>CM060064.1:44829786-45064786 GCA_030533445.1 Cyprinodon diabolis | reverse complement strand
TAGTAAACCTGCAGATTGAGAGCGAAGTGCTCTGCCTCAATTTATGTGTATTGTCTCTGACTGCAGCTTGGTCTGACCTAAGATGGCTGCACTGTCGGCATGCCTCTCATGGAAGGAGGATTTTAAATTCTATTCTGGATTTAACAGGAAGCCAATGAAGAGAAGCCAGGATAGGAGAGATATGATCTCTCTTTTTCATCAGAACTCTGGCTGCAGCATTTTGGATCAGCGGAAGGCTTTTAACTACAGTTTGTGGACTTCCTGATAGTAAAGAATTACAATAGTCCAGCCTTGAAGTAACAAATGCATGGACTAGTTTCTCAGCATCACCCCTGGACAGGAGATTTCTCATTTTTGTAATATTCCTCAGATGAAAGAAGGAAATTCTAGAAACCTCTTTGATCTGGGATTTAAATGACAGGTCCTGGTCAGAAATAACACCAAGATCGTTTACTTTATTATCTGAAATCAGTTTAATCCCATCAAAATAAAGTGACTGACTAATCAGACTATAACTTCTGTTTTGTCTGCAATCAGAAGCAGAAAGTTAAGAGTCATCCTGGTTTTTATGTCTTCAAGGCATGCCATATAGCTGGAGTAATACATCGTTGAAGGGTGTTGGGCAATATCCACTTATTAAGTCACAGAACAGTTTAGAAACGTTACATCATCCATCTTTTCTGTTTGTCTTTGCTTTCAAAAGGAAAGGCTTTCTTTTATTCAGCTGAAACTGTCAGTGGTTCTCCAGGTGTTGTGCAAGGAGGTTAAATATGTTTTTATTTGAGCTGCTTTGTCACTCATTTTCAGTCCATTTCCTGTGCTGAGGATATTACAAACGGCTTTGAAGCAGAAAAATCTATCAGGACTTTAGCGATGTCTCATTATACACACCAAGTTTTTAGATAGCAGCTGTAAGAGAAATTTAAAGTCCCTTTTCTCTTTCTGACCCCATTTCCTTTAAAAGATTCAATAAATGTGTTTGAAAAAGTGTGTAAAAAAACTTTTTTTTTAATTAAGAGGCAGATACCCTGTCTATGTTTTAAGGCAAGTCTTAAGACATTCCTATTTGATAAAGCTTAGAGTTGCTCAGGTTATCCTGAGCTATCTCTATAGTTATGCTGCTATAGGCTTAGACTGCTGGAGGACAAAGGGACCACTTTTCCTCCTTCTGCTTCATTCTACATGTTTTCCTATCCACCTTTGCTCTATGCATGCTTGGTGTGAGGGATTGCAGAAGAGTTGAAGACAAAATGCAACTTAAAATCTACTGTCTTTGCATAATGATCCAGGAGGAACGAATCCAATGACTGGATGCAATTAGCTGGTTTTACTTATAGGTAGAAACTTTTAACTGATCTGGTGGATCTTGAATTGCTTCTGTAAACTGCACTGAGATGACATCTGTTGTGAATTGGTGCTATCTAAATAAAATCGATCAAAGTAGCTTTTCTATAAAAAGAAACAACAATAAGCAAATAAAAGACTTAAAATACTAAATTTGAAGACAAGATAACATAACCCATCCTCTGGACATGGACAAGAAGTGTCACAATAGGGAGGAGGTTTTTGAGGACCCAAACCCAGAGACCAGGAGGCAGAGGTGAAATTTGAAGATTTTATAACAAAAAACAGAGGCAGACAACCAAAAATTCACAAAACTAGGAATTAAAAAACCAGAAAGCATCGGGGAAAACTCACGTGGGAAGCCAGAGACGAGGGAACAACAACAACAAGGAAGCAGCACTGAGTGACTGCAGAGGTGGAGTATATAAGGGGAACAGAACTGAGGATGGACTAATGAGCTGATATGGAGCAGGTGTGAGTGGAACTGACTAGAAGGAAGCCGAGGGGAAAGGAAACAAACACAAGGGGGCAGCAGAGAGTAACCAAAGACTGCTTGAATGTAAACCAAAGATCAACAAAACAGAATAACTAATAACTGAAAACTAAAAACTCAGTCCAAAAAGGGGAGAGCCATGACAGGTCAGAAAGTTAAACAATTTCTAAAAGATCTTCCTGTTTTCCTGGTTTTTAATAAATTCCAGTTTTGAAATGTTTTCAATTTAAAACAAATGAATACAAAATGTCAGGATCTATTTTATCTGCTCATTTTTTTTCATAAAATATTTTATAGAGGGGGGAACATCCTCTATTAGACATGAATGCTCTGAAGAATGAGACCAAAATATCTCATTATGTACAAACATGAGGATCATTGATGTGGTTTGTGTTTTTTATTTGGGCTTCCTGTTGCTCTTTGTGCTCTTTTACCATTTTCTATAAATAAATAACAATAAGCAAACCAAACACTTCAGATATTAAATTTGAAGACAACCCAACATAAACCATTCTCCAGACATGGACAGGTAGAGGGTCAGAAAGGTAAACATTTTCTAAAAGATCTTCCTGTTATTTTTATTTTTTTTAATAAATTCCAGGTTTGAAATGTTTTCCATTCAAATGAAATGAATACCGGTAAAAAACAACAGGATCCGTTTTATCTCCTCATTTTTGTCATAAAATACTTTACAAATGGGAAAAAGAATCCTCTATTAGACATAAATGCTTTGAAGAGCACAGAAGAGGATTAGGGCCCCTGAACTAATAAAAAAGTTAACTGATTTTTAAATATTATTTCAGCTTAATATTGGGAAAAAAGTTAGAATTCTCACTTTTTTCCCTGAATTTTTACTTCTTTTTCTCACAATTCTGACTTATCACCAAGTCCCCAGTGATGCTGTTTCATTAATGGAAGAGCAGAAGGTCATTAAAACAAGAGAGCTAATCTCTAAAACAGACATAGCTACGGCTTGATGTTAACATGTTTGTTACCTATCAGAATTTGTCAGAATTCTGAGATTAAAGTCAGAATACTGAGATCAAAGTCAGAATTCTAAGATTAAATTCAGAATTCTGGGATTAAAGTCAGAATCCTGAGATTAAAGTCGGAATTTTGAGAAAAGTCAGAATTCTGAAAAAACAAAACAAAAACAGAATTCTGAGAAAAGTCAGAATTCTGAGTGAAAAAAAAAATCTGAATTCTGAGATTAAATTCAGAATCCTGAGAAAAAAGTCAGAACTCTGAGATCAAAGTCAGAATTCTGAGATTAAATTCAGGATTCTGAGAAAAAAAAAAGTCAGAATTGTGAAAAAAAAAAAAAAGAATTCTGAGAGAAAAAAAAATCAGAATTCTGAGATTAAATTCACAATCCTGAGAAGAAAGTCAGAACCCTGGGATTAAAGTCAGAATTTTGAGATTAAATTCAGAATCTTGACAAAAAAGTCAGAACTCTGAGATCAAAGTCAGAATTCTGAGATTAAATTCAGGATTCTGAGAAAAAAAAAAAAAGTTAGAATTGTGAGATTAAATTTAGATTTCTGAGATTAAACTCAGAATTCTGAGAAAAAAGTCAGAACTCTGAGATTAAAGTCAGAATTCTGAGAAAAGTCAGAATTCTGAAAAAAAAAAAAAAAAAAAAAACAGAATTCTGAGGAAAAAAAAATCAGAATTCTGAGATTAAATTCACAATCCCGAGAAGAAAGTCAGAACCCTGGGATTAAAGTCAGAATTTTGAGATTAAATTCAGGATTCTGAGAAAAAAAAAGTCAGAATTGTGAGATTAAATTTAGAATTCTGAGATTAAAGTCAGAATCCTGAGAAAAAAATCAGAACTCTGAGATTAAAGTCAGAATTATGAGAAAAAAAGTCAGAACTCTGAGATTAAAGTCAGAATCCTGAGAAAAAAAAGTCAGAATTCTGACTGTTTTCCCATATTGAACTGAAATAATATTTACAAATCAAAGTTATTATTATTTTTAGTGGCCCTAATCCTCTTCCGTAGAACAGAGAGACCAAAATATCTCATTATGTAAAAATATGAGGATCATTGATGTGGTTTGTGTTTTTTGGGCTTCCTGCTGCTCTTTGTGCTCATTGGAAGAGCACATAAGAAACGCGTGATGCAAGAGACCCCCCCCCCATACCGAGGAAGAGGAGGAGCAGGAGGAAGACACTGAGCAGAGCATGAAAGCAACACTTTGTTTTCCTCCAAACAGCAGATGATGATGATGATGATGACGATGATGAGCGCTCATCCTCTTCATCTCTCTCTCTGGAAACATTAGGAAGGAGGGGGGGTGTCAGGTCAGTGTTCCTCCTCTGTGAGGTGGGGGTAGCGGGGCAGCGGTGCGCTCCTCATTTAAAGCGCGCGGCGCTGTTTTGTCCAACATGACGCGCGTGAGGAAGCAGGTCTGTGGAATGTTACCATGAGAGGAAGAAGCGGCATGGAGCTGATCTGGAGGATCCTCGCTGCGCTCAGCTTCGACTGCTTCAAAGATTCATCTTCATCCAGGTGAGAAACCAAACCTGAGAGCTTTAGTGGAACCTTCTGCAGCTGCTGGGCGTCTGCAGCCTTTCTAGCCTCTAAACGCTCATTTTCTATCCGCCTGTTTTAAATCATCTGATAATCCGGCATTGCGTAATCCGCCTCTGCCACAAGGAAACCAGCTTTAAATGGCAAAATAAAAAGATTCACCTGTTTAGGGAAGGAAAATAATCACCCTGAAGTGACAACAGGTTTATTTTTTTCTAAACCAAGCAGTAATTTTCTGCAGCTTTGCATCGTGGATCCAGTTTCTGTCCTTAAATGTGATCAAATTTTCAATCAGCCAAAGATCTGGCTGTGAAACCTTCCCATTTGGAAACAATGAGCCAGATTACCGAGCTGCTTTCACATCAGATGATCATTATTTTCCTCCAACAGGCAGCAGCTGCTGCAGATGAAGGTTCAGACAGCAGAACATCCATGTTTCTGGAACTCCTGTTTACTGTTGAGCAAAGCTGCCTTTAAACTCCACCCTGACTGGGATCAGTTCAGGTCTGACCAGTTGGGCTTTTAAACTAATCTGTGCTCACATCCGTTTGTAGACAAACTGGAAGGATCATGTTTGGGAATCTGTTGCTGTTTGGACACCTTCAGAGCTCTGAATGACATTTAGCATCATCATCATCATCTGATTTTAGGATTTAAAGGAAAAGTCTGGTCAGAATCAGAATTCAAACTTCTGAAAATATTAAATACTGTTCATTAAATAAGTGTTTTTAATTAAGACTCATTTTCATTTGAATGTGCTTTACTGGAGGCATCCATGTTTGTCAAAGAACACTACTGCCACCTACTGGTTTGTGACGTCACGGTGCGGTATCGGCTGTTGATCAAGTCCCAGTGCTGTATCTGGTGTTTGTCACAACGCGCTATTATCCAAGTCATCTTGAAAACATTCTTCTTCCAAATGTTGGCTACATATTACGGGTTTTTTCTCTGGCCAGAAGTTCGATGGCAAATCCTCCCTCTTCAATTTGGCGATCCAACGACCAACCCGTCCGTGGAGGATCAGGAATCAGAAAGGTGGAATAACTCTTTTTTTCACTTTTACCCGATGTATTCCAGCATCCAGCTGCCATGCACGTGGGCATTGTCAGTTTCACTATAGCTCTGGTGAATTCCAATGGTGAAGTCCTCTGGAAATCTAAAATAATTGTTGATTAACCTGATAAACCCGACTAAATGTGAGTTTAAATGTGTAATTTAGTCCGGCCCCGATGAATGAGACATTGGAAGATTGTTGATAAGAACAACCCGTTGTTTTTCAAACCATGTCTGTGCCTATTGGCCAGCGCTCTGACAAATGAGCGCAACTGACTGTGACGTAGGAAGCGCGACAGGAAGCTGGTGGGGGAGTGTAAACAAACAGCCGGTCGGTAAAACGGCGAATACATCATTCTTAAAAATGAATGAGCGTAGAGGCTCTTCCTGCTCACGTTTCAACGTAAACCCAAAGTCTAATCCTTTCTAAACTGATTCCAAAGCTGACTCATGAGAATTGTTCAATAGTTGTTGCCATCTTCTTTGTTGTTCTTTCTCCGGCTTTGTCGTCCCGCCCGCTTTGCATCCAAAATTTCCAAACTCATCTCTGCTATGTGATTGGCCTGCCAGTTCTAGGGCCTGGGGCATTGATCGAGGCTAGACCACTCACAGGCAAAAATTATTTTGGCCGCTAGCGGGTGGGGCTAGTTTACTAGGCTAGTTGATCTCAGATGTGTCTAGTAGTTCCCATTGATTTAGCTTGTAAAGCGCGGAGAATGGCGCTAGGCTTACCGCACCGTGACGTCACTGCTGGAAGATGGCAGGAGGGAGGGGTTACTATATTTGGGCAAAAATGGCCGCTCCCAGACTCGGTGATGACGATGAAAATTTATACTTTTTTAATGATTAACGCTAAATTCATTAAATCACTGCAAATATATTAGTTCTGGGTATAAATAATGATCCATTGGTTATTCTTTGCAGACCAGACTTTTCTTTAAAAACAGGGAAATAATGACCTGTTTGGTGATATAATCATCATTATGAAGGATGCTGAAGATTCTGATTTTTTGAATTGGAAAAAGCTTCCTGGATGGGAAGCGAAATGTCTTCAAACTTGGAAAACAAAGTCCAGTGGATTGTTTTACTTTTTTGGAATCATTAAATATATAATTCAGCTCACTTCAGATTCATCTGACCCTATATTTAAAATTTCACACAGTTGTTTTCTCAGGAAAAATCCTGTTTCTCATAGCGGTTTGTTCTGCACCTGATTTGTCTTTGAAAATAACGCAATATTTGAATCAGGAAATGATCATTTGACTGCTGTGTAAATCTCTTGATGAAAACAGAATTATTTGTTCACTAAAAATGAAGGAAACACATTAGTAACCAGAGTTATTTTGGTTTGCATCATTAGGAAATCCAAAAGCCTGTTGGTCTGGAAAATGTCAGATGTGTCACAGATTATCTCTGAAGGAAACAATCTTCTGTCTGAAACCTTTGCAGATGTTCCGTATCAAGCAGGCAAACTGCTGCAGCAAAGATGAACTTCTGACTGGAAATCGGCCCAAATAAAGAAATCCTGTTTAATGTTTAAGATCATCTATTTCTTTGGCCGAACGACAACTTGGCCGCTTCGTCCAGATGGAATCCAGGAAATAAAATATTTAAAAAAACCTCACATGAAATAAAGCAGCTGTGGAAAAAACACAGATTTGTTCATCAACAGTAAACAGAAGGTTTGAAATGAGCCCTGAGATCAAAGCTGGGAGGAAGACGTTTGGTTTTTAGTTAGAGCTTTGATTATTAGAATGACTTATGAGAGTCCATGAATCCCCGTAAGGAAGCTGATACTGTTTTTTTTTTTTAACTCCAATTACACTTTTAATGTATTTTCTAAATCAGGGGTTCCCAAACTGGGGTCTGGACCCCCAGGGCATCATGGGATGGTTCTTCAATATCATTGTAGAGAGAAAATAGATGCTTAACTGCAAATATCCAATAAAATCATTAAATATACCAAGTATCGCTGAAACATTTAATCAGAATTGTTATTCATCAATTACGGTATTGAAATAATTGTCCTTTAATTCAGCATTTGATTGTTAACTGAAGATATAAACTTCGGACTGAGCTTGGATCAGTTAACCGTGCCGAGTTCCGTTCCTTACACACCGTGCTGGCACAGTTCCTCGCCTCCTAGTGACGATCTACGGTACTACTGCTCTCTAGAGCGGAGGTCTTCAACAGGGGGTCCAAGGAGGTACTGCAGGGGGGTCACAAAAGTTTTTGTTGATTACCTTTTTTTATATTCCCCACTGCAATTTTTTCCACTAATTAATTTATTGAAATCCACATTATTATGAATTCAACTCACTGTAGTAAACAGATAAATGGAGGCAGAAGATGTCTTTCAGTCATCAATGCTCACATTCAGTGACACACAGGAGCTCTTTCAAGCTGGACACCGTTTCATTCACAACACCTGTCCCATCAACCAGGAATCAGAAATAATTTAATAATCCCAGGGAGAAAATACTTTAGTTACATTACTCCATCTGTAATAGAGTGACTATAGGAGCAGTTTGATAGAACACAGTTTCATACAATATACATAATTAGGGGGTCCCCGCTCCATCTCACAATCAGTTTGGGGGTCCTTGGCCTGGAAAACGTCGAAGACCCCTGATCTAGAGGGGAAAAAAGCAAATCAACATGGCGGCAACCATATCCTTCAGGAAATTTGGTTATAATTGAGATATTATATGACAAACCATAGTCTAATCAGGGCTTAAAGATGCAGGAAACATTGACAGACGTTAAGGTTCATCACACTGCTAAGCAGAATCATCACTGGATATCATGTGGCACGGTAGGGAAGCTTTTTATGAATGTAGTGAAAATGGGGTTATAAGATTGGCTGAAAAAGAAACACACTTGGATAAATATATATGATCAAATAAAAAAAAACATTTTGCATTTAAGACAAACATTTATTTCCACTCCTCTAGTGGTAAAGCTTTAGCTTTTTCTGACTTTAATTCTGTATAAAATCTTTATTGAAGTTGTTTCCATATGATTACTAATATAAGAAACTGGTTAATATATTAGTAAAATATTTATCTCCAGCCGTTGTACCATGAAATATGTAGATGTAACATTTATCTAATGTATGATTAAACATTTTTTTTATTGGTCATTAAATTACATATTTAAATGTCCCAATAATGTAAAAAAAAAATGAACAATTTAAAATACTTATTTAAAAAATGAATATAATTACTTGTTGCTTATGGAGTTAAATTAGGGTTTCTTTTTTTTTTGTTTTTTTTTTTTGGGGGGGGGGGGTCTCAGACTGAAATATTTTGGGGATCCCAGATTTAAATAAGCATTTTAAAGGGAAAAAAGTGTGGGACTAAGAACACAGCCCTGGGGGACTCCACATGTTAGAGAAGTGCACTGGATTAGATTTGAACAATCTGGTTTTTATTTTAATATGTAAAGGATGTATGTATGCCGTTCATCTGAGCTCCTCCATCTCCCCCCAGGTCCCCCGCTAAGCACAGCTCCAGCCAGGCCGGCAGCTTGGAGAGCAGCTCCCTGACGGGTTCCCTGTCGCTGGGGCCCGACCTGCCACACTGCCAGTGCTGCATCACCTACGAGGGGCGCCTCAAACGCCTCTCATGTGGACACCTCTACTGCAGCCCCTGCTGCGACCAGATCGTCAACATGGCCTTTGAGGACATCGAGGGTCTGTCCGAGTATCCGTGCCCGATGTGCAAGTCGATCCGGCAGCTGGGGGGCCTGGGGCCGTCCTCCTCTGGGTTCTTCTACGGGCCCTCTGGGATCCTGCAGCAGTGTAGCGGGAAGGAGCTCGGGAGTCGGTCGGGATGAAGGCCGTCCAACTGTGAAAGCTGCTGACGTTAAGCTAACTTTGGACTGAAGTCAATCATTCCACTTTCTCCGTCTCTGTTGATCGGTTTTCTTTGGTAATGCAGCAGCACTGGAGCGTTTTTCAGAGACTAGTGGAAAGTTGCACATCGTCAACATAAACATGGAGGAGAACGCTTTTCTTTCAGCACGTTTTCACCCACAGTGTTTCACAAAACGCCAAATTTTTTCAGCTGGACACCATAGCTAGCTGCAGAGGGAACTTCCTGTCAGTATTGACCTTTTTTTAAGTATTTTATTTGCACATGAACTCTTAAAGGTTTTAAACGTGGGTTTTTAATTCCTAGTTTTACTGTAAGTGTTACGGATTATTTTTTAAGTATTTATTTTGTTAAAAAATAAAGTTTGTGAGCCGGTGTACGACAAGGTTTTTATTCAAGAGGAAATTCTACAGTTTTTTTTTTTTCATGAACAGAGAAAAAATAAGGAAACACTTTAAAGAGGAAAACATGCTGGTACAAAAAAAAGGTATTTACAACTGGCAAAATTCAGAGGATGTTCGTACCAAAAACTATGATGATGCAGATCAGCAGGTGTGAAGAGGTCAAATAAAGGGAAGACAGCTTGGCATCACACCTGGAAAAGCTTAGAGGCCATTTATTACCAGAAATATTTACAACAATGTGAAAACTGAGGAATATGGAGTGAGTTTTGTTCCATTATTGTTGCAAACAGAAAAAATGTTTGGAAATGAACAAAATTTTGAAAAAATTTTTAATCAAAAAAGGCTTCAAGACAAACATTGGTAATTTCTCTTTTTTTTTTTTTTTCAAAATATATTGTAATTTTCTACATTTTTTTTCCTCATGTTTTATATTTCCTTTTTTTAAGTTTCTATTTCAGTTTGTTAATTTTTATTGGTCAACCTGCGTGTCAAGGGCAGAAGTTCGTATTTTTTTTAAAAAGTTTTTGATTTAGAAGTTTTTCAAATTTGAATTTGCAACAATAATGAAACACATTTAACTCCATAGAGGTACCGTCTGACAGGAGAGATCAGGACTGATGGCTTTTATCCTGCTTTTAAAATAAATTACGCAACATGTGGAAGGTGGGATGGAAACGTTTCACCCGGTGGAGCTTTCGCCTGCAAACAATCAGGCAGAAAAATGAAAATGTAAACATGGGAAGAAACGAGCTTCCCTTTGCTTCCAATACTGGCTTCCTGCCGGGTTTTTTAAATCAGCATAATAACACAAACCGTGGTCAGAGATGATGCCATAATCACTCAATTACACTTTATAAAGTATCATTAATGCCCTAAATCTTCACACATATTTAGACAAACATCCACATATTAACCTTAAATGATGGTGCAGCAGTCTGGTTTATCATCAGGCGGTCATAAAGGGGGATTTCATTGCTTTTTCAATCTTTTGGCACCGACCGGTCCGACTAAGATCTGCTCAGATCACATGTAGATGCATCAAACCAAACCCGGATAACAGGTTCTTTAGAGGAAAGCAGCAGATCGACTTAAATGAGACCAATAAAAGGGACAGTAAAAATTTGATGCTTTACTGGAAGGTGTGATCTGGCAAATTACAGATAAAGGGGCTAATTTAAACACTGATTAGAGTAAAAACAAAAAAAATTCTGGAAGTTCAGAATTGTCTGAGAAAACTGAAAAGATGCTGAAGCTTTCGCTGTAAAACGATCCAGGTTCTGACTGCAGACATGTTTAATACTGTGAAGGAATGAAGGTCCTGCTCTGGAGGATGAACCACCAGAGGGAAGCGGGACCAAAAATAGCTCTCATGTCCTAAATTCCACATTAAAGCCGGCGGGCTGCAGCGCCGACAGAAACATCCAGAAACAAACCTGTTTGCATATAAGGAACAGAAAAAGTCCCACAGCTTAGAGGTTAGATGCTCCTGGAAGTTTATCTGAAGCGTCTGGATAAGAAGCTATAAACAGAACCTCCAACCTTTCCTGTCCTCCTCCTCCGTCTGAAGATCAACGGCCGGCCGCTCCTCGGCTGCACGATTCTTTTTTTTTTCTTTTTGCTTTTCTCTTGAATTTATTCGAAGATACAAAAAGATACAAAAACAGTTTTCTGTACAGCACAGTCACAGGGGAGTGATTTTTAGGTATCACACATACAGGCAGCACTGAGGGACATTTTAAAGGTTACTGGGACGGACCTCAGGAGGTCAGCGACGGCCCGTTGCTCTTAGGCAGCTTGGTGGTACCGGGGGGAGGGTGGTAGCGAGGCTCCGACCGAGAGTCTGCTCCTGCCGAGTGTCCGAACAGGAAGGAGTGCTTGTTACCGTCTCTGTTGGTGGGCCTTGATGGCAGCGGCGCGGACGAGGAGGAGGAGTGGCCTCTGGAGCTGTGCTGCTTGGTGGAGGTAGGTGGGGGGGCTGTTTTGGGCCTGAGTGCTGAGTAAAGGAAGGTGCTGTTGTTGGTGCTCTGGTTCAGGTTGCCGTCGGTCCGTCTGGGCTCCTGCGTCGAGGCGAGCGGGTCGGGGCGCTTGCTGCTGGAGAGCTGGGCGAGCTGATCTTTGAGCTGGTGCACCTCCTCGGCCAGACGATCCACCGGGTGGCGCCGGTTGGACGAGACGGGATGGGAGAAGGCCTGAGGAGAGGGAGAGAGCAGCGGGGTCAGCGCATCTTAAAGGGAAGATTATACTTCTGCAACCGAACACATCAAATGTCGCTTGGGTCTGGTAGCGAACCGGTTTTACTGGTCTGCACCAACAGTCTGGGATTTCAATGGACACACAGCAGTTTCCCACCAAAGCACTAGGGGGAGCCTATTCGAGAACTTCGGCGGATGGTCACAAGAACTTCGACGGCGCCGGCGGGAGTGTTTATCTTCCAAAACAACAATGGCACTTCTTCGGAGATGGATCTAGAGTTTCTAGGCATCGAAGAGGAACAGGTTCTGTTAATGGAGCGAACCTCCTCGATTAACCTTTTGTCGTAGTCTCCATTGTAGTTGTTACTCGGGTTTTAGAAATGTCGCGTCCCGGCACCAAATCGAGAAGGACGAGGACAGAGACGGCCGGAAAGGCATACCAAGGACCAATCACAGCTGCTTTTTTACTGCGCACTTCAGCTTGAGGTCTGCACGGGTTTCGACCGTCCAACGCATAGTCAGGATTTTTTTGAGACAGAGACAGTTTTCACGGATGCAGAGGCTACGCCTCAGAAGCATAAATTAGCCTTAAGGCTGCGTGTGTCGCAGTGAAAGCAGATATGCCCCCACCCCTTCCGCAGACTCTCCAAAATTGTAGGTGACCGCAGACAGGAGGCCTCTGATTGGTCAAATCTACATCCGCTCTACTCTATGCGCATTTCCTGTTTTGGTACCTTAGCTTGTTTTGTTTGTATGACCGCCATTGTGGAAAACAACTCGTGAAGTTGGACCAGCTTGAAGAGCGAGGTGCGCGAGAGCGCTGGGACCCTTTTTCCACCTGGATCCCCGCTCTTTTTGGCCCTCATGTCTTTCCTTTGTCGCACAAACTTGCCCCTTGCGTTTTTCGACTTCCTCACCTCCTCGGCCGTCTCTAGACCCAAAGCTAGTTCCTGATTGTCCCTCTTGCGTTGTGGCGTGGAATAACAGGGCAGACCATGCTTCAATATTGGGCATAAATCAAAAATATCTGTAACACACTGCTGCGGGAGGATAACCAGTCTGTAAAGATCTAAAATGGGCCAAAAGCCGACAGATCTACGGAGAACCGCGAGTGGGAAGGTTCTGATCTGTCCCAGATACTACAACCCTGAGCAGAAAGGAACTGGACTCCTTTCTTTAATTGCCCTTATAGGTGGCAATTAGCCGCACACCAATGATCCATGGCTCTAAAGTCACTATAGCAACACTAGAGGTTAGCAGATATGGTCCAATCCCAACATTAGCAGCTCTGCATCAGCCTTTCCTCCTTGTTTCTGACCCGGTCCAATCCATGTTTTCTCTTCCTTTCCTCTGCGGAAATAAATTTTCATTTTGCCAGCTCCATGTCATAAACCCTAAAACCCAAAGTTGATCAATGATCGCCTATGAGAAATGCAGCGAGGTGAGACAATAGGGAAAAGGGCAGATCCCTCAATCATCTCATAACACTTTGTTGATATGAAAACATTTTCCTCGACATACGTTTGTTTTGAGCAGGTAAGAAAAACAACAACAGCAAAAACAAACAGAACAAGATCTTTTCTGTTTAAACTCCATTTTCTTATTCCAAGTGCATGCTATTATATTATATATTATAAACACTAGATTTATAAGCAGGCCATCTTGTTTAGCTGCTCAAAGCAAATCCCTGAATTCTGCTTAAAATACAGAATCTGAGTAAATTAATTCTATAAATATTTGTTTTGATGAAAGTCTGTCTGCAGGCCTTTTCTGTACTGCAACATACAGTAGACAAACTTTATTGTCCTTTTTTACACAGCGTTTCTACAAAAATAAATTCGTTCAGTACAGATCTGAAGACGTTTCCATTTCTTAAACTAGAGTAGTGATAAATGTAAACATAAGACTGATATGATTTATAGTTTTTCCAACATTCTGCGCTTTTTTTGATGTGATCTGTTGAATAAACGTCACACAGGCTGATCGCTGCAGGTTTCTACAGTTAATCTGAACGTTTAACAGGTTGAGAGCTTAGATCTCAGAATCAGCTCCTGTGTTTATGCAGAGGAACACTGAAGGCCGTCATGCAGCAGGATAAAAATAACGCAGATTTTTTTTTACCGTCAGTCAGAGCAGCTTTTCACACCATGCTTTTTTTTTAGATCTGAAACATAGAAGACTGAAACTGATTTCACCCTGATGAAAGGACCAGTTAGACATTCCTCTTGCAGGAGTTACAGCTTCCATCCCTGCTGCCACCAACACACCGCTTATTATTCCATCCTGTTCAATAAAATATGTGTTTTTAATTCAGAGTAATTTTCATTTAAATGTTCTTTACTGGAGGCATCCATGTTTGTCAAAGAACACTACTGCCACCTACTGGTTAGTGACGTCACGGTGCGGTATCGGCTGTTGATCAAGTCCCAGTGCTGTATCTGGTGTTTGTCACAACGCGCTATTATCCAAGTCATCTTGAAAACATTCTTCTTCCAAATGTTGACTACATATTACGGGTTTTTTCTCTGGCCAGAAGTTCGATGGCAAATCCTCCCTCTTCAAGTTGGCGATCCAACGACCAACCCGTCCGTGGAGGATCAGGAATCAGAAAGGTGGAATAACTCTTTTTTTTTTTCACTTTTACCCGATGTATTCCAGCATCCAGCTGCCATGCACGTGGGCATTGTCAGTTTCACTATAGCTCTGGTGAATTTCAATAATTGTTGTTGGAAGCCAGAGTACCTGGAGAGAACCCACACATGCTCAGGGAGACAAACTCCATGCAGAAAGACTACAGGCTAGGAAATTAACCTGGAACCTTCTTGCTGCAAGGCAGCAGTGCTACCCACTGCGCTACTGTGCAGCCTGGATTACCAACATCCATCCATCCATCCATTTTCAGACACGCTTAATCCCAAGTGAGGTCGCGGGGGCTGCTGGTGCGTATCTCCAGCTGTCTACGGGCGAGAGGCGGGCTCCACCCTGGACAGGTCGCCAGGGCAACACAGAGACAAACAGGACAAACAACCATTCACACACACTCACACCTAAGGGGTCTTTAGAGAAGCCAATTAAACAGTCATGTTTTTGGACTGTGGGAGGAAGCCAGAATACAGAGTATGTGAATAGTACTTAGATTACTTTTCAATAAAAAAGTAACCAACCACCAATACTGGTTAGTAACTATCTCTACAAATAAACTATTTTTAAATGATTTATCAAGGATTTAAGATATTTTAATATTGTGTTTCTGCATATAAGTTTTAAAAATGTAAAAAAAACACAACTATTTTCTTTTTGCAAAGGGAACCATAAAGTTTGGTTTGTCTGTTTTTTTTTAAATTAACTTAATTTTAAATTAAGCTAAAAAGACACAAATTAAAATCCTGAAAAAAGTCTTTAGTCTTTGGCAATAAATTAAAAACAATGAAGAAGTGTTTAAGAAAACGAGGCTGAAAGTGTCAGAAATGGTTGTTTGTAGCAGTGATGGTTTAATCGTTTCCAGGCTGTTGAGCTCCTTTATTCAGACATATTTTGACGTAATAAAACCATTTAGCAAAGACTTCCTCCCCTGGATGTTCAGGTTTATGTTACGCCGGCACTCTATCATGATCTCTGGCATCTTTTGGACGATGCCAGAGATAAAAATCTGTGAAGCACTTCCTGTTAACATGAGCTGGATCTGTCAGCGTCTGAACAGGCTCCCCCTGCAGCGGGTGACGCATCCGCCCACGACCCTGTGGACTATTCTTATCATCGCCATGGTGACGATGATGGATGCATCACAGAGCCTGTGCTTTGTTGCACCCATACCGGGAGTTATTGATCAGCAGGTTGAGCTGATCTGCGTTTAAAGGAAGAAATGTGATCTGTTGAATAATCGGCGACATTCAGCGTCACAGAGAAATAAACACATCCAGACCTTCAGCCCTGAAATGCTCTAAACACGTCCTCATGTTGGATTACAGCTTCACCAAATCCCACGTACCTGAGCGTGGAGCGCCCCCCGCAGGTAGCACTCCCTCCACAGGCTCATGCACGGACCCATCAGGAGGGGCAGCAGGGGCTCGCATGGATCCAGAGCTCCCTTTGGTCCCGACACGGCGGCCGGGTTCTGGGGGACGTCAGCCAGGGACCACGCTTTCAGCAGCCTCTCCAGACCAGGCACGTTCTCCGAAGACAGCGCCCTCCGGTGGCTCTTTTTGTAAACGCCTGAAGAGCCGCTGCGCCAGGGAGGCAGGTTGGGGGGGCAGGTGAAGGTTCCCCTGGAGAGCAGGAAGACCGAGCCGGGGATGGTGTCTGCCAGCTGGGGGGGGGGGCAGATTCAGACGGGATTAAATCAATGTTTCCTGATAAGGAGGATTTTTCCCCTTAACTTGAGAAGGTAAATAAGAATATTTTTTAATAGAACAAGTTGGTTTACCTTTAAAACAACAAAAAAAAACTATTTTTATCCAATCTTAGGTTAATTTTAGCCGATTATCTTATTTCCAGGACAGAATAGCATTTCTATGAACAGATTATATTATTAACCTGCATAAATTAGGGATAAATGCTCATTTTTAGATTAGTTTTTGCAACGTATTTGATCACTGAAGATTTTCTCTCTGCTAATCAGCCGTATCTATAGGTTACGCTCATCTGTCCTGCCGAGTATAAAACATCTTCTGCAGGAAAGCTGAATTTACATTTTCCAGACTTTCATCTGTCAAATACTGCGCTTGGTGTTACTAATAAAACCAAGTATCTTGGCCGAATCATCACAGAGAATCTGTCAGATGTGATGATATCTGTAGACAATGTAAAATCCTGTAAGCTCAAGCTAATACTCTTGCTAGTAAATTCGGTGCATGTACTGATGTGGAAAAGGTGGAACATTCTAATGGATATTGTACCTCTCTGTACACTGCTCACCTGTGGTCTACATACTGGGGGCCTATAATGATGATTTGCTGATACTTTTGAAATGGCAGAGATGGACTAGTGCGAGTGAGATGTTTGACAAAGCAAGAGTCAATACCTTACAAGCTGTTTTATGAAAGTTAATGTATAGTTTTATCGGTCGATTGAATGCATCTGGCAATAATATTATCTTGTCGTTTACTGACACTGAACGTGGTGCAGTACTTGTCTACCTCTACTGTTTTATATTTATCTTGGATATTTATTGGACCATGAGTCAGGAATAAATAAATAAGTAGATAGGTAAGTAAGTAAGTAGTTAAGTGAGTAGGTAAGTAAGTGGGTAGGTAGGTAAGTAAGTAAGTAGGTCAGTAAGTAAGTAGATAAGTGCGTAGGTAAGTAAGTGGGTAGGAAGGTAAGTAAGGAGGTAAGTAGGTAGGTAAGGAGGTAAGTAACTGAGTAAGTAAGTAGGTAATTAAGTAGGTAAGTAAGTAGGTAGGTCAATAAGTAAGTAGGTAAGTGAGTAGGTAAGTAAGTGGGTAGGAAGGTAAGTAAGGAGGTAAGTAGGAAGGTAAGGAGGTAAGTAACTGAGTAAGTAAGTAGGTAATTAAGTAGGTAAGTAAGTAGGTAGGTCAATAAGTAAGTAGGTAAGTAAGTGGGTAGGAAAGTAAAGAAAGTAGGTAAGTAGGTAGGTAAGGAGGTAAGTAAGTAACTGAGTAAGTAAGTAGGTAGGTAAGTAAGTACGTAAGTGAGTAGGTAAGTAAGTAGGTAAGGAGGTAAGTAAGTAACTGAGAAAGTAAGTAGGTAAGTAAGTAGGTAGGTAAGAAAGTAGGTAAGTAACTAAGTAGAGGAGAGAGGAGGGATGAGCGGAAACATTCACACTGCAAAAACTGAGCTAAAAACATTTCCTAAAATAAGTCAATTTAACATGAATTTCAACAGATTAAAAGGGAATATTTTTGAGTATTGTGGAGGATTTTTTTAAAAGACCTGCCCACTTCACTTTAAAGTCTTAGGGAAACGGCTGTTACAACAGTTTCATTTCTGAATTCTCCCGAGTGGTGCACGACTTTACACTAGTGAATAAAGTGAATGTGATTGGTCGATTATCAATGGGGATTGTTGTGGCGGAAGGTTCGCAAGCAAGTTTGATTGTGGCTGGTTTCTCTGAACTAACTAGGTAGGAAGGTTCGTAACTAAGTAAGTAAGTAGGTAAATAACTAAGTAGGTAGGTAGGTTAGTAAGTAGGTACAGTACGTCTGTCTGTCACAGAGTGACCGATGTGAAAGCCTGAAAATTAGCCCAGAACTCGAATGACTTACTGCTGGAGGCAGAGGATACCGATGCTGGGTCCTTTCTGGGTCCTCCCAGTTATAAAGACAGAATACAGACATTCAAAGCTTTCTGTTCTAATGAACTAATCTGAGAGGCTTCATTCAGTGGACAGTAAAAAAACATCAACTTTTTAATCAATTATAGTTCTAATAATGATGGAAACTTTAATATCATTGCAAATTTGACCATAGTAATTATAATTATTGCTCATTCTGTCAAGGTTTTAATAAAAATGTCTTTAATGTGACTCAGATTGGGGAGGGCAGCCTAGTGGTTAGGGCATAGAGCTTGGAAACCTGAGGTTCTGAGTTTGAGCCCCACTCCCACAGACTGCCACTCTGTATCTCTGAGCAAGCCCACTGCTTTCCAAGGGATGGGTTAAATTCAGAGGTAAATTTCTTCAATGTGAGATCAATAAAGTTCAGTTATTATCATTATTATATTCAGTAAAAATAAAAGATGTGATGAACCAGCTTAGCTGAATTGTTAGATCTTTTATTTGTTTTACTGATCTGCAGAACGGCAGTGCTTCAGGGAGCTTAGCCGGTGCTAAGTGGAGGAGGACATGACGGTTGGAGGGATGCCCACCAGAGGGGGCTGTGGTATCACTAGAAATAACAGAGCATTTACCCGGTGTGCGTCCAGGTTGGTGTTGAGGTTTCCGTTCAGCAGCGGCTGGAGCGGCGGCGCCGCCAAAACGCTCTGACTGAAGCGATCTCGCTTCTCCTGACTGTACTGCAGAGCCCAGTCCCAAACCGGTGGCAGAGGAGGGTCCAATGGATCTGAGGAAGAGTGCGGACTCAGCATATCCCTCCAACCGTTAACAGGCGTGTAGGATTGGCTGACGTTCTGAGGAGAGTTTAATAAAACAATCAGCAGGTTTGTTCTGATTCAGAGGTTGGCCAGTACAAACCAGTTCATCTCAGGCGCTTCAGTACCTGGGAACGTTTGCATCTCTCCCGCTGGCAGTTGGACAGGAAGGTGGAGAAGAGCGGCAGGTGGACGCTGTCATGGAGGGCCAGCAGGAAGTCGTCTGTTAGCTGGAAACGTGATGGAAACTGGAACCACAGGTGCCAGACGCAGTCCAGGAAGAGCAGGAAGACTGGAGACTGGAGGAGAGAGGAGGGATGAGTGGAACCAGCCGCACTGCAAAACCTGGGCTAAAAATAAGTAAACATTTTCTAAAATGAGTCAATTTAACCTGAAATTCTGAGTATTTTTCAGAATCAGAATCAGAAATACTTTAATAATTCTGAAAAATACTCTTAAAGGTATTGTGAAGGATTTTTTAAAAGACCTGTACTCCCCACTTTAAAGTCCTAGGGAAGCAGCTGTTCCAACTGTTGCATTTCCAAATTCTCCCGAGTGGTGCCCGACTTTAAACGAGTGACTAAAGTGAATGCGATTGGTCGATTATCATATTATCGATTGTTGTGGCGGAAGGTTCTTCTTATTATAACTTTTGGGACAATATGATCTGATAAAGAGCACATTTATATACATGTTTAAGCCAATATGATTTGAAATTTAAAGGTATACTCAGTGATGGGACTAACGGCGTTGAAAGTAACGGCGTTACTAACGCCGTTACCTTCTTTTAGTAACGAGTAATCTAACTAATTACTTTGACTGTAACTATAACGCAGTTACCATTGCAGACACCCCGTTACTGCGCGTTACTCAGGTCGCACAATGAACCTTTTTTCATGATAGGACTCGTGCGCAGCTGCGCGAAGCTGACACCCCACCCACGTCAAAAAACTCTGCAAATAGACTGAATGGTTAGTGCAACGTTAGTGCAGATTTGTGCAGAAAAAAATATTGTTTGTGCTACTTTTGTTTAAGAGATAGTAAAGATTATTTTTAGGTCATCCAGAGGTGCGCGCCTTGTCATGAGAGAGGGGAGGATGAGAATGGCTGATGTATAGTGAGATTCCGTCTGTCAGTTGGGTAGGTGGGTGTTTCCGCTGGTGGGTGTTAACGTACAGCACACACAGAGAGGTGGAGAGTGAGGATGATCCAGCAGCAAAACAGCGTTTTCCACATGGAAATACCGGTGTTACGTCGAGCTGCGTTTCCCCATCAGATACGGTTTCCTCTGCATCTCCGCACAGCGCAGGCGGCAAGAGTCACCGCGCAAGCGACAGGAAACGCGCATGCTCGCTAAAGGCGCGTAACAGTCGCCCTGTGCTCGCGCCACAGGAGAACTATGGAGAGCGTGAACAATCAAATAGACTATATGGAGAAAGGGAGAGATCTGGATGGATGGATGGATGGATGGATGGATGGATGGATGGATGGATGGATGGATGGATGGATGGATGGATACTCTGCCTTCTCAACCTACTGTATTTTTTATTTTAAACATTATTTGATGGCCTTTGTGGCAGGGATGGAGATCCATATTTTATGTCACACACAGAGTATAGATCTAGATAGATAGATGGATAGATAGATGTTGCAGTATCTATAACAACCCAAACACACAGGATTTCAGAATTAGACACCCCCAGTTATTAATGTCACCAGATCTGAATGCCCTGTTAAAAAACTTCACATGGCGTTCCCCCCTGATGTCATTTACGTTGAGTTGCAATAAATGCAAAACTCTCTGCAGGTTCTTGTCTTTGTCGTCCGCTCTATTCAGCTGGCTTTGGAAACACACGGCGAGAAGGTGGGGGCTGGGTGGTGAGGGTTACGGGGCGAGAAACGCAAAAGTAACGCAATAGTTACTTTTACTAGTAACTAGTTACTTTTATTGTGGAGTAACTCAGTTAGTAACTCAGTTACTTTTTGGGAGAAGTAACTAGTAACTATAACCAATTACTTTTTCAAAGTAACGTGCCCAACACTGGGTACACTATGCAACCGGTGTTGATTTTCCAGCGAGGCTCCCCCCAGAGGGCGAAAGTAAAAGTGCACTGTGGTAAATATGCTCAGCTGTTCTCCTGGTTTCTCCGTCAAGCCAGGCGCGGTTGTTTCGAGCTTAGCAGACAGGCGAACGCAACGAATCACCATGTCTACTGCTTTAGAGAGCCCTTTTCCTCTATCTTGCCTGCTCCGACATGGGCTTTTGCTGTTTTCTCGCTGGTTCCGCCATGATAACTGCACAAATATCGCCACTGCGCTAGCAAGGAGCATGCCTTTCACTGGGGGCGTGTAGCAGTTCTCGCCGTAAAGCAAGACCGACTCTCACGATGCACGAGACTTCTGAGCCTGTGGATGCGGGCCGAGGGCCCCTGCAATTGCAAGTACGGTATTTCCCCTACAGACCACCAGGGCGGCCGAGAAAACCTTTGTTCGACCTGAAATGACTCATTTAATCATCTAAAACGTTATGGAACACATTAATTAACTGAAAAATGTTGCATAGTATGCCTTTAAATATGACTTCCCTATGACTTTAAAAAAAATTGGACGTGCAAGAGCATGCACGAGCCCATTTCTCCTCGTGCACGCCCTGTTTAACATGTGCTCTTCTCATACAAGATTACTGTTTATACATACGGCGAGGACTATGGAGTGGACTCTGACCGTTAACTGACCGTTCGGACAGATCACTGCTTTTTGCTCCGTTGGTCACATGACTCCTCCTCCACCACACAGTGCCTGAGCCATCTTTGTTATTAGCCGCTGTCACAGCAAATCCCATAATGCTTTGCGAGGAGATCTCTCTGCGCAAAGCATTATGGGATATATCTGCGTCTTCTGAGGTCTTTCTTTTCTTCTCATTCGCTTCATAGACACTTTTTCTCTTACAACCATCGGCCATTTTCAAAGAACCCCGGTGAGAAAGGTGAGCTTTAACGAGTGTCTGAAACCGTAACTCACCCCAGATATACGCCTGAAAGTGCGAAGAAAAATATTTAAAAAAAAGCTAACTTGACTAAGAACGTAGGACGGACTTATGTAAATATATCACCACAAAGATGTCCTCAATACCTTTAAAACGACACGTGTTATAGAAAAACAAGATAACAGGCTTATTTCCTTTATATAAAGATAAATCGTCTTATTCACTTAGTAAATTGTGTCACTTACGACCCAGATAAAAAAACAAATAAAAAATACTTATTTCAAGAAAACTTTAGTTCTACACTAGAAAAAAACAAAATCTAGATAAGTAATTTCTTCTTAAAATTAGTGCATTTGTTCTTGAATTGAGGAGATAAAAGAGACATTTTGCCAATGGAACGAGACAATTTAGATTTAAAATAAGAAAATACAATTGCATTGTCTTATTTCAAGTGCATAATATTAAAGAGTAAAAATACTCATTCCATTGGCAAATCATCTTATTTATCTACTCAAATTAAGGGTAAATACACTTAATTTAAGACATTTTTACTAATTTTTAGATTGTTTTTGCAGTGTAATTTTGCAGGGCGGAGACTGGTGACCAGCAGAGGGCGCTACAGCACCAACCAATCACATTACATTAAAGGAAAAATAAAACAGTAAAAAATAAATGAATAAGATAAAAATACTTTTCACTAATAGAAACAGAGCAGAAGAGACGAAGGAGCCAAACAGAGGAGTTATGGTAAAATCTACAATTTGTTGTTTTTCTGGACCTAATTCAGCTAAAGAGTTAGTGTTTAATTCTGCCTCTTTTCCAAACGACAAGTTTGGACCCTGCTTGGATTAGAGCAGGTTAACAGAGCCGGGATCAAACTGGGACGGAGTCAGGAGGTTATTAAAGGCGGGGTCATCTCCAGAAGCCGCCACACAGAGAGACGGTCCACCGAGGGAAGGATGGAGCTCTGCTTTCGTCGCCTCACCTCCTCCTTGTCGCTGTCTCGGTGGTAGTTGATACGGCTGTAGAAACGGTGGCCGGCCATCACCCACTCCTTCTGCACGAGGCCCTGGAAGCCGTGCTGGGTCCGATAGTGGGGGTCGCACATCACCTGGATCAGACTGGAAACCACGCAGCCCATGTCGCGGTCCTCCACCTCTGAGTTTAAAAAAAACACAGGATTGAAGGAGTTAAACGACGTCCCTTCGTCTCCACAAACTAGAAAGCATTACAAGCCTCAGCATCCAACAGTTGCTATGGAGACGTGGTGACCCAAAGAGGCCAGCTTTTGCTGCAGCCGTCCAAATAGTGAGATATTGAGACGTTTTCCTGGCTTAATTTAGAAAGAAAGAGTTTTTCAGCTTAAAATTGCCTTTAATGCACCTTACAGCGATCAATAAAACAAAATAATGTTAATAGAATAAAAAAATCAAAAATCAAAAACTAACGATTCTTCATCCACCAAACACCATTAATGCCTAATTTACTTACGAAAACATCTATGCTCTTTGTAAACTTAAAAATCTCAAATTCTACAGAGGCAGTCTCTGAAATAAAACACAAGCATCTTCCGTTTGATGAATATTAATTTTGTTTTCTTGATATCCATATCGCTAGTTTTGCCATTCCAGAAATGAAAGTTAAAAACACATGAACAGATTTCTTCTTTGCACAACACTGTGGAATTTAAATAATAAATTTAAATACAGCTAAAGAACTGTACACCGAAACCACTAGACAAGAAAGAAAGACAGAAAGAAAGAAAGAAAGAAAGAAAGAAAGAAAGAAAGAAAGAAAGAAAGAAAGACAGAAAAATAGAGACAGAATGAAAAAAAAAGAGACAGAAAAACAGGAAAAACTAAAGACAGACAAAGAAAAAAGTACAGAAAAAGGAGAGACAGAAAAAAACGAAAGAGAGAAAAAAAGGAAGAAAGACATGCAGACAGAAAGAAGGAAAGAAAGACGTATCAATATTGATTAATTGGGCCTTATTTGAAAACTCCATCGTTATAAAAGACATTTAAAGACAGCTGTGACCCAAATAGACTCATTTCTTTGTTCTTCAGAGCGGAGCAGAAGTGACGCTTCATCCATGAATAATACTAAAGGTTTAAGAGAGATGGCAGGTTGAGAAAAAACAGCGTTAATGTGGGAAAATGGCTCATCGTTGCTGCAGCAGCACACATCTGTTTGCAGGATGAGGTTTGCAGGCCTGGAGGAGATGAACCAGCCTGGAACAGAGCGGTAAATATAAAGCTGGGCTGGTTGGTCGAGCTCAGCTTGAAGTCACATCAGAGGGCCGGATTGGTTTTCTTTTTTTACAAAATAAGGAAAACCTCGAAGGAAGATGCTGTTTCCATGCATTCTAGTGGATCTAATGTTAAAATCTCATCATTGAAAACACAGTCAGTATGGAGTGAATTTTGTTCCATTATTGGAATACATTTCTAAAGCCTGGGCTATTGAAGCTCCGCAAAGCAGCTCAGGTGTTTTGATAAAAACTAAGTAAAACTAATTAGGTTTAGTTAATTAGTAGGAAGCCTTACAAGCCTCAGCTGGTGTTTAAAGCTTTTCTTGACAGCAACACATTTTTTAGGTGTATTCATGTGTATTTCTAGACATTTAAGTGGAATAAATTAATTCTGTTTGATATATTTCTATCTCATTTTCCCCTCATAAATCATCTCCTGGCAGTTGGATTAACTTCAATAAAAAACAAAGATTGGTGTTTGTGTTTAGTAAACCTGATGGTTCAGTGGTTGTTTTTAAAAGCTAAAGGAAGCCACAATAATCGCTGTT
This sequence comes from Cyprinodon diabolis, assembly GCA_030533445.1. Classification (NCBI taxonomy): domain Eukaryota; kingdom Metazoa; phylum Chordata; class Actinopteri; order Cyprinodontiformes; family Cyprinodontidae; genus Cyprinodon; species Cyprinodon diabolis. The sequence goes on along the minus strand of CM060064.1, from coordinate 45,040,057 downwards.
TAAAGTAAATTCTGAGCGATAAGTTGCTCCAGTAAGATGAAGCTGTAATCTCACAGCTGCGATCGCAGCCTTAAAAGCCTTTTGTATGGAAGCCTCTGAGCTGTGTGTGTCTAGCTCCAGTGGAGTGTGGTTGTTCCTGTTAAACAGCTACTAATGTGCGCTAATGTGGCTTTAATGAGGAGGTGATGTGAATAATGGATGGATGGATGTATTAATAATACGAACCAGGGTCCAGTGACTTACCCTGCAGGGCCACAGTCAGGTGACCACTGCGAAGCAAGCAGGAAACCTCCGAAGCTTTCCTCAGACACGACCTGCAGACAAACAAACACCTTCATATTTCTGCACATAGAACTTTAAATAGTCTGATAATGATCCGCATGTTAGGTTATATTTGCGGTGCATGAGGCTTAATGGTCCTCAGAAGGTTAGTAAATACACCAGAAAGATTCTAAATATAATAAATCCATTTAAAATGGAACATTTTGAGTCTGTTTCTCTGCAGAGGAGACTGCATGAGGACTGATTAGCGTTTAGGGAAGAATGAATAAGGCCAGGAATGGTGAGATTTGAAGCCCTTCCATCAGAGCATAGAAGGAAAGTGGCTGGGTCTTCCAGCAGAGCAATGGTCTAAACACACAGCTCAGCCAAACAAGGAACGAAAAACGGTGAACTACTTCATGTCTTGAGGGAGGCTCAGAGGAGAGATCAAACTCTTAGGCCCTTCAGCTTATTGTCAGGAACTTTAACTGATCAATTTTCTTGTTTTGAACAGAAACATTAAGATAAAATATTGTAGTGATTTATAATAAAAGTCTATTTTCCCCCAAAAACACAGGTTTAAGTGGATGAGCTTCAGTATCATCAGATCTAAAACGTAAAGGGATGAATCGATGAAAAGAGAGGAGAAAATTAAGGTAAAACTGAAGGCAGAAGAAGGGAGGATAAAAACAAGGAAGGAAGGAAGGAAGGATGCACTGACCAAGGAAGGAAGGAAGAACTGAAGGAGGGTTAAATGAGCTGTTAAGGAATCAATTAATTGATTTCCCTTCTGTTCCAATCCCAGGAGCAAAGTCCATAAATCCTGAGCAGTGGAAGTTCATGCCTTTTAAGGCTGAGCTCGCTGCATCATGGGAACTGTAGTTTCTCACAGTATAACACCCAGCTGCCCTCAGCAGTGTACGAGCATATGGGGGAGCGTTCAGTAAGTAATGCCCCTGACCCACTTCCAGGTTTATGATCTAGCTGAAATTCTGCATGTGCAGTTATTTATATCTCTATAGAATAAAGACATAGAGGATGATCTTTTATGTTCAGGTGGATCATCTAAATAAGAGACAATTTACCAAATAGATAACATTATTTATCTTTAAATAAGGAAAAAATTAGCCTCTTATCTTGTTTTTCTAAACTATCAAAGTATGTTGTTTTAAAGGTATGGAGGACGATCTTTTATTTCCGGGTGGATCATCTAAATAAGTGGTCCTCCTAATTGTCAATCATTCTGGTGATATGTTTACATAAGGTCGTCCTAGGTGCTTGACCCGTTAGCTATCTTTTTCTGCGAATGCGCACTTTCAGGCATATATCTACGGTGAGCTACGGTTTCAGACAGTCATTGAAGCTCACCTTTCTCACCGCGTATCTTTGAAAATGGCCGATGGTTGCAAGATAAAAAGTGTCTATGAAGTGAATGAGAAGAAAAGAAAGACCTCAGAAGAGGCAGATATATCCCAGAATGCTTTGCACGGAGAGCTCTCCTCGCAAAGCAAAGACCTGCTGCTGAATGCCGATCAGTGATCCGCCCACCACTGGAAACTTTTGACTAAATGAATGACTTATGGCGATGATGCCCCATCATATCACCTTATAAACGTCAGTTAATCTATACAGAAATAAATAACTGCACATGCAAAATTTCAGCTAGATCAAACACAGGGTTCCTACAGCATAAGGCAAGTTAAATTCAAGACTTTTTAAGACTTTCTAATGCCACTTGAAATAAAAATTTAAGCTCAAATTCAGAAGAAAAACCTGCTTGCGAGAACTTAACCCAAAGGTTTATTTTAACATAAACCACTGCACTAATGTTTCAAATTTTGAAAAGCTTCCCATACAGGAAGAAAGCTAAAAACACACAAATGACAGATATATTTTAACAATTATTTAACTGAATTCACAGACTTTGTTTTAGCAGGGAACAAAACAAATCAGTTTTAAAGCCACAACATAACCAGTGCTAAGTCTTTGTTGCAGCTATTTTTCTTTGTATGGTTTTCTTAGTATGTTTGATTTAGTGATAAGTGGAGGTGTTGCAGAGACAAGGGGGGAACAAAACCTAGAAATGTTTCTCGGTAACTCGATTTTGACGCTTTGTGTTTCGCGCTTTGCATGTGACTCCACTGCCTTAATTCCCATCGTTCCGAGCTTGAATGACTTCTAGCATAAATCCACTGAGCCTCATGTATGTTCCCTGGTTTTTGCCATGGAGAAAACTCTTGGCTGGAGACAATTTTGGTTACATTTACACTTGCTCATATTTTCCAGACAAAAAGTAAATGGTGCATCTCCCAAATGTCCCGGCTGCAACAACGCTTTTATTGGTTCCGCTATCGGGACGGAACCAATAATGGCGAGCCGTTATTTTTTTTAATAAAAAGGAAAAAAAAAGTCAATTTTAAAGTTTTATTTAGATTACAAAAATAAATTGTGTTAAAAATAATCCTATTTATGATGTTTTAAAAATTAAGACCTATGAAACACTTATTTAAGGCATTTAATACCAATTAAGGCCTTAGTTTTATTTTGAAGAATTCAATGCCTTTTAAGACTTTTTAATGACCCTGCAAACAACTGGAAGTGGGTCAGGGGCATTGCTTATTGAACGCCCCTCGTAAAGCAGCATGGAAGAGACGAGTCAGCAGCATGGCAGAGTGTTCACCTGATGTAGTCCAACCAGCGGGTGCTCTCCAGCGTGGATAGCCACTTGTCGTCAGGCACAGACACGGACGTGGAGATATCTACAAACAGACGGAGAGATCAACAGCCATTTAGATAGTCTGTTGGTACATCTACACCTTATGGACAAAGGACATTCTGTTCAGGACCAGAATGTTCACATTTTGGACAAAGATGACAGGTAGTTTGAAAGCGGCGTGAAGGAAGCAATCTGTGTTAAGAATAACCAACCTTAAAGATTTCAGCTTTCAAAAACCTATAATGAAGCAACTGAGTTGATCCCTTTCCGCTATCATCGCAGCCCCTTTACAGTGTAACAAAAGACCTCACCTATTCAGCCAGGTCAACAATTCCCTTAACTATCTCCCTTTCAGAGACATAGACAGGTATGGGGTATTGCAGGTTAACAAAACGACCCCCATTCCAAAGGGGCGGATACATAGATTCTTCATCAGTGTGTGTTAGACATGGATTGACACAATTTAAAGTTCTACATAGACTTCATCTCACCAGGGACAAACTGGCGAGAATTTTTCAGGGAGCCGATCCGACTTGCCCTAGATGTACACAGGTGCCAGCCAACACATTCCATATGTTTTGGTCTTGCCCCAGACTCAAAGAATTCTGGATTGAAATCTTTAAAACTTTTTCATCTGTCTACAGGAAAGACATTGAACCGGTCCCTCTGGTAGCCATTTTTGGTGTGGCACCGGGGGGCATAGAATTAACGACAACTCAAAGGAAGGCGATGGCATTGATTCTATTGAACTGGGTAAAGGCAGCTCCACCAACTCATAAATGATGGATAGAGGAGGTAATGGCACACCTAAAGCTAGAACATCTTCGATTTACGTCACAGGGTACCATTAAGAGATATTTCAAAATTTGGCAACCTTTTATTTCTTATTTTGAATCCGAAGTTCCATCTGCTTCAGCATAATCAGCAGTTTTTTTTTTCTTTTTCGTTTTTTTCTCTCTGTTTGGTGGAATTATTATCATTATGATTGTTTTTCATACTTATGTTTTTGGTTTTCAACCCACGGATGTCTGGAACATGGGTTGTATGTGCGGGTGTAGTAATTGTCTTGTTTGTTTTTTTTTGTGATGTCGGTGTGATGTAATTATGGAGTCTTTTTGTTTTGTTTTGTATGCCCTGGACGGGATGTCGGTTTAATATGAAAAACTAATAAAAACAATTTAATTATTATTTGTTTTTGTTTCACTCTATAAAGCCTCGAACTCAATGCTAGTTCTGACATTTTGAATTGAAAAAGTTTCCTGGATGGGAAGCGAAACATCTTCAAACTTGGAAACAAAATTCAGTGGATTGTTTTTTAACTTTGTTGGAATGATCTGTTTACCAAGCAGTGAGGAAAGACTGTCTGCTTTGTTCCAATACAGAGGAAGCCAAAAAACAAACAAAAAAAACACTCATTTGACTCCAATTTATGATTTTTTTTTTTTTAACTGCACTAGTGGCTCGTTTTTCTGACAGTAGGCTGACAGGAAAGGGGATATGAGAGAGGGGGAGAGGCATGTGGCAAAGGACCACAGGTTAGATTCGAACCCGGGTCGGCTGCATCGAGGACTAAGGCCTCTATACATGGGTCGTGCGCACTAAACGCTGCGCCACCTGCACGCACCAATTTATAAATTTAACCTAAATCTAAAACGATTTTATATCTATTATCAGTTTTATAAATAAACCCCTGATAATGCTGGAAGTGAGCTATAAAGCTTTAGAATCATCCACTAGTTTCATTTCTAAAGACTCAATCCTGCGGCTGAGCTGACTAAAATCATGTGGGTGTATTTGTTGTTGTTTTTTTTTTTTTCACAGCAGAAATCTCTGCGCTGTGAAAGGAGACGAAACACAGAGCTGATAAACGTGTGAGCTGTGGTAACCACTGACCTTCACTCTGTGTCTGTGTGAGCATCAATGATCGGGAGATCAGTATTTCAGTTCTGCTTGTTTCAGAAAACCACAACATTTGGTACTTTGCCTTGTTACTCAGCTGGCCTGTAATGAAGGAAGCAGCACTGATAGTTTTACTGAAGGTTGTTGGTCAGGTTCTACAGCTTCGGTCCCTTTGTACACAACAGAAACATCCATCTGCCAGGAATCTTTTTACAGCAGCAGCCATTCAAAATGGCCCTTCCCAGTCAAAAGCCAGCCGAATGGCAGCAAAATCCCCTCCAACTTCCAGCCACTAGCCTTCTCATGGGTGTGCATATTTAGTACTCTGACTCCACCCTTTCACTTATTCACAAGGTCTGACCAGGAGATGAAACTTCCCTTTAGATCTTAAAGTCCACAAATCATGACAGAAATAATATTTTAGATGTTTAAAAAGCAATTGTATGGGACTAGCCAAGGAAATTTGGGAAATCTTGAATGTCTACTACTGTACCTTCCTTGTGAAACACACTTTTAAAACCTATTTTCTAATATCCTTCCTTTCTACATAAAGAAAAAACGGCCACATGTTTCCAATATATCAGATCTACAAACAAGCCTAAATTATTACGATACAGCGAGAATTCAACTGCAGGATTATTGCAGAACTAACCTGACTCCACCAGATGGATTTGCTCTTCTTTCAGTGAAGAAATACTCTGTAATTCCGATAAAACTTGCTCGATAGCCACGCTAACGCTAGTTTCATCGGCTGAAGCCGCCATGTTCTTTAGACTGAACTGTTGGGCTTCTCGTTGCGTCACACCTCAACCCGCCTCAAAGCCAACGCTGATTTGACGTTCGTTTGGTGAACTGCTCCAAATCTTCTTTAACGGACAGTCTCCAGACTGATCTGCGAGTGAAACCTTGAAAGCTCGTGAGATCAGGATGGTCTCACGAGGCTATTGCATAACTGAAATTCTGAAAAATAGCGGAAATTCTTTTGAGGAAAACAAAAGGAGATTACAACATTTTTTCTTAATTAGAAAGTGCTACATTAACGCCAACAAAATTACTGGCTTCACAAAATATATATATTTTTTGTTTTTTGTTTCACTGTGTAACTTTTAGCCACTAGGGGCACTAGACCTGCAAATTCCAATGTTTAGACAGGAATACTTGGCTGCAGACTGGAGACCTAGGCCCAATCCCAAACCGTCCCCTAAACAGTAATCCCGAGCACTAAAACTTTTTGCGTTCCCGCGGAGGGTCCACCACATCAAGGGCTGTCCCAAACCACACAGGTGGTAGGTTGGAGTTGACCGTTCAGCAGAGATGGGAAATGTGGAGTCAACAAGAAAATTGAAATTTTTTTATTTTTTGTCTGTGAGACAAAGAAACAAACCAGCAGAACTTACATTTAAATGCTATTGTTTCCTCTGCAATTAGTTCGCTATAAACAATTAGTTCGCAGGAAACAATAGCATTTAAATGTAAGTTCTGCTGGTTTGTTTCTTTGTCTCACAGACAAAAAATAAAAAAATTTCAAAAGAAAAAAAGAGGTTATTCAATAAAATTACGTTATAAATTTCTATGATGCCAATTCCAGATTGCTAAGCTCACTAATTGAATGTCAATACGACTTGCCATACCCCATTTCTTACATGACAGTAGAGCTTTCTTCTTTTGTATGATCGATTGTTTGGTTTTAATTTTTTCTCTACCATGAAGCTGATAATAAAAAGATATAAAAAAGTGGTAAAAGTGATGCTTCAAGATTGACTTAAAAATTAGGTTTGGGTGTGAGTCCTGTGAAATTAGGGTTAGTAAATAGCAGCTGGTGAGGAGAATGTATGACAACATCTGAAGTCAAAATATATGATGATTCACAGAATATGGTTCAACAACGGCGGTGCAGGGAGTTTTTCCTCTCCACTGTCGCTACAAGCATGCTTGGTGTGAGAAATTGCCTTTGAGTCAATGAGTCGATACCATCAGCTTGTTTTCCTTAGATGGAAAACTTTGAATCATTTTGACTGGATGATCTGGTGAACTGTAAAGTACCTTGGGATGACGTGTTGTGAATTGGCGCTATAGAAATAAACTGAATTGAATTGTTGTCTCTGTGTGTGTGTTCATGCATGTGTGTTTGTGCGGGGCCCACCTCCCAGACAAAGGGCTCGCAGACGGCTGTGTGCCAGCTGGATGTCGGCAGGCGACGGCAGCTCATCCCCCAACTCCACCACCACGCACAGGGAGGACTGACACCCGAACAGGACCATCTCCAGGTTCCTGCAGTAAAACAACATCCTGAACTTAACACTATACAGCGTTTCTATGACTTAAGAGGAAAGGTAACATCCAGGTGTGATGCTTCCACAGGCCTATTGGCTCATGAGGTTTTCTTCGTTCTTCAAGTTTTAACACAGTTACTTGATAAACATTTAAAAAACATACGAGGAAAGCATGAAGTGTGAAAACTAGAGAAGCAAACTAGATTCTGCGGTTCTGACTTTTTAACAGCTTTTTTTTCCTGTAGCTTTAAAAAGCCGCCTGTGGGTATCAACCTTTTGAAATCGGTTTCCTGTTTAGGTAGCGAACAAACTTGTCAGAAATAAACTCCCTGAATCAAAACATGACGTGGTCTCAGAGGCTGTTAGTGGTAAACCTGCAGAAGAAAGCCTCACTGAATGGAAGAGAGAAATCAAGCAGAGAGGCAAAAAAATATGTAAAAAAAAAAAAAAACAGATGAGGTTGAAACTCCATAAAGTGTTTTTTTTTTTTTACTTTCCGTATGTCCAAAGTGTAAATGAACAAATTATTTTTATATAATATTATTTACTGTTTGTCTAATGCTTTTTTTTTTGTTTGTTTGTTTTTTCTTTTTTTTGTGACAGATGCTAAACGACTCACTAAAGGACATTAATCATTGTCATGTTTTTGTTGTATACCTGTAAAAAATCTATAAAAATAAAGTGGAGAAAAAAAAAATAAATATGTGAAAAAAACAGATGAAGCTGTAGTCTGTAGTGAGGATTGCTGTTTCATGTTTAAAGGTCAATTCTGGTTCCTCTGATGCATGGAGGAAACATTTTCATTATTGTTTCAGACAAAGAATTAAAAAAATGGTTTAATCACTTTTATTTGTGTCATATATTTCTTTTATTCTTTTTTTTTTTTCCAAATTTCTCTCCTTCAGATTCGGTTTTACACATTAAATTCTTCACTGTGGTCACAGGAGTAGTTACTAGGAGTATGAAGGAGCTCCCAAAGGATCAGATTTGAGAATGAAAAAAACTGAAATAAACATCAAAGCCTGCTGTGTGAACGTAGCTTTAGTGATGCGTAATGCAGAAAGCTATGACTGAAGGTTGACCGAAACATTTTTAAAAAGTAAAACGATCCGTTTCCATTGCTATTGTTTGCCAACAGACCTCCAAAATAAGTATAATAGAATTTTTAGGCTTTAACAACAATAGCTACCGAAGCTGCAAACAGACCATGACTGACTGGATGTGCTCTCTTCCTCCTCTAACATGGGAGCTGGCTCTGAGCTCGTCTACCTGGCTGTGTGTTTCCTGGACCGGGCCGCCTTTTACAGCTGCTTTTTGTATCTATGCTTCTTTTTCTATCTCTGCTTCTGTCTCCTTGAACCCCAGTCGGCCTCAGCAGATGGCCGCTCATACAGCCTGGTTCTGCTGGAGGTTTCTTCCTGTTAAAAGGGAGTTTTTCCTCTCTACTGTCGCTACAAGCATGCTGAGTGTGAGGGATTGCTGAAGAGTCAATGAGTCGATGCAATCAACTGATTTTCCTTAGATAGAAAACTTTGAATCAATCTGACTGGATGATCTGGTGAACTGGAAAGTGCCTTGAGATGACATGCATTGTGAACTGGCGCTATAGAAATAAACTGAATTGAATTGAACCAGAACTTATTGTGATCAAACTGTGAAATAAAAACAGCTGGAAGGTTTAAATCAGTCCCAGACCTGAGGTCGTCCTTCTCGTGGTAGATGTTGTTCTGAAAGCTGGACATGCGCAGCAGATCGCTGCCTCTGGGATGCCTCCAGCACCAGCGCTGCAAGACAAAGAAATAAAAATGAACAATCAAGCTTGAATGATAACCCTAAATTTAAAAACAAAAAACCTGTCTCTCTTGTATTCCATGACATTTACAATATATTGAATTTAAAAAACATTACACCACTGCATTTTAGCAGTTTATTGTGTCGGCTGTATTAATGAATGATGAAGAAATATAAATGTTTTCTTACACATTATTGATACAACAAAACAGGAACCCGTAGATATAAGACATATATATAACAGATATAAAACTATCATTAAAAGACAGGGTATCTCACTCTGACATACCCAGGGGTTATAAACATAATGTGGACACACTGTATATACTGTATATACCCCCATGCACCTTTTTCTCCTTTTGGCACCTTCTTTCTTTTTGACTATTGAGCCGATCTAAGGAGTAAATTTCTCCACTCTGAGATCAATAAAGTCAATCAATCAATCTGACACACTAACAGGCAAGGGTGTAACTTTGTGTTGAAAGTTGGTGGGGACGGCTCATAAGGAAAGGGAGCTACCTGCGCGACGCCTTTTTTTTTGTTGGAAAGGATAAAGCCAAAAAAATGTGAATAACATTTATCAATTTAATGCTTACGGTTGAAAACATAACAACAAAACACAACAATATTCACTTATATATTTTGTGCAAAAAATATCACATAAATCTAAACAGAGAGTACAAATCAAAGAAATCAAATAAATATATCAATTTTGTAGAGCATTTATTGACAGTCAATTTTAGTTTACTTTTTAAAATTAATTTACTTTTAAACCAGGACTCGGACAAGATCTTATGGGGCCTTAAGCAGAATATGATTAAGCAACTCCATCTTTCTGTCAAGAACATTCACCAGCAGGGTATCAATACTGATTTGATAGAATCTGGGAGAGCGGACCATGTTCAACCATCCATTTTCTTTAACCTTATTCCTCAGTGGGATCAGGAGGTGCTGGTGCATATCTCTAGCCACGTTCTGGGTGAGAGGTGGGATCACCCTGGACAGGTCACCAGTCTGTCGCAGTATGTTCAACCAGCTTAAAAGTAATCGGTAATCAGATTTATTATTTGCACTTTTACTAAGTGAACTTTCTAACTCCCTTAAATCTGAAATTCCAATGCCAAAATTGTGTAAATCTTTTATCTTTGGACCCCCTGCAGAGTGACGTCACACCTGCAAGATCCTATCCTTACCTTCCTGCTAGATTGCAAAAAGCATCTTGCTCATGAGTTGTCAACATAACACGCTAAATCTTAAATGTACGTGTACATAAAAAAGAAAAAGGGGCGCAGTGCTTTCTACTGAATGTCAACACTATGACAACTATATAACAAGGTCAGGAAAAAGTTTTAAGTGAAGCCGGGATTAAAACAGTAGCTACAAGAAGCTTTAAATAAAAAGTGTTCTTTATGTTCAACCTAAACACCAACTCCGATAGACCATCAGTAGAGCAGGTGTTTAAATTAATCAATCACTGCTGCGAAAGCTTATAGCAGTGAAAGCTAATATACCACAGCCATCACTTAATAAACGCAAAATAAACAACCCTCTAAAAACGGAAAACTGTAATGGACTGAAAGTCCTGTTTTTTATGTGGGAAATTATTTGCGTGTGTTTTAGTATAATTCTGATATATTGGCGCTGTTGTCTGTTTCTATGGCAACGATACTGAATGTAGTGTAGCTTAGAGTCCTACACGGGTCGAGTTTTACCAACCCGCACCCGCCCGAACCCGTTAGGATGACTACCGAACCCGACCCGTCACCCGCGGATATCTTCAATTCAAATCCGAACCCGACCCGACCCGTTGATATTTAACCCGCAACCCGACCCGTTAACACATCATAGGCTATTGTACGCTGCGCTGCACCCAGTGCCTGATTAAAATTACATTTCTGATATCCATAACAACACACACGCATAAAAAAATATCACCAACTACCCGCCCGCACTAAAAAAATATCCGCCCGACCCGTTTATTTTTTTATGTATTTTTCGCGGGTACCCGACCCGTTGCAGGACTCTAGTGTAGCTGACATAACAGGGCCGGAAAAAAGTGTTTTGAGTTTTTTTATCCAACGGTTCAGTTATATTTTAAATACGGTATTAACTTATTTTTACACTATTCTCTATTCTTTTACTACTTTAAGTCTCTCCTGACTAAAATTAGGTCTTAATATTTCCACAAGTCCCTCTCACCTGCAAGTCTGAGTCCACTGCTGTCCCTGAATGGGTTAGCATTTTTGGAGGGAAGCGACAGGGGAGAGGGCGGAGGGGGGTGATGGGGAGAAAGCGAGAGGCAACAGATTCTTTTTTTCTGAGTTTTTTTGTCGGGGTTTGTGGACGGTGAGCAGCGGGGAGAACTTTTTTTAATTTTCTTTCTGAGGAGCGGCATGAATGGGGTTTTAATCAGATATACACAGCACCGAAAGCAAAATACGTGTATAAAATATTGGTGGGGACTGTCCCCCTACCGGTCAAGATTGGTGGGGACATGTCCACACCAGTCCTTAAGGAAGTTACGCCTATGCTAACAGGGTTAATATTTACTCCATTTCACTAAAGTGGATGCTAACTGTGATATAGCTCGCATGTCTTGTTCTTTCATATTATAAATATTTGTTTCATCTGCTCACGTTTCCTATCAAATCCTCATCTTCTGAGCACGGCAGAGAAGTTACGCTGCTTCGTCATGCAGCGCGGCTAAAGAGGAGCTATTTAGTTAAGAAATGTTAATCCACTGCAAAAACAATCTAAAAATGAGTAAAAATGTCTTAAATTAAGTGTATTTACCCTTAATTTGAGTAGATAAATAAGATGATTTACCAATGGAATAAGTATTTTTATTTTTTAAATAAGATAATTAGATAATATGCACTTGTAATAAGACAATGCAATTGTATTTTCTTATTTTAAATGTAAATTGTCTTGTTCCATTGGCAAAATGTCTCTTTTATCTCCTCAATTCAAGAACAAATGCACTAATTTTAAGAAGAAGTTACTTATCTAGATTTTGTTTTTTTCCAGTGTTCAGTGTTTTTATTTACAAATAGAACCACATAAATTTAATTTTTCATCCTTTTCTCCATTAAACAGCGGAAGTAATAATGGACTGGATCCATTTGTGGTTCCGATCTAGCTGCCTCGGCTCTGGCATCACTTATACTGCAAATACTACTGGGGATTAACATAAGAATGAATAAAGCCCTCTAGTGGACAGCGGTAATATTACAACGCGGATGGATATTTCTTTTTTTCAGCGGCCATCATCAATTAATCAATTACAATAAACTGTAAGTCAAAGATTTGTTTAAACTCCTACTTATAAGTAGTAATTTTATATATAAATATATATGCAAAAGTATATTGAGGGAAATCAAGTCCAAATTTGAGCTTTTAGACAAAACATTGAAATAATCTGATGTTTTGTTCTAAGAAAAAAACAATGTGAGGGAATGAGGTCAAATATCTAATGCATAATTTGTTAGAAACAATAAAGAATCCAAAATGTGTCTCATGGATTGAAAATGTACCAGTTCTCCTTCTGTCAAAGGAGCAATTAATGCATCAGTTTGTGCAGTTTAAAGTGAAGCAGAGCTGTAAGTCTAAAGAGGAGCTGCTGAAACCTACAGGGATTCGTCCTTCGTTGAAGTGGGCAAAACTCTTCTTCAGCTCCGTGTCCAAAACCTTGTGAGGGACCACGATGTACTTGGACAGGCTGTCGGGGGGGCAAAGAGAAAGGCTTTGGTTCAGACACGGTTGATTTATTTCACATTCAAAGTATCCAGATCAAAGAACATTGGAGCAGAGCATGAGGGAGAGTCTGCATCAATTCCTCCTCAGGCTTCTGAGGCCTGCTTTATGCTGCTCTCTGTGAGGAGGAAATGCACGTCTCTGCCTATTTCCTGCGCTTCAGCTGGGTGCAGGCTGCGGTTTTACCTGTTGGACATCTCGAAGCGGTCGTTGACGGAGCTGACCCTCCAGCTCGTGGCCCCGCACCTCTCCAGCTCCTGCTCCCAGTCCGCGGCCGACTCAAACCAGTTCATGTGGGAGTCTCTGCGGCGGTTGCTTAGAAACTGTTTCATTTCTGGAGGAGGGAGAGAAATTCAAACACTTCAGCCGCATTTCATATTTATTTTTCAAATCCTGTTGTGCTATTTGGGAAACTTTGGAGGAGAACAAATGTAGTGTTCTCTTCCTTAAACCTCTTGCTTCTTTTCTCTGTGTATTCAGGTTATTTTAAGTTCATAAAGTCGCATCTGAATAACCTAGACTTCTAGATAGATGTGATTTGAACAAATTAGACGAAAGAAGACCTTTACGCCCTAAAGAACAGCACCATTATTGGAGAAAACCAAACAGCTCATCAGCATAAACACATCATATCACCTGTCAGGCACGGAGGAGGCCGTTGTTTTTGCAGGAGGAAGGTCTGAGTACCCTGCAGTCATTTAGTGAACATTAACTCCTCTGTGTGTCAGAAACTACCCTTATTGTCCAGTAGACTGATGTGAAAACAAACCAGTGAGCTGTGTCGAGCTTGAACGGTGTTCATTGTACACGAACGGATCGGTTTTAAAGTAATCAATGTAAATGAGAGCAACGTTAATTCTGAGTTTAATGAGCGACGGACACAGCTCACAATTGATAACGTCACTTTTCATTGAATAATGTCAAGTTTTACCGCACTTTTTACAGCCTGACAGACCAGCCTGTCTAATGCTAGCACTAGTCTGTTCCATTCAGACTCATCTGCTGGTATTTCTGATGCCAGTTTAGCAGAGCGCTTGGCCGAGTTTGACGAGCTAACAAACGAAGACTAGGACAGAAAAAGAAGCTGCCCACCGAGACTTAAACAAGTCCGTACATCAACCACGTCCATCTTTTCAGCAGAACCTGAATGTTCCTATATAGCCCCATTTCCACTATCCTTTTGAAACCGTGCCGAGATCGGTCCGAGCACAGTAACCAAGATAACTATTGAGTATAAATGGCACGCACAACTGAACCAGACAGTGCCAGACACAACCGAACTGTGCTAACATCGTACTAGTTCATCGGTAGGGCTCAGTAGGGCTCGTTCTCAGATGATAAAAAGCGCATGAACAGAACGCGTCTTCTCCTTACAGTCAGCCACCGTAATCAGGAAATTTCAGACATTCATAAAAATACTAGGTTCCCTACCGTGCCACACAATTTCCCTGCGTCTCTAAGCCCTGATTAGGCTATCGTTTGTTGTATCCACTTCCCAAAAGCCGAGTCTGTCAAGAAATTCACCAACGACTGCTGCCTTCTTCACCTGACTCTCTGCAAACTTCCTAAATGTTACGGGAACGCCATGTTGGTTTGCTTGTTTACCTCTAGATCGGAGGTCTTCAACAGGGTACTGCATGGGGGTCCCAAAAGTTTAGGTTGATGTAACTTTTTTTGTATTCAACCCAGCAATTTTTTCCACTAATTGAAATGTCTTTAAGTCCACATTAACATGAATTCAACAGACTGTAGTAAACCAATAAATGGAGGCAGAAGATGTCTTTCAACCATCAATGCTCACATTCAGCGACACACAGCTCTTTCAAGCTGGGCACCGTTTCATTCACAACACCTGTCCCATCAACCAGGAATCAGAAATACTTTAATAATCCTGGGGAGAAATTACATTAGTTACATTACTCCATCTGTAATAGAGTGACTATAGACCACTTTGATATGAGACAATCTCATTCAATATATATATTTGGGGGGGGGTCGCCGCTCCATCTCGCCATCAGTTTGGGGGTCCTTGGCCTGGAAAACGTTGAAGACTCCTGATCTAGAGAGCAGTAGTACCGTAGATCGTCACTAGGAAGCGAGGAACCATGCTAGCGTGGTGTGTGAACGGTCGTAAGGTCGTAAGGAACCAAGCTCGGTCCGAACACGGCACAGATTGGTTTTCCGAGGTGTAGTCTAAATGTGGCTAATGCTTCTGAAGTTCTGTGTATTTTGGCTAAATAAAGGCTTTGCTGCACACCCAGTATACCTTAACTACATCCAGTATTCTCCATTTATTTCTATATATTATAATCACACATTTAAAGCGTGAAATATGAGGCTCTACTGTGTAGAACTGTGGCTTCATTTACCAAATGAACTTGAACTTCAATTATAGGTTTGTGAACTTAGTTTATTTTCATCTGTGTGAAAGAAACTTAAAACTTGTTATTTTTTTAACATTTTTTTAACCAGTGAAACATGATTTTCTCTGCATCATTTCTATCTAAATCCTTCCAGACTGACTGCAGCAGCATTTCACACCGAGGAAGCTGAACAGACACACTTAACCCTTCGGGGCAGAGTTGAACTCCAGGTTATCTAACTACTTGATGCTGAAAGGGGATGAATTATTAATCTAAGAGTGAACAGTCGTCCACAGAGGCAAGCCTAACGTAGCGTAGCTTTAGCATCCCTTGCTATAGAGGGGCTCATGTTTCCATACATGGCTACAGAAAGCATCCCGCAGCTCATTTAGAAATCTTCCTGATAGAAACCAAACTTATCAGGCCTGTTTTTAACCGAATAGCTGTATTTAAAATAATTCTAGCTCTTTGATATGATTATACAGTTAGTTTGGGGGGGTTTAATCTTTCCTACATGCGGCCTTTAAATCAATGTCTGGGTTTTAGACCGCTGACAGATTTCCTCCCATATGGTTAAAGTTTCAATCCAGTATGTTTTCATTGTGCTGCGACTTAACAGAAGGATTCCAATAGATCTGGAACTAGAGAAGATGTGAGTTTGAGGCGTTATAATGCTCAGCGAAGACTTCACGATGTTTCCAATTTTACATTCTGCACAAGTTTGAGTTCCAGCGTCGCATTCAGATGGTGTTACAGATGGTGGAATGACAGAGAGATGGGGGACGGGCCGCCTCCACAGATTTCAGTACATTCTGTTTTTAGCCTGAACGAAAAGCAACGTGAGAAAACGATGAAATGCTCTATAGAGGCCAAACTAAATGATAACACATCATAAAAATATAATTGATTATCTTGGAGTGTTTTGTTTTCTCATTAAGTCAATTTACATGTTAATGGTAACTGATAAACGCTCACATATCGATGAATGAGGGGGTGGAAGGAAAATAAAAAAGCAGTGTTAATAGTTTCGGATAATTTCTGTTAAAATAATCAACTGTTGTTGAACTGAGAAAACATGTTGGGTTGTTCTAGCGACAGCTGACATTTTTCTGAGGTGAATTAAGTCCACTGGTGCCAAAAACCATGGAACCAACTGTCAAGCAGGGTAGTGGAAGCATGATGCTGCAGGGTCACATTGCTAATAACTAAACCAAGCAGATATTCCTGTAGGACAATTATCCCAAACAAACATCAAAAGTAAGCTTGGAAAACATTGAGGAGACTAACATCTGGGTTTGTCTCAGAATTCAACTTTATTGAACATTTAATATTTCTATAAGCGTAAAGCTACAGTCGTATAAAATGAATTTAGTTCCATTATTGTTTTGAAAAGGGAAATTTGAAAAAAAATTAAACCCAGAAATGAGACTTTGAAAAAAATATAAAAAAAAAAAAAAAATGGTTTTAAGACTAACTTTGTTTTGGAGAAATTTGAAAAAATATATAATTGAAAATATCAAATCTATTTAAAAAAAAATGGGGAAAAATGATAACAAATAAAATGAGAACATTTATGGTCTATAAGTGTAAAGCTAGAGTCGTATGAAATGAATTTAGGTCCATTATTGCTTTGAAAATGAAAAATTGAAAAAAAAAAAAATAATTAAACACAGAAATGAGACTAAATTTAAACAAAAAGGTTTTAAGGGTAACATTGTTTTGGAGAAATTTGAAAAATATATATAATTGAAAATATAAAATCTATAAAAAAAAAAAAATAGGGAAAATATTATAATAAAATTAGAAAAAACAGTAGTTGATCTTAAAACATTTTTGTTATGACATTTTCCACAGTTTTGCTTTATCCTTTCAAATTCCTTACTACATTATTTTGTTTGTAACAATAATGGAACAAAAGTAACTCCATAGCCCTCTACCATGAAAACAAATTGTTTAATCTCTACAAGAAAATAATCTGCAAGTGGACAGATTTAATCCAAAACCACGATCAAGGCCTAAAGAAGCATGAACCAAAATGCAAAAGGACATTTAACCCCTGATTAGAGGCAGCAGGAGTATTTTTGAACCCATTTAAAAAAAATAGAAAAATTGTTTCACATTGAAAAAAAGACTGGCTCCAATAAATCACTAAAATATAAAAAATAATACCAAAATGGCCAGAGGTGCTCCGTTTTGTAAATTAATCTGACCAATGAAATGAATTCTAACCCATTTAGATCCTGAGGAGTCAAAAATTATCAAAGAACATTAAAGGAAAAGCTGGGATCTGGTGTCAGTTGCAGGAAGCCCGCCGAGCGGTTGCGTTCAGTAAACCACTTACCCACACTCCCAAGGGCGGCGTTCTGGAAAGATAAAATGGACCCGGGTCTCAGAGGCTGGTAGGTCTTGGCGATGGTGAAGGTTATCTGAGGAGGGAAACCACAGTGAGCTCATAAACAGGACAATAAGGTCATCAGCTGTCAGCGGGGAGGTCCCGCAGTGGCTGACCAGAGGGCAATGACGCTGGTTAGCATCTTTATCCTAACCTCTAGTGGCTTTTAGATGATTGATGAGTGACCTCAGCTTTAATCTGAAGGTAAAAAGCCACTCTAGTCAGTCAATAAAAACAAAGCAAAGGTGCATAAAAGGCAGCTCACAGGAATCCAGGGTTGACCTGGAAGGAGTGATCACTTTCATTTCTCGCTGTCTGATAAGGCAGATCTGTGTCAGGTCTCTGGGTGTGTATCATTGCTGTCATAAACCAAACGAGAGATTTAAGAAAATAAATAAATCAACACACCTCTATGACCTGCGCGTCAGGAGTCAGGCGGTCAAACAGGAAGCACATGACTCGCATGTCCCGGCAGTAAAGGACCAGTTCCTCTGGAGTGAACTTCAAGGAGGAGTTTGGGGTCACCAGTTTGGTCCTGTTGGGTCCAACTGAAACACCCAGCAGGGTCAAAATGTTAAACATTCATTGAAAAAAGCACAAGGAAAAAGCATAGAGGCGGTAAAACATCAGCTTTAGATGATGTCACAGCAGAAGCTTTAAAACACCAACCAATGATGGAAGTTATGGCGAGAAGCAGGCGACCACTGGTTGGTTTGTATGGACTTCATTTTGATCCATTATTATTTTAAGCAAAGAAAAGTGAATTTCCATTTAAATCAATTCAATTCAGTTTATTTCTATAGCGCCAAATTCACAACACATGTCATCTCAAGGCACTTTACAGTTCGCCAGATCATCCAGTCACATTGATTCAAAGTTTTCTATCTAAGAAAAAACCAGTTGATTTCACTGACTCGAAGGCAATCCCACACTAAGCATGCTTGAAGCGACAGTGGAGAGGAAAAACTCCCTTTTAACAAGACGTTCACAAACATGTCATCAGATAAATCAAGGCTCAGCAGGTAAGAACGCATTCTTGTAACAAAAAAAAGAAACCTTAGATACCGCTACTTATTGTTAAAATGAAAAATATGACATAATTAATATAAATGAGACCAGTTCTAACATTTTATTGGTGAAATGTGAAGTGAAGAGAATTTAAACTGTAAAAGGTCGTTTGAAAGAATTCTATCTGTAGAATAATCTAAAAGAGAGACGTTGGAGAAAATAAAAAATATATACCGTAAATCCTCTAATATAGGATAGGGCCTTTATTTCACACAGGTGCATCTTGGTCCAGGTCATTATTGGAAGGAGGCCTCTATTTTTATCTGAGCAAAACAGACTACCAGTGGAATAAATAAAAACGAGATTTTGGTCTCTTCGCTGCCATGCTAAACTGAAAACTGAAGTCTCATGTTTTGAGTCAAGAGCAAGTTGATGACCAAGCTACTGTAGCTAAGTTGCCTGGTTACCACCAAACCTACCCGTTATCACATGGGTCTTTCAGGTCGAAACGATTGTGTAAGGCCACTACGATCTCTGTGTAAGCATGGGACTTCTCATGTTAATGGCTTTGATTCGTTAGCGAACACTGCCCCCCTGTGGTGCTAGTATGTTACTATCACAAGACTGCCCAGAAACATTACTGGTTCTAATTATAGCTTCGCCGACAGCGAGACCGGCCATTGTTAGAGTCCCGGCCGCTTATGGAATACAGGCCAATATTAGAGGATTTACGGTATTTTTAAATAGAATCTGATGAAACAGTGTTAAAGTTCTTGATGAAAGTTTCTTTTCTGAAGAGTAATTTTTTCTTTGTTCATATTTCCATCTACGAAACATTTTCTTTGTTTGCAACAATAATGGAAGAAAATTCACTCCATATGTTTAAGGGCATTACTCACCAGCAACCACTTTCTCTATGGATGCCAGGGCGATGTCATGATCTCCCAGAAGGATGGGGTCTGCATTGTCCTGCATGGTACAGATAGCAGATAAGAGGCCAGGTTAAGGTGGTCAGTCCTCACATTGGCTCTGGTTGTAAAAAGGCTGCAGCAGCATTAAGATATTAGTTGGATATGTCGGCAGTAACATCTACGGAAGAGGATTAGGGCCACTGAAAAAAAAAAAAAAAGTTAACTGATATTTAAATTTTATGTCAGTGTCAAGTGATTTGATCTTTGCTGTGCTATTCCCACACTTGAAGGGTTGTATTAGGCTGAACATTAAACTGGATTTCACTCAATATACAAACTGTTGTTTCATCTTTTCCTTTTTTATTTTTCTTCTTGTGTTGTTTACAGATTTACAGAATCATTTAATTAAGCAGGTGAAAAACCTTTGAAAGAAATGAAACCAAACAAAGCATTTACCATATTGCAAATTGTAATAGTTCTGAGAAATGCATCATTAAATATATTTATGAAAATAGCCTATGTTTTTAACTTTAAATTAAGACCATTTAGTTTTTAATTATCATAAAAAATGCATCAAAAAACGTATTAAAGCATTATAACAGAAGCAGATTTATGCAGGTTATTTAACCCCATAGATTACATGAATTCTTAAATAGCAATAATAAATAACCAGTGAGTGATTTTTAGTTTGTTTTAAATATGCATAACGTAGACTATGAAATTTCATTTTAACTGTTAGAAGTCTATTTTAATCACACACAGAAGAAAGATACAAAAATTACCCCGTGCAACAGTTTCACAAACACATTAATTTGGACCGTTTCAACCGCAACGTTAAATCACTGAAAAAAAGTTACACCAGCATTTCTCCAACCAAATAAAGCAAGCAAGCAAGACTTACAAGCCAAAATTTTCATGATGCACCGTGTGAGTATTTATAAGCTTAACACAACAAACAAACATTTCCCGCACGTCTCAACGCCTCATCAGCGCTGCACATACATTCTTTTCACAACAGAATTAAATGCAAGCTTACCGGCTGTCTGTTCAGTCCTTTCCTTCCTTAATACAAATTTTGCACAGCTTCTTCCACTGCCCGAGTAAACGGGGGCTTTTTATTTTCATGCTGCGATCCTCTGCCTAAACTGGGAAGTTTGTCTCACCTTTTGATTGACTGATTGATTGCACGCAGGTAAGCTGCGCGCTCACGCTTCAACAGCTCATGTAAACAAAAGGGGGCGTTCGCCGCAACAGTCAGTTTAACATGGGGAAAAAAGTTAGAATTTTGACTTTTTTCTCAGAATTCTGACTTTAATTTCTCAGAATTTTGGATCTTAATGTAGATGGGACCATGAAGGAAGAGATGTGGGAGCACTGAGCTTCACTAACAAAGACACTGGTGGAAAATGACGGAATTAGGCAACTTTTTACGTGCCCGAGGGTTCCATCAATAATGGAGGAGCAGAAGGTCATTAAAACAATAGAGCTAGTCTCTAAAACAGACATGGCTATGGCTTGATGCTAACATGTTTGTTAGCTGTAAGAATTCTGAGATTAAAGTCAGAATTCTGAAAAAAAAAAGTCAGAATTCTGAGAAATTAAAGTCAAAATTCTGAGAAAAAAAGTCAGAATTCTGAGATCAAAGTCAGAATTCTGAGAAAAAAAGTCAGAATTCTGAGATTAAAGACAGAATTCTGACTTTTTTCCCATATTAAACTGAAATAAAATGTAAAAATCAGTTAACGTTTTTTTTTTCACTGGCCCTAATCCTCCTCCGTGAACATCTGTATCCGCAGATATTGGTCTTTATTTAAGCATATCTGCTTATAAGTAAAGCTGGGCCCTTTCAACAACCAATCTTAGTTATCAGGTAGTCACTGTTTTTGTTTCAGGAGGGGATGGGTCATGCGTTGTTTGGTCATGTGACTGTGGCCCAGCTCAGGACTGGTGGTGTTGAACTGAAGCAGCGAGGTGAGATCAGCAGGTGGTCATGTTTTTTTTTTAATGGTGTTCAATGGGTAGGGACCCATAATGGTGATGCTAGTATTGGCCCAGATTTTTTTTTATCTCTAAGATATTCTTACACTAGTGACTGACTTTTTCAGGATTTTTCTTTGTTTCCAGGTTTAAAAAGTGCATAATACATGATTGGACGGCTTAGATTTCAGCACCATTGTCTCCAAGCTGCTTTTTCCTGCTGGACTAGCCATCTCACACCCCTTTACAAACTCAATGTACAACATGGATGCATAAAACCTGATTTTATTTGAGTGTTAAATGCTGTTTGAAGTAACGGATTTTAATTAAAAATATCTCCGGAGCTTTATTGGTTGATGACTTTCTTTACTCAAACCCCGCTGGTTTTTAATTGGTTACCCCTGAGCTACAGTATATTAATCTCAGTGCTCCCCAACACTGGTTAGAACTGAAGAAGCCTCTTGGATGAGAGGAGAAACGTCTTCTAGAAATATTCACATCTGCCTAAACCATTAACCTGGATGACTGAGAATCTTCACAGATAAGTTAAGAAAAAAATTACTTCTTCCCTGAAACTAAAACTAAACTATCAAATTTAGAAATGACTAAATGGAGACTAAATTCAACAACAGTTTTCATCCAAGAGATGAAGACGACAATTAGAATGGCTTCTAATACATTAACAGTTTGCAGCTCGTAGAAAATAAGTTTTTTAACCACAATAATATTAATATCTACAGTCTGTCATGTGTTGTTCCAGTTAGGGACCAACTTCTTTTCTCACCAATGAAAACATTCAGACTCACGTCGGCTATGGGGCTGTCCTGGGGAACAAAAGCCACTCTGAAGTGGGTACAGAAGAGGGTACCAGAGAGCCATCCTCTGCCTTCCCTGGCGGTCAGCTTCTTCCTCACCATGGCGGTCCTCTGAAGGACACATTCACCTAGAAGACAGACAGGAGAGGGTCTGTTAGAGAGAGGCGGGTATTCAACAGGATCAGATCAGATTCAGACATTGGAATTAGGACTGAAACAAATAATCAGATTTATTTTTACCGATGTTTTCATTAAATAATTAGCTAATCAAATCAAACCATTTCCTAGACTTATGGTGCACAGACTCTGATACTTCCCTGCAGCTAAAAGTAGAATCTGCTTACAGCAGTAATTAGGTTAAAAAAAATCAAATATAAACATTTTTAAAGAAATAATTTCTTTCACTTTTTATATATGTAGTGGCGATTGTTTGACAAACATCCCAAAAAAGGTTCCATTAAGCCACCACTAAGGCACTAGGGGTCCAGTTTCTGGACGCAGGCAAAAGAAGGTTCAAAGCTTAACTTGTTGATTTTTCTGGATGATTTATTTTTCTATTGCAGCCAAAAATTACAGAGTTCAAACTTTCCTTTGTCCTTTCTGCTACCCGTTTTGCTCTGGTAAAAACCAAAGGCCCCAAACCCAAAATACCTGCTGGTCCCTTCCAGGCCCCTACACCTGTAGAAAGTGGACCGACCCACATTACTTCCTGTCTTACATCAGATTAAACATAAATAAATAAGAAAAATAAACAAAAATGTAATCAAATAAATAGAATCAACAACTATCAACCTGCAAATAAACTCAAATATAAATAATGCAAAAATATCAATTTAAGAATAAACTAACAAAATTCAAATGGATAAAGAAATAAAGAATAAATAGCTCCAACAATGTCTACATAAATATATACAAAAAGGAGCACTACTACACGTCATTCAACCCTGCTGCAACCAGACTCTACAATGCGACAGTACAACGGCTATAACTTCTGTTTTGTCTGCATTCAGAAGGAGAAAGTTAAGAGTCATCCAGGTTTTTATGTCTTCAGACATGCCTGTAATCTATGTAATGGATTAGCTTCATCTGGATTTATACAGATATAGCTGGGTATCATCAGCATAACAGTGGAAATGAATCCCATGCTGACTAATAATTATACAGATTGGGAAGATATATAAAGTAAAGAGAAATGGTCCTAGCACTGATCCCTGTGGTACTCCACAGGTAACCTTTGAGAATGAGGAAGATCTGTCATTAACATGAACAAACTGAAATCGGCACTTTGGCTCCCTGAGCAAAGACTGTTAAACCCACACTCCTCCCCGGGTGCCACACAATGGCTAACCTGCTCCCCAAGAGGATGGACTAAATGCAGGGGGTTAATTTCTCCATTGTGGGACCATAAAGGGATTTTTATTTACATAACCCCCGTTCAGATTCTATGGCTGCCTCAGATGCTTCCAGAGATAAACCAATCATTGTTAGAGGAGTGCTAATTATCTTGTTTTTAATTAAATCTTATTTATAAAGAATCCCATAAAATCATTACTGCCAAGAGCAGGTGGAATGGACGGTTCAAAAGAGCTATGGCTCTGGGTGAGTTTGGCAACTGTATTAAAAAGATATCTAGGATTATTCTTGTTCTCCACTAATAATGAGGAGAAATATACTGCTCTTGCTTTACAAAGGGTACTCTTATACAGCAGTAAACTAATTTATATAAACATTCATTTATATAAATATACATTTACATAAATACCATGTAAATATCCTGTGCAATAACCCTGCATAATGATCCTGCTATAATAAAAAATAAAAGTTATATGTGGACCCACTGCATGCACCTTTTTCTTCCTTTGGCACCTTCCTCTTCTCTTTTTGACTATTTGAGCTGATGTAACAAGTACAAATTTTCACTGTGAGATCAATAAAGTCAATCAACCAATCAATAAATCAATATGCCACACCAGACAAGACTCCAGGAGCAGGCAGGGTGAAAGCTGCTAAGAACACTGTGGCCCGTAAAGCCTAGAGCCCTGAGGTCAACATACAGTAGGATGCTTCCCCACAGGAGGCAAAGGATGACCGAGCTAAGATCCGGTAGGATGAACTGGTGACGGCTAACCCCCCGACATAATAGTGATGGACAAAGCAGAGGAAGAGGGCGGTAGTGATCGATGTAGCAAAACCAAGTAACAACAGGAAGAAGGAACACAAGGAGCTCGAGAAATACCAAGGGCTAATAGAAGAACTAGAGAGGTTGTGGAAGGTAAAGGTCACCACGGTCCCCATGGTAACCAGAGTACTTGGAGCAGTGGCACCCAAACTGGGAGAATGGTGCAAAAACCTCAACCGCATCAGAGATATCAGTCCAGAACAGCGCAGTCCTAGGAAAGGCTAAAATACGGCAAAACCCTTTAAGCTCCAAGGCCTCTGATAGAGGACCTTAACTTGGAGGACAAAGGACCACCCACTGGGCCAATTTTACATACATGTCTTATTTTTTTTTTTTTTTTTTTTTTTTACATGTTTGGCCATTAACAACTCAATAAAAAAATTGTATATTCCAAATTACAATTCAGTTTATATATAAAGCGCCAATTCACAACATGTCATCTCAGGGAACTTTACAGTTCACCAGATCATCCAGTCAAATTGATTCAAAGTTTTTTATCTAAGGACAACCAGTTGATTGCATCGACTCATTGACTCCAAGGCAATCCTTCACACTAAGCATGCTCGTAGCGACAGCAGAGAGGAAAAACTCCCTTTTAACAGGAAGAAACCTCCAGCAGAACCAGGCTCAGTGTGAGCGGCCATCTGCTGAGGCCGACTGGGGTTCAAGGAGACAGAAGCAGAGACACAAAAAGCAGCTGTAAAAGGCGGCTCCATCCAGGAAACACACAGCCAGGCAGACAAGCTCCAAGCCAACTCCCATGTCAGAGGATGAAGAGAGCACATCCAGTTAGTCACAGTCAGAGAAACAGGACTACACTGAAAAACAGGCCAATCAACAACATCTAGAAACAAAGGTGTTGATGGCAGCAGCACAGCTGATATTTCTCTCCAGGATGGAGTCACAGCCAAACAGGAACAGACCAGATGAAGCTACTATGAGAAAAAGCAGAGAGAGAAGAACGTTAGAGATTGAACTAACAGATTCTACGGAGTGGGAGAATAGAGATAGAATGAAGCAGAATGATGAAAAGTGGTCTCTATGTCCTCCAGCAGTCTAAGCCTATAGCAGCATAACTATAGAGATAGCTCAGGATAACCTGAGCCACTCTAACTATAAGCTTTATCAAAAAGGAAAGTTTTAAGCCTAGTCTTAAAAGTAGACAGAGTGTCTGCCTCACGGACTAAAACTGGTAGTTGGTTCCACAGGAGAGGAGCCTGATAACTAAAAGATCTGCCTCCCATTCTACTTTTAGAAATTCTAGGAACCACTAGTAAACCTGCAGATTGAGAGCGAAGTGCTCTGTTAGGAACATAAGGAACAATCAGATCTCTGATATAAGATGGAGCTTGGCCATTTAAGGCTTTATATGTGAGAAGGAGGATTTTAAATTCTATTCTGGATTTAACAGGAAGCCAATGAAGAGAAGCCAGGATAGGAGAGATATGATCTCTCTTTTTCATTTTCATCAGAACTCTGGCTGCAGCATTTTGGATCAGCTGAAGGCTTTTAACTACAGTTTGTGGACTTCCTGATAGTAAAGAATTACAATAGTCCAGCCTTGAAGTAACAAATGCATGGACTAGTTTCTCAGCATCACCCCTGGACAGGAGATTTCTAATTTTTGCAATATTCCTCAGATGAAATAAGGAAATTCTGACAGGTCCTGATCAAAAACAACACCAAGATTTTTTACTTTATTATCTGAAATCAGTTCAATCCCATCCAAATGAAGTGACTGGCTAACCATCTCCTTTTCCAAAGACTATAGCAAATGTTTATTTTGAAATCTTTATTCACCAAAAGTATCTTTTTATCTGAGTGAGAAAAAAACATAATTGATAGATTAATGGATTACTGAAATAATCAACAGGTGCTGCAGCTGTTGCTTCAGTGAGGATCAACAGGAATTACACAAAGAACAGGACTGAGTAATAAGCAGCTGGGAGTGGGCGGAACAACATCCTGACAGCAAGAGGTACGTCCTTCTATTGTTCCAAGTCAGTCCTGACCAGCCGAGTGCATCGTGGTCATCTGTCCTCAACTCATTACAATAAATCAGTTTAATACGATCTCATTTAAAGTCGTAGGGAAACCATATTTAAATGTCAAATCGTTATGGCTTAAACATGTATATAAATGTACTCTTTATCAAACCATATTGTCCCAAAAGTTAGAAAATTAAAAAAAAATTTTTTTAATCCTGTCCTAAAATCATGTTTTTTTTTCTTTTCTTTTTTTTTTCGTTTCTCTATGCAAGCCAGTAAGTACGGAAGAGGATTTGGGCCAGGGGAAAAAAAAAAAAAAAAGGTAACTGATTTATAAATTTTATTTCAGTTTAGCATGGGAAAAAAAGTCTGAATTCTGACTTTAATCTCAGAATTCAGACTTTTTTCTCAGAATTTTGACTTTAATCTCAGAATTCTGACTTTTTTCCCATGTTAAACTGAAATAAAATTTAAAAATCAGTTAACTTTTTTTTTTTCAGTGGCCCTAATCCTCTTCCGTAAGTTAGTTATACATCAGCCTGTACACCTAAATACGGTAAAGTCGGGCACCACTTTGGAGAATTCAGAAATGCAACTGTTGGAAGAGCCGCTTCTCTACGACTTTAAAGATGAAGGTGGAGTCTGTTGTGTTTCATTTGGGGGCAAATATACGAGAGGAACTGGGTCCTTTTTACGCATCACCACAGATGTGTGTAAACATGCTCATAAATGAAGAAGAAAAAAGAGAAAATACAGGCAGCAGTGAGGCAGCACATTTCCAGGAATAAAAGACTCAGAGCTTCCATGGCAACAGAGAGCAGAACCAGGGAGGCGAGGAGAAAACAAGAGGTTTCAGCTTCACTTAAAAGATCAACCATAAACCACCTGGGGAAAGACCAAATTCCTTCGTCACTGATGTGAAAAGGAACCGGGACGGACTTCCAGCTTTGGGCCGGTCCAGTTTTCCTCTCTGCTGTGATCAGGAGGAAACCAACACAAACAGGAAATGGCCATTTTTACAGTTTATACACTTGCTTCTGCTGCTGAACACAGAAGAAGACCCCCTTAAAAAAAAAATCTGATTGCACAAGAGAAGTTTAAATCCAACAGTCTAAACTATAATTAAGCTTTAAAACCGCTCCGGACTGGATTTATGAATCAAACTAAACCACAAATGATCCAGCAGCAGCAGAGATTTCAGCCTCTGTCAGAGCACAACATGTGGTTCTCTTTAAAGTCTCCTCTGGGAGCGACAGAGCTGAAAACACTCCTGCAGGCTACAGCTTTTAAAAGTGAAACAAAAAGAAAGACGGGGAACAGGCATCTAGAGTTAGATTTTCATCCCGGTGAGTCAGCAGGATCAGTCAAGGTGTTTATGTCGCCCTTTAATCCCATAAAGTCTTTTTTATGGTGTTCCTGTAGAGCTCCAATTGTAGTTAAATGAGCCCTTACTCCATTAACACAGACTGGTTCCACATTCAGTCACCAATTAAAAAAGGAAACCTCTTAACTTTTCCTGTCTTTCATTAATTTCTTTAATTACACATATCTGTTGCATTTCTCTGTAACTGACTGACTGGTGACGCCCGCACCGGCCCCACCGCAACCCCGACGGAGTGAGCGGGAGAAGATGGACGGACAGATGGATGGGTGGACAGAACATTTCTTGCAGATTTTCTAACCTTTCCCTTTCAAAAATAAAACACTTAAAGGAGCAGATAATCAGGCTGAATTGAGGAATAAAAGCAAAAACATTTTGATTTATTATAACAGTAATGGTATTTATAGCACCAGAAAGTTTTGAATAATAAGAGGAAAACACAATCAAGCCGTTTTTGCCATCACCAATATTAAAGTTAATACATAAATTCGTTTGAAGTAGCATTTTGCTAACCTGACTCTGCCAGATGGATGGATTTGCTCCGCATATCCGTCTGGAAACCTTCCGTTGAAGTAATTTTGGGAAGGGGCGAAAATACTGGTTAGCTGATTGGCCTATGTTGGTGATAGATGGGCCAAATAAACCAATCAGATCAACGAACCATATGACGTACTAACAGAGCGACGACGAAAACACAACCACAAGCAGGCTACTCTTGCCGAAACCAGTCGGGAGAAGAGCAAAGACATCTTTTCCTCCTAGAAAAGCCTCCAGAGCAGTGTTTTGCTCTTCTTTCAGTGAAGAAATACTCTGTAATTCCGATAAAACTTGCTCGATAGCCACGCTAACGCTAGTTTCATCGGCTGAAGCCGCCATGTTCTTTAGACTGAACTGTCGCACTTCTCGTTGCGTCACACCTCAACCCGCCTCAAAGCCAACGCTGATTGGACTTTCGTTTGGTGAACCGCTCCAAATTTTCTTTAACGGAGAGTAGCCAGACTGATCTGCGAGTGAAACCTTGAAAGCTTGCGAGATCAGGATGGTCTCACGAGGCTAAGGGGTTACTATATTTGGGCAAAAATGGCCACTCCCAGACTCAGCGATCGTGACGAAAAATTGTTGTTTTCATAATTTTTTACTTAACACTAAATTCAATAAATCACCGCTAACTTATTAGCTTTATATATAGATAATGATCTGCAAAGTTTGATGCTCTGCTGTTCATTTGTTTGAAGCGTTTTACTAAAGACAGATTTCAAAATCTTGGACATTTCACAGCAGAATTTGCTAAACTTCTTTTACTTAATTGAGGGGCTGTTCCAACCCTAAGGCCATCACAACCGCAAGCTGGAAGTATGATTCTGTCGCTAAGCTGTTGATAGCAATGCTAGCATAGCTACAGTGACCAGATTTTGGTTTCCCGTAATCCCGTACGAATTTGAAACTCCCCCCGGACATTTTTTAGATATGAAAAGTAGGAAATGTCTGGAAAAAGAGGACGTCTGGTCACCTTACCATATCGACAATCTCGATGTTTCAGTGAGTGAGTGCTTGTTGCTATGATTCGTCTTTGCTCAGCAGCTTCGCTCGTTGTAAACCAACCAATCAGAGCACAGCTCATCTAAATATTCATATTCAAATATTCATACCATAAAAGGAAGAAAAAATGTCGTTTCATTCTAGGGCTTTTAACCAGGCTGCATTAGGGCTTATAGAAGAGCTAATATGCCATTTTCAGCCCAACCAATGTTACACACCCTATTCAGAGACCTTAAGAACCAGCACCAGATACCCTATAGAAGTATTCTATGAGCCCTTTAATTAAAAACACTTATCATTTATTGAACAGTATGTAATAATTTCATATTTAAAGTACTTTCAGAAGTTTGAATTCTGAATATGAGCGGACTTTTCCTTTAAAGAGTTTTCAGTTCAAAGCTTAAACAATTGATTTTATTGCCCAATGAAACCAGAGAATGCAAAGATCATCGCTCTATTGTCCATCAATCGATAAGCTATGCAGCTGACTGACAGCTTTTAGGATCCTCAGTAACCTTAGACCGAGTACAGAAGGGATTGTGAAGTTGCGCTGAAGGGGGTGCGGGCCCCTGGCTTTGTGTGCGGATGGACAGTATCCCCCCTCCTCCCCTGCTAGCATTCAAACGGTACATGATCTACCCATGGCTGCTGGAGCCACGCTGACCCATCTGACCTCCTGCGGGCCAGCTCCGTTTCTGAGGTCCTGTGTCCCGGCGTCACATGAGAACACCGGCCACGCTGCGAGTCCGGTAACTACTGGCAGAACAGAACGACTCAGGCATCTTCACCAGTCATCCGCGCATTTATCATTTTTACCCAAATAGGACTATAAAACCCCCCAAAAGTTTGGTCTCTACCTTGGTTATTACCGCCTGTTTCAGCACAGCTGAGCTGGCAGATGCCATTTCTGTTATTGTTTGCATGAAGGTGCAGCAGGGGAGAAAGTTAAGAGTCTGCAGCTGCAACATGAGCCCTTTCACTTGCTGCAGTTACACCGACTCCTGACTCCTTTGTGTCTGACAGAACTCACCGTTACAAACTGCCTCTACGCTTTGCCAGGAGATGGATTCCTCCACCTGAATCAGAACCAGGGTTCTTTTTTAAATCGACACAATATTTACATGCTAGGGAAAGTAAAGAATATAAACCATTCTCCCATGTCTTCAAGGTCGGCTGTGTTTTTAATCTAGCTGGAATGAAGGTGGAAAATATAAGTTTTCAAAGGAGACGTCAAAAGCAGCCCAGGAAAAATAAGCCATCAATAATTCACAGTGAAACTTTGAAATCTAAGGAAAAGGCTGGTGCTGAAGCACAAGAAGACAGAAAATCTTCAGACATTAACTTACAAAATACAACTCAGGATTTAAAGAAAATAACATTGATTAAAGGGACAGAGACATAAATGTCAATAAAACAGAATAAAAACTTTTATCTCTTCACATTTTAAACTAATTTCTTTGTTGACAAGTAAAATAATGTCATTAATTTTCCTGTTTTTATGGGATATCCAGCGATAAACTCCTGGGTTGCACGAGAAATGTTGCCAGAGCTACGCATTCACATACACAACAAATTCACCTTTTTTCATATTTTAAATCTGAAATTTCCATTTTTTTTTTTAAACCAACATCCTGGATGTTTCAGTCAAGTTGTGTTATTACACCCTCTGTGCTCCATGAGTTATGAAGTTCAACTGCAGTGAAGTTATTTTCCAGTTCAGCTGTGTGGTTAAAGGTCCTTTTTACAGCTTTTTTAGCTTCCAGAGCAGATCTGAGCGACATTTACAGTCCTGGTCCAAGACAAGTTTGGCCTGTTTTAGCTAAAAGAAACTCTGGTAGAGCCTCAAAGGTTACATGATTTTCAGTTTAAAAGGAACATGTGCAGTTTTGCAACCATTTACAAAGAAATGCAATTTCTCCTAATTAGGTTGCTGGTGAAGATTCTCAGTCATCCACGTCTTAGTCATTCCAAAAAAGTACAACAAAAAAAACAAAAAAAAAACAATCCACTGGACTTTGTTTACAAGTTTGTAAACATTTTTTTCACCTGAGTGAAATTGCCCCCCAACCGTCAAACATTTGTGCTGGTTTGTGCAGCAAAAATTTTCGTTTGTGCCGGTACTAGGGATGGAACGGTTTATGAAAACCGTCCGAACCGTTCGGTTCGACTGTCTTAGTTCGGTTCACGTGTGTTGCGTTCGGTTCATGCGCTGCTCCTTTTTCTCATAGGCGAAGCGTTTACACTCCAGAGCAGAAGGTGGCGGTACTGCGACCAAAGCCAACCACCAGTAGTAAACAAGAAGAAGAAGTGAAGCAGCGTAGCCGAGTGTAGCAGAAAAAAATCAGTTGTTGTGGAGAATTGTTTGGGTATGGCGAGTGGGAAAGAACAGGAGTTGGAAGATGCGCCAGCAGCACTTTATAGGTCTGCTGTATGGGACCACTTTGCATTTAGAGTGACCTACGATGACGGCGGAAAGAAAGTGCAACATTGTGCAAGCATTGTGCAACACGTTTTGTTTATGCTAACAGAACACGACCAACATGTCATGCTAACCCTGAAATCCCTCATACTCCGTCAGCGCTCCGCCCCGCTGCGCTCCAGACCGCCTGCACAAATCAAAGCCTACAGCTTCCACTGTGGCTCGCGTCCGCTCCGCTCTGAGTTCCTTGGAGATCGTAGAGGGCATGCGCGTGATGATTAAATTCAAAGCAGCAAAACATGCGGAAATGATCCATGGTTTCCGCGGATCATTAAAAATAATTACAATTCATGCATTTTTTGGGATTTTTTCATTAATTTCATTAATTATTATGGGATTTCGGGGTAACAATCAACATATACCGAACCGAAAACCGTGACCACGAAACCGTGAATCGAACCGAACCTTGGATTTTGTGAACCGTTCCACCCCTAGCCGGTACCATTTTAAAGATATAAAGAAATATTTCTAGAGGTCATCAAAGGTCAACCAGCCCCCCCACTTTCTTCAAATCAGACGAAATGGGTGTCAATGAACTCAGGCTTTGAACTTAGGCTTTGAAGATATTGCCCAGATTTGCGTCCCCCGGTGTGCATTTCCCCCTGACGTACGTTCTTCTCCCACGCATAAACAGAATTTCATTTCAAATGTAGAAATTCCGCGTTTACACTAGATTCCGCGTTAATTTGCCAATTCCGCGATTCCGTCCGCGATTCCGTGATTGCGGAAATTATAGGGCCCTACAAATTGGCTGCATTTCCTCACCAGCCGTCAGTACGCTGAACATTACTGATTAATACCTGAATTAAAAATTAGTAAAGATCCCGTTGGTCATTTCGAGATGAACTAAGTGAAATAAAGTTTAAAAATGTGCCTACCTGGAAGACACCGGAGTCCAAACACATCTCGACTCCTGGTGCTGCTGCTGCTTTGGCTCAGCATCCTCTCCTAGATGAAAAACAACAACATGGTCAGAGTTCAGTCGCTTCAAATCCTGTTTGACTGAGAAAACTTTGGATAAAGACCAGAAGGAGCAGTAAAAACAGCAGCTCCACGTCCATTTAGATGCTAATCATCCTTTAGCACTTCAAACCTTCTACTTCTTCTCACTAAAATACTGAAAACCTCAAAGAAAGAAGCAGAAGAGGTGAAAACCTAGAAGTATATTCAAGTTAATATTAAAAACCTGTACAAGAAAATATGAAAAAACGCATAAATTAAAGATTAAATAAAATATTCAAATGTACAGGAAGGAAATACAGTAATAATTCATAAAAAAAATAGATAAGCGCCGTTATAACAATCTGGGCCAATACTGATAGCCAATATGTGCAGACATCATAAAACCCATCCCTAATAAAAAGTTATTTCATGTGTATAATCATAAGTTTATCTATGTTGTATAATCAAACAAAGCATTTACTCTGTCGTTATGACATTTAACACCTTTTAATCTGACTCTTTAGGGTTTTTTTTTTTGTTGGTCCAAGTTTGGCAATTTTTGTTAAGGATTATTGGGAAACTTCTTTCTAAATCCACATCTGAAATTGGGCTGTCTAATCCAAGAGGTCGGCATGTCGTAAGGTGTGCTATAAACGACAGCATGATGAATGAAGAGCAGTACACAGAACAGGAAGTGCTCTTATCTTGATAAACAGAAAGTGCCTCTGAAGTCACACGGCGAGCTTCACAGAGAGAGAAGAGCATCATGGGGGGAAAGTTTATTTTGTTTGGAAAGAGGCCGAGCCCATTTCATATGAAGTTTGGTTGGAGACGCATCTGATCAGTCACCGACAAACAGCTTCCCGTATGAGGATAAAAAAGTGCCAAAATTAAATAAATAAATACAGCATTAAATAAATAATTAAATGTGTCAATAATTAATTAAATGTGGAATTAAATAAATAAATGTGTCATTCATTAATTAAAACCACGTCACTAATATAAAGTGCCACAATTAAATAAAAAAATACAGCGATGAACAATTAATAAAATGTGTAATTCATTAAATAAATAAGGAATTAAATATATAAATGTGTCATTAATTTAATAAAATACGTCTTCTTTTTATTAAAAAAAAATATATAGTTATTTCAGTGTGCATTTAATTATTTCATGGTCCTGTGTCGCAGTGCATCGAAACCATTAAAAGAATCTGTCAAACTCACCCATCAAAGTTAGGGGGCGGGGTTAACGCGAATCGAGTCTCTGTAATCGATTTGCTTCGCCTTAATGTGCAGGGTGACCAATCAGGTGTTAGATAACCGCCCCCTTTGGTCATGCACAAAGAAACTCTTTAAGTTCAGATCACAATAGGCTTGAATGAAACACCAAAAAGTCATTAAATCGGGGTTTTTTTGGACATGACTAAAGGGACACACCCCCGTTGATGTAGTTTAAAGTGTATTTTTCTTACAAAACTAAAGGGATAAACGGGTATTGTCTATGGGTCTGCTGGTCTGACATCAGCAAGAAGCAGGGAAAGCCACACAGAGCATAAAGGCTGTAGACGATAACAGGCGGCTCAGAGGAATGTCCATGCGTCGATCAGAATGAGCCCTGAAAAAGTAGATCAGACAGCTGCAGGTGATCCAGAACGCTGCTGCCCGTGTCCTCACTAGAACTAAGCAAGTCAGCTCAGCTCTGAAGTCCTTCCTCTGGTGCCCAGTTTCTCAGAGAATAGATTTCAAAATACTTCTGTTAGTCTACAAATCACTGAATAGCTCCAAAATACGTTATAGTTGGCAGTGGATCAACAGCCAGACCGCTCAGGCCTACTGGATCTAATCTGCTCTGCAGAACCAGAACCAAACATAGAGAAGCAGCTTTCTTATGCTCCGCTAATCTGGAAAACACTGCAGGGAAACAACAGCTGGGCTGCTGACATTAACACATCAGTATTTAGTCCTGTTTTTCTCCTAGACATAACTATGGGCTCCGAATTCATCCGCTCAACTGTTTCTGTCCTAGCAACCTGTGGGGTTAATTTTACTCTCACCTTTTCTAAAAATAGAAATTATTCATAGATCAGTGCTCCTACACATATCTCTACTGAATGCCAGGAGGTTTCTTCCTGTTAAAAGGGAGTTTTTCCTCTCCACTGTCACTGTGAGCATACTCTTGTGAGGCATTCCCATAGAGTCAAAGACACAATGCAAACAGGAGCCTGATCAGTGGGAGATTTGCTCCTCCCCAAATGCAGGACCTACAGACCGCTGAACTCCTCTGTTCCCCAAGCTGTACAGCTCCTCACTTAGGTGATAGAAAGAGAAACAAGGGTCAGTATTCCCCTCCTTGGACATCTTATGCAAAACATTACCTATTGTCAATCATGTACAATATTAATTTCTCTCACTGTGCAATAACACATTCTAACAACTGTGTAGTCTGCTAAATTTTCACTTATTTATGTGGTCAGTACAGTTCTGCAGTGTAAGTGCAATACCACAATGCAACTACTATGTAGTCTTCCCTTAGCTCTCTACTGTACAGATATTTTTACATCTAAGGGAAACATATTTCAGGACATTACAACTTTTTTCTTATTTATGCTTTTTTTGGTACTATATAGACTCTTTTTATATCGTTTGTCTTATTTTTTTTTATCTTTAATGGCATTTTACATTAAATCTATACTATGCAACATTTTTTCAGTTAATTAATGTGTTCCATAACGTTTTGGATGATTAAATGAGTCATTTCAGGTCGAACAAAAGTTTTCTCGGCCGCCCTGGTGGTCTGTAGGGGAAATACCGTACTTGCAATTGCAGGAGCCCTCGGCCCGCACCCACAGGAAGAAGTCTTGTGCATCGCGAGAGTCGGTCTTGCTTTACGTCGAGAACTGCTACACGCCCCCAGTGAAAGGCATGCCTGTTGCTAGCGCAGTGGCGATATTTGTGCAGTTATCATGGCGGAACCAGCGAGAATTTTCAAACTCGAAAATTGGAACAAAATAGTCACTTACCGCAGTAGACATGGTGATTCGTTGCGTTCGCCTGTCTGCTAAGCTCAAAACAACCGCGCCTGGCTTTGACGGAGAAACCAGGAGACCAGCTGAGCATATTTACGACAGTGCACTTTTACTTTCGCCCTCTGGGGGGAGCCTCGCTGGAAAATCAACACCGGTTGCATAGTATACCTTTAACTCTTTGGAGTCTATTAAAGCTATTGTATCCAGAATTTCCCTAAAGGAGTAATTCCAAGGGATTAAATAAAGTTGAGTCCAACTCTAAATCTTAGACATCGACTGTCTCTACCTGCTCATCCAGGACGAATCTTGCAAAGTCAATGCCTGGATGCAGGTAGCTGGTTTTCCTTAGAAAACTTTTTAACAATCTGTTTGGATGATCAGATTGAATTTTCTCTGTAAAGTGCCTTGAGATGACACGTGATGTGAATTGGCACTAGGGGTGTAAATAATAATCGTTTTGTATCGATGCATCGATCCAACAGCCGACGATCCGACGCATCGATCCAACAGCCGACGATCCGACGCATCGATCCAACAGCCGACGATCCGACGCATCGGTCCAACAGCCGACGATCCGACGCATCGATCCAACAGCCGACGATCCGACGCATCGATCCAACAGCCGACGATCCGACGTATCGATCCAACAGCCGACGATCCGACGCATCGATCCAACAGCCGACGATCCGACGCATCGATCCAACAGCCGACGATCCGATGCATCAACACGTCCGCAAGAGAATCGATTCATGTTTTTTTTTTCCTCCGGTCTATTTTTATCCATTTGCCCTCCTACCTCGCTTCCTGGTTATCCTCCTGCAGCAGTTTGTTGCAGTTAGCTTGACGCAGACATTTCTAAATTATGCTCAATATTGAAGCGTGGTCTGAGCTACACACTGTGAGTCTAGATACGGCCGAGGCGGTGTGGAAGTGGGGGCGAGTTTAGTCCGACGACGGAGGGACATGAGGGCCAAAAAGAGCAGAGATCCAGGTGGAAAAAGGGTCCCAGCGTTCTCGCGCACCTCGCTCTTCTAGCGGGTCAAACTTCATGAGTTTTTTTCAGCAATTTCGGTCATAAAAACAAAACATTTTACAGCTTTCATTGATTTATTTCAAACTTGAAACTTTGTTTAGCTTGTAAGGTGTAAAAAAAAAATTAAAAAAATAAAAATTAACCGATTAATCGAATCGTATCGTGGTGTACTCTTGAGTATCGAAAATAATCGAATCGTTTGGTCAGGAAATCGATACTGAATCGAATCGCCATGATGGATGTGATTTACACCCCTAATTGGCACTATAAAAATAAACTGAATTATTTAATTACATCTAAGCCACCGCATAGTTTTTCCTTTTTTCCATACACAGCACTTTAAATCATCTTTAATTACATTAAATACTTCTTTTTCAAGCTGATTTTTAAACAAAAACCTTCCTCATTTCATACATTATTCATGTAGTCGGTCATTTTCGTGTAAAAAGAGCTTTTGAACCCGGCTTTCCTGTTTTGTTTTTTCCTCTAACTAAAGCTACAGACGTCTTAAATGGATTCATTGTGATGCATAAGTGTAGGCTAAACTCATAGGAGGAAGGTCACAGCTGGACTCGTCACAGTGGACTCATTTATAGAAAAAGGAAAACAGATTCTCACTTTCCATGCCGTTTTTCCTGTTTTTTCCGGCTCTCCCTTCCTGGTTGTTCTTAAGTCTCAGGAAGTCGTAAAACGGAAGCCGAACAGCCTTTTCCTAAGCAGCATAAGAACGAACTGGCACATATGCTTTCACTTAGGTTTACATTTATCAGCCTGAAAAACCATAACAAGCTAGGAGGGGTGCAATTTGATAGGGTGGGGTGATTATACAGGTGGTGCTGAAGGTCTGAAATAGAACTGGGAGAGAGAAGGAGAGAGTCTGAGCTCCGATCCAACAAAACAAAAAGAATTTAGAGCCTCAGCAGTTCTTGCTGAGCTCGACCCGCCCATGAAACAATTTATTAAACACACCGCCTTCATTATAAGACACAAGCAACTCTTTGAGTCAGCAAGGATGTGTGAACGATAACAATGAATCCACTCAGTCGGCAGTGTTATGCTGACCGTTCTGCAGGGCGGTGACGTCTGCTAGCAGCCTGCTGTTAAACTAAAGGCTGAAGCTCCCAGTTGGAAAAGAAACGTTTCACACAGAAGACCAAGAGACTCAGGGAAAAAGAAATGAAACACAGATTTAGAAATCCAATTTAAAACAGAAAATGAGAATCAATTTTATCAAACTTTTATTAAAGCTGCAAAAAAAAAAAAAAAATTCTTCATCTTTGGATTTGAAAATGCAAGTTGAAAAAGAAAAAAAAAATTTTTGATTCTGTATTTTATAAAATCTCCATTTAGAAATGAGATTTGAAAATGCATTTACCGTAATTTTCGGACTATAAGCCACGACTTTTCCCCCATTTTTCAACCTTGCGGCTTATATAACAATGCGGCTTATCTATGGACTTTTACAGCTAACGGCCACTAACCAGATGGATTTGCTCCGCATATCCATCTGTAAACCTTCCGTTGAAGTAATTTTGGGAAGGGGCGAAAATACTGGTTAGCTGATAGGCCTATGTTGGTGATAGACGGGCCAAATAAACCAATCAGATCATAGAAGCATATGACGTACTAACAAAGCGACGACGAAGAGGAGCAGATTGATAGATCAAACTCTTGCCGAAACCAGTTGGGAGAAGAGCAAAAACATCTTTTCCTCTGAGAAAAGCCTCCAGAGCAGTGTTTTGCTCTTCTTTCAGTGAAGAAATACTCTGTAATTCCGATAAAACTTGCTCGATAGCCACGCTAACGCTAGTTTCATCGGCAGAAGCCGCCATGTTCTTTAGACTGAACTGTCGCGCTTCTCGTTGCGTCACACCTCAACCCGCCTCAAAGCCAACGCTGATTGGACGTTCGTTTGGTGAACGGCTCCAAATTTTCTTTAACGGAGAGTCTCCAGACTGATCTGCGAGTGAAACCTTGAAAGCTCGCAAGATGAGGATGGTCTCAGGAGGCTAAATGGCCACTAGGGTAATACCTAGATCTATGGATTTTACCATCCATCATGTTCACGTCACATTTGCGGGGGAATGCGGAGGCCGTCTGGAAGCAGACTTCTACCACGAGTGGTATGAGACAGAACGACAGCGAGAAAGATGGACATTAAACATAAAAAAACCTGCGGCTTATAGTCCGGTGCGGCTTGTATATGTACAAATCATGCAATTTAGCTTCTGCGGCTTATATTCAGGTGCGGCTAATAGTCGGAAAATTACGGTACGTATAATTCATACTCCCTCTTAAATTATTTCATTCATAATGTGAAATTAACAAACATTTATGGCTGCACGGTGGAACAGTTTGTAGTGGTGCTTTGCAGCAAGACAGTCCTGGGCTCGATTCCCAGCCCAGGGTCTTGGTATGATCTCCACCTGCATGTGTGGGTTCTCTCAGGGTACTCCGGCTTCCTCCCAGTCCAAAGCAATGACTGTGCAGTAGTAGCCATTCAAGATTTCCCCACTTTCCTTGATGGGCCCTAGTTTGCTCACCTACAATTCCTTTTTTAAACATCTATCTTTGTACTAAAATATTCTGTCATGATTTGTGGACATTAAGATCTAGAGAGAAGCATCGTCTCCTGGTCAGACCCTATAATTCACTGAAAGGGTGGGGTCAGAGTAAAAAATATGCAAGACCAGGAGAGGGCCAGTGGCTGGAATTGGGCTGCCATTCGGTTGCCGTTTGACTGGGAAGAGCCTTTTTGAATGGCTACTACTGTAGGTTTTAAATGGTGTTTCTACATTGTTCTTAAGACTGATTTATACTTCGAAACTAGGTCGTCTGCGTAGGTGTAGCAGTTAACAAATAGTCGTCCCCACCTCCTCCGCAGACACTCTACTGCACCTCTCCCAAATTGTAGCTGACCGCAGACAGTGCCGCAGACAGGAGGCCGGCTTATTTTGTTTGTATGACCGCCATTGCGGTAAATGACTCGTGAAGTTGGACCAGCTAGAAGAGCGAGGTGCGCGAGAACGCTGGGACCCTTTTTCCACCTGGATCCCCGCTCTTTTTCACCCTCATGTCCCTGCGTTGTCGGACAAACTTGCCCCAACTTCCTCACCACCTTGGCTGTCTCTAGACCCACTGCGTATAACGCAGACCACTCTGCAATATTGAGCATAAAATGTCTGCATCAAGCTCACTGCGACACACTGCGGGGAGTATAACCAGCCCTTTAGGCTACGTTCCCACTTCAGGCCTTGATGCTCAATTCTGATTTTGTTGAGAAACCCATTCTTTTGTGTGGTTGTTCACATTTTCAAATATATGCGACTTCGATGTGATCTCCTGTCTGACATGTGCAGTAGAGGATGCAATGACGTCACAAGCGGATGTGCTCTCTGTTTACAGAAGTAAACATAATCTTGAGATCTTTCATTTCTTTCCTAACCTCAGCCAGTGCATTAACAACACAATCTTTTCAAGATGGTTGAAAATAGACT
Source organism: Cyprinodon diabolis (assembly GCA_030533445.1). Taxonomy (NCBI): domain Eukaryota; kingdom Metazoa; phylum Chordata; class Actinopteri; order Cyprinodontiformes; family Cyprinodontidae; genus Cyprinodon; species Cyprinodon diabolis. The sequence continues at coordinate 44,999,832 of CM060064.1, read as the reverse complement.
TTCTCTCTCGATCATTGTCCAGCATTGTTGTTGTTTTCTTTGCCAGTTCTGCAGAGCAAGATGCAGAATAGTGACCTTTGTTGAGTAATAATGACGTTTAGGTTGGATAAATGCGACCTTGCCCTTCAGACACAGGTCGCATTATGAAAAGATCAGATACATATCGGATTCAGGACCACAGAGCCAAGTGGCCTGGATCGCATTGGGAAAAAAAATCCTGTTCAGACTGTCATGAAAAGATCAGATACAGGGTGCATATTTGGATTGGATTTCGGTCACTTCGGGCTGCTGTGTAAACATAGCCTAAAGGGCAGATTAGACTTCTTCAACCGCACACATCAAATATTGCTTGGGTCCGGTCGAGAACTAGTATTGCCGGTATGATTCTGCACCATTGGTCTGGGATTTCTAGAGACGCACAGCAGTTTCCAGCCAAAGCGCTAGGGGGAGCCTATTCGAGAACTTGCGAGAACTTCGGCAGATGGTCACGAGAACTTCGGCGGCGCCTGCGGGTGTGTTTATCTTCCAACACAACAATGGAGAGTCTGCAAGATATCATGGTCACAGAGATGGATCTAGATTTGCTAGAAATCAAAGAGGAACAGGTTCTGTTGATGGAGTTGGCAATAACCTTTCGTCAGAGTTGTCCATTATAGTTGTTCCTCAGTTTTTAAAAATGGCACGCTCCGGCATCAAATCAAGAAGGACCACCACACAGACAGCCGGAAACGCATACCAAGGACAAATCACAGATGCTTTTTGTCTGCTCGGTTTTGCAACCGTCCGACGCGTAGTCAGGATTTTTATGAAACAGATTTGACGGTTGCAGAGGCTATGCGTGTGATGTGTGTGTGAGTGTGTCTATGGTTGTGGACTCTGCCTTTCACCTATAAGTCCCTTTTACAATACCCTTTTCAAACCGTGCTGAGATCAGTCCGACCACGGTAACCGAGATAACTGTGTAGTGTAAATGGCACGCTAAACGGAACCACACTAACATGGTACTAGTTCATCGGTCGGGCTCGGCGTGGTTCAATTCCGGCTCGGTTCTCAAATAACAAAGAGCGCATGAGCAGACCGCGTCATCTCCTTACAATCAGCCTCCATAATCATGAAATTTCAGACATTCATTAAAATAAAAGCTTTGCTACCCTGCCACACTATTTCCAGGGATGTTTCTGCTTGGCAGTGTGATGAACCTCAACGTCTGTTGTTGTTTTTTGCAACTGTAAGCCCTGATTAGACTATCATTTGTTCTATCCACTTCCCAAAAGCCTTCTTCGCCTGACTCTCTGCAAACTTCCTGAATGTTACGGTGCCGCCATGTTAATTTGCTTGTTTACCTCTAGAGAACGGTAGTACCGTAGATCGTCAGTACGAGGGGAGGAACCGCACTAGTGTGGTGCGTAAATGGTCGTAAGGAACCGAGCTCGGCATGGATCGGTTTTCAGAGGGCAGTGTAAATGGGGTTAGAGACTGCTGAAGATGTGCACCTGCCACTAGCCTCGTGAGACCATCCTGATCTCGCGAGCTTTCAAGGTTTCACTCGCAGATCAGTCTGGAGACTCTCCGTTAAAGAAAATTTGGAGCCGTTCACCAAACAAACGTCCAATCATCATTGGCTTTGAGGCAGGTTGAGGTGTGACGCAACGAGAAGCGCGACAGTTCAGTCTTAAGAACATGGCGGCTTCAGCCGATGAAACTAGCGTTAGCGTGGCTATCGAGCAAGTTTTATCGGAATTACATAGTAGTTCTTCACTGAAAGAAGAGCAAAACACTGCTCTGGAGGCTTTTCTCAGAGGAAAAGATGTTTTTGCTCTTTGCGGAGCAAATCCATCTGGCGGAGTCAGGTTAACATGCCACAGTGACCCTGACGGTATAACAGAGGATGGATCGATTGTTGTATTTTTATTCATAACCGCTTGATTTCTCTGAAAGTACTGAGAGCTTCTGTTTCCTAAATCAAAAAATTTTAAGCATAGAAAATGTATTATTTTCTACTATTGAATGAACAACTTTACCCTTATAATCCTTTTAACAAAGTCAGGTCCAACTAGTTTCTAAGATGTTACCAAACTTGTTAGTGAACTTAAAATCTTCTGGATGGAAAAAACTATTAAAAAAAAAGTTTTTTATTACAAGGCAGCACAATAAAATTCTACTTCATTGTTCCTTTTTCTCCCAGCGAGGCTTTAGCATGCCAACCCACACCCAAAACAAACCCACAGCTGAATTCCTCGGGTTCTTTTAAGTGGATCCAAAGCCATTCTTCTCTTGTTTTGATGTTTTGCAGCCGGGTTAGACTTAATCAGCTCTCTAAAAGTTGTGACGCGAGTGACCGCTGCAGCTAAACTGTGTGATAATGTCTGGGGAAAATGACACTGTCATCAAAAGGTTTTCTTCCACAATACGTCAGAGTTAGAGAAATGGCCATGAGGTGACGCCTAGGCATGAAGCAAACAGTGCAGTGGTCAGACAGATGCTGCCCAACGTCTCTGAGTCATAAAACTCTCAAATCTATATTCCTGAGGTTGTTTTTCTCCCCCCCCCCCCAACTCTTCACTTTAACAATGACTGGCTTCTGAGCTGCTATTATATGCCTCCTACTGCCGCCTCCTCCTCCTACACGCTGCCCCAGTTCTGTGCTGCTCGGTTCCCTTCATTCATTCTCAGGGACAGAAGCCAAGCCTGACTGCAGTTTCCATTCCTCATGCTACTGCAGACACTCTGCTGTTCCTGGCTCTGGGAGGAACAAATTTCTGTGCCTAAAAAAAACCTTCTAAGACAAAAAATACATCTTTCACCACTTTCTTGGAAAAAACCTTCAAGAAAGGTCAGAATATTCAATGACAGGTCAGTTAGAAAAGGCAGCCGTGAGGATTTAAGGACGGAGGGAGAAAGCATTTAGAAAGGAACTGGGCAGCAGCCTCTGAACATCTAACGCCTTTATTACTATTTTATATTGCTCAATCATCCAATTATCTTAGATTTAAATGTTAAAACTGGATCCGTTTAGCTCATTTTTAATTCCCCAACTGGAACTACTCTGAATAGAAACATATTCTAGAGCCGAATGTGAGCCTGAGTTTCAATTAGGGTTGCACTGTTTCACATTTTCTCACTTAAACAGTGTGACATGGAAGAAAATCTGATCGCAGATTTAAATTCAGTTTTTGTTCATTTACTTCAGCAGCTACTGATGACCCAACATCAAATATTTTCATGCACAGAAAAGCCCAGAGAGTAAAACCAAGAACAAATCTGTCTGGAACAGAAGCAGCAGCAGGTTTTCTAGAAGAGATGTAATTGTTGCTTTGCCGTACAGCAAAAGAAAACCACAAATTGCAGATAAACCTCTTTTAGACGGTAGATCTTTAAGGCCAAAATTAAATTTCAAGTCTCCTGCTATTTGGAAAGCATTTTTAGTTTAATGCAAAGTTTCATGCCTAATAAAGACAAATATATTTTCAACTACAGGAGGGTCTGTATGTCCTATTTTGACATCCCCTCACTCAGACATCAGATTAATAAACCCCAAATACATAAAAAAAAAGATAAAATTCGCTTTTCCAGCAGTGAACAGCGTGTTTGGTTGGTCGTCACCAAACAAAAGATCAACACACCTTTTGAGGTTTATAGAAGCTCTTAGTAGAGCCCAGTTTGAGCTGAAGCAGCTTCATCCAGCTGTGGTTCTGGCAGCACAGGCGGTATTTGGCTGCTAAGGGAGCGGTTGTCTGTAACCGCATAGAACTGTCTTCTTCTTATCGGGCCGTAATCTTCAGCCACTCTGATGATCCATCATCTGGCTGTTCTGCTTCTGCTGTGCTTTGTTCTGTTTGCCTTTCAAGCTGTCTGCATCAAAGCTGTATGTGAGACGCCAACGGAGTGAGCTCCAGGGAGAGGTGAGGCCAAAATATTCCCACTAGCTTCTCAGAAGCAGGCTTGGCCGTCGGTATGTAGCTTTGAAGGATCCTGCAGATTCTCTACTTCAAAAAGGACCACATGTTAAATTGCATTGGGATTTGTGAGATTGTAGGAGGAAGCTGAAGTTATATCAAGTTCGAGCAAGGAGTAGTTTAACCAACACCTCAAACCTTTCAAGTATCTTTTATAAGCTGCAGAAACTGAGAAAAGCAGACCGAAAAACCCCAAGTTCCAGGGGGCCCGATCAAACTCTGTTTACATGTATGGTTAAAACAACTATTCCTTATTTGTGCACATTAATTATGTTTTTGATAAAAATCCTTTCACTTTCCACCATATTGGATCAGTCCATTTGCTGCACATGTTCAGAAAGGTCCAAACAGACAGCAGCAAACCGTTTGAAAACAAACGATGCAAATAGCAGTGTTGCCAATTTAGTGCTTTAGTCGCTATATTTAGCCACTTTTCAGACCCCTCTAGCACTTTGATTTCTAAAAAGCTCCTAGCGCCAAATCTAGCGCCTTTTTTCTGCTACTTTTTTCTGTTTGTAACCTGACTCTGCCAGATGGATTTGCTCCGCATATCCATCTGGAAACCTTCCGTTGAAGTAGTTTTGGGAAGGGCCGAAAATACTGGTTAGCTGATTGGCCTATGTTGGTGATAGACGGGCCAAATAAACCAATCAGATCAACGAAGCATATGACGTAGTAACAGCCAGGCTACTCTTGCCGAAACCAGTCGGGAGAAGAGCAAAAACATCTTTTCCTCTGAGAAAAGCCTCCAGAGCAGTGTTTTGCTCTTCTTTCAGTGAAGAAATACTCTGTAATTCTGATAAAACTTGCTCGATAGCCACGCTAACGCTAGTTTCATCGGCTGAAGCCGCCATGTTCTTTAGACTGAACTGTCGCGCTTCTCGTTGCGTCACACCTCAACCCGCCTCAAAGCCAACGATGATTGGACGTTCGTTTGGTGAACGGCTCCAAATTTTCTTTAACGGAGAGTCTCCAGACTGATCTGCGAGTGAAACCTTGAAAGCTCGCGAGATCAGGATGGTCTCACGAGGCTAGAGACTTTGGAGACAACATCTAAAAGCAGCGAACTCTGCTCTCCAGAGCAAGTAGAGTGGTAACCCCGCCTCCTGCTCTCCTCTATCTTGTCTGCTGTCATGATTCATGCAGCTATTATTTCATCCAAATAAAAAATGGAGAACAGATAAGCAGATCATGGCTTGTATACAGTGAAAAGAAGGACTGGGTTATTTACTTTTGCCGTGGTCTTTTTGGAAACACAGGAAGGAGCAATCAGCTAAGTGAGCTTAGTGCTTAGAAAAAATCTTTCATTCACAGAGAGGAAAGCAACAAAGAAAGGCACAAGAAGAGTGGGGAAAAATGTAGAACAAATAATGTATGACTATCCTATTAAAGGGGTGATAGAATGATTCTATAGGGTATTTGCTCCCTAAGGTCTCTGAATAGGGTGTGTAACATTGGTTGGGCTGAAAATGGCATATTAGCTCTTCTATGAGCCCTAATGCAAGCCTGGTTAAAAGCCCTAGAATGAAACGACAGGTTTCCTTCCTTTTATGGTATGATCATGAATATTTAGATGAGCTTTGCTCTGATTGGTTGGTTTACAACGAGGGAAGCTGCTGAGCAAAGACGCATCATAGCAACAAGCACTCACTCACTGAAACATTGAGATTGTTGTTATGGTAGGGTGACAAGACCTCCTCTTTTTCCTGGATATGTCCTACTTTTCAAACCTAAAAAAATATCAAGGGGGAATTTCAAAATCGTACCGGATTTCGGTCGACTAAAGTGCAGCAGAACGGAGCCGTGAGCTCCGGGGGCTGGTCCAGGAAACCCAGTGGATGGGAGCAGGGAGCCTGCAGGGGAGGGAGTCTGAGACTGTAGCCTGGACAACGGCGGCCCCGGGGTCAGGCAGGTGGGCGAAGCATACCGTCAGCGGGTCGGGTTCGGACCAGCCCCGGAGCTGATGGCTCGGGTTCGAATGCCCCGTCCGGTCCAGCAGTAAATCCTGCTTTGAACTGTCCAACATTTTGAAAGCTGTCTTCAGTAAAATGCTTTAGCAAATGAACAGATGAGCATCAAACTTTGCAGGGATCTTCTGACAGACAAAGCAATCCATGCCTGTTGAGTTTTCGGATCGATGGTAAGACTGTGAAAATTTTTACTTTCTCAGTGCAGCCTGGAACGCTGCATTTACACCTGTGGTTACGACTCATTTTCAATAGAGAAACTGCCTGCTTAGTAATTCTTGTAGAAGTAAACCCAACTGTTGGCTAAACAGCTAAACTGGTGTCTTCCATCGACCTCTATTCTTGTTCTTGGGCCGTAAACCAGTAACCTGACTCCGCCAGATGGATTTGCTCCGCATATCCATCTGGAAACCTTCCGTTGAAGTAATTTTGGGAAGGGGCGAAAATACTGGTTAGCTGATTGGCCTATGTTGGTGATAGACGGGCCAAATAAACCAATCAGATCAACGAAGCATATGACGTACTAACAGAGCGACGATGAAAACACAACCACAAGCCAGGCTACTCTTGCCGAAACCTTCTTTCAGTGAAGAAACTCTGTAATTCCGATAAAGCAACAGCAGAAACATGCAAGTCGTTGAGTCAGCAAGGATGTGTGAACGATAACAATGAATCCACTAAGTCGGCAGTGTTATGCTGACCGTTCTCCAGGGCGGTGACGTCTGCTAGCAGCCTGCTGTTAAACTAAAGGCTGAAGCTCCCAGTTGGAAAAGAAACGTTTCACACAGAAGACCAAGAGACTCAGGGAAAAAGAAATGAAACACAGATTTAGAAATCCAATTTAAAACAGAAAATGAGAATCAATTTTATCAAACTTTTATTAAAGTCTGCAAAAAAAAAAAAAAAATTCTTCATCTTTGGATTTGAAAATGCAAGTTGAAAAAGAAAAAAAATGTTTGATTCTGTATTTTATAAAATCTCCAATTAGAAATGAGATTTGAAAATGCATTTACCGTAATTTTCGGACTATAAGCCACGACTTTTCCCCCATTTTTCAACCTTGCGGCTTATATAACAATGCGGCTTATCTATGGACTTTTACAGCTAACGGCCACTAACCAGATGGATTTGCTCCGCATATCCATCTGTAAACCTTCCGTTGAAGTAATTTTGGGAAGGGGCGAAAATACTGGTTAGCTGATAGGCCTATGTTGGTGATAGACGGGCCAAATAAACCAATCAGATCAACGAAGCATATGACGTACTAACAGAGCAAAGACGAAGAGGAGCAGATTGATAGATCAAACTCTTGCCAAAACCAGTTGGGAGAAGAGCAAAAACATCTTTTCCTCTGAGAAAAGCCTCCAGAGCCGTGTTTTGCTCTTCTTTCAGTGAAGAAATACTCTGTAATTCCGATAAAACTTGCTCGATAGCCACGCTAACTCTAGTTTCATCGGCTGAAGCCGCCATGTTCTTTAGACTGAACTGTCGCGCTTCTCGTTGCGTCACACCTCAACCCGCCTCAAAGCCAACGCTGATTGGACGTTTGTTTGGTGAACGGCTCCAAATTTTCTTTAACGGAGAGTCTCCAGACTGATCTGCGAGTGAAACCTTGAAAGCTCGCGAGATCAGGATGGTCTCACGAGGCTAGTGAACCAGTGGGCTGGTCTGGATGTCAATTTCGGGGCGTGACAAAAGTACAGGCCAGAACCAAATAAGGCAACATCCCCGAATTGACGTCAACTTGGTGCTTTGTTTGAATTCGCCTGTTTTAATGGTGGAAGTTTAGAATTGAGAGATTTGCAGAGAAAGGAGGCGTTGATGGCGTTTGAACCTCTCTGTACGTCCATTTCACCTACTGAACTATCTTTATTAATCTATGACAATGGAAACTCGGTTTTGTATTCTATAACCCCTTTAGAAATTTCTGTACTTCTATAACAGGTCTGTTTTATGTGTTGTCTTCTTAATTCAGAGGGCCCCCTGCCTGTTTTTACCAAGGGTCCCAAATTTCTCAAATCCGCCCCTGCCAATGTCACCCTCATTCATGTCAGTGGAACAAACCTTTAGGCGAAAGTTTCCACTTATTAGCAAAATATATGTAAAGTATATAAGAGGGAAAGAAAAAAAAAACACATTTTGATTTTGATTGGCATGAAGATAGTATTTAGGAACCAGTTGTTGTTTCTTCAAATCAAAATGAGATTAAACTGGAAAAGATTAAAAGCATAAAAACCCATTTGATCCAGGAGGAGCCCAGATCTAGATTCTGTTTCACCACAGGCTTATGAAAGTAAAACAAAAGAGTGTGTGGGTGGCCTCTGCATATAATCTACTGCCCCCCCCCCCCATGCTGTATCACCATATCTCTGGCTAAGCTACCACCCCTTAGTGCTTAAATTGCTTCTGAGGATCTCATTCTGAGCTAATAAAAACTCTGAAGTCCTGAGCTATCCAGCCCCCGTCTCCACGACGACAGCCAGATGTTGTGCAGAGCGTGCCCCCCCACTCCACCACCACTTCACATGCACGCCTCGCCTTGAGGGGGAGAGCGAAGGGGAGCATCTGTTCCCGTTTCCCCTCGCGGCTGCAGAAAATATCCAAGGAGAGACACAAAGCCAGGCTGCACAAAGACGAGCCAAGAAACAGGAAACTCCAAAAGCCTCGGCGGCTCTCTGCGCTTTCCAACTAACCAATACATCAAACCCATATTTATCCAGCCGGTGTGCAGAACAGGACACACCTGGAACACTCTCCGAACCTTTTCAAAGTGCTTCATTGAAATTCCAGAACAGCTCCTCCGAATTGTTGCGCTCAGCTCTCCAGGTGATGAATCACGGCCTACAGTTTCATCCCATCCTGCTGAGAGACGTGATTAAGATTCCCAAAGCCCCATTTTCTGGATTGTAATTAGCTTCCCAAGCAGTTACAGTGTTGTTATGGACCCTTTCTGTCAATATGCAAGCCTTTCATCTTCAAACTAAGGAAGCAGCAGTGGAGAACGCTGAGAACGACAAACGTGAATCTAGACGAGTCAATAACGTGCACAGAATTCCTTAGAACTAAAAATATTACATGTCTGATTTATCTACTTGAGGATCTTTAACACCTAATAAAAATATTTCCCAAGTCAGTTTATATTCTTATCAATAAAATATAATGCTTTTATCTAGTGTTGCACCGATGCCATTTTTTGGCCCCGATACCAATACCCGGCTTTGGCGTATCGGCCGATACCGATACAGTCAAGGGTTCCTACAGCATACGGCAAGTTAAATTCAAGACTTTTTAAGACTTTTTAATGCCACTTGAAATAAGAATTTAAGACCAAATTCACACAAGAAAAACCTGCTTCCGACAACTTAACCCAAAGCTATGTTATTTTAACATAAACCACTGCACTAATGTTTCAAATTTTGAAAAGCTTCCCATACAGGAAGAAAGCTAAAAACACACAATGACAGATATATTTTAACAATTATTTAACTGAATTCACAGACTTTGTTTTAGCAGGGAACAAAACAAATCAGTTTTACAGCCACAACATAACCAGTGCTAAGTCTTTTCTGCAGCTATTTTTCTTTGTATGGTTTTCTTAGTGTGTTTGATTTGGTGATAAGTGGAGGCGTTTCAGAGACAAGGGTGGAACTAAACTGAGAAATACCGGCTGTTTCTCCGTAACTCGATTTTGACGCTTTGTGTTTCGTGCTTCGCATGTGCGACTCCACTGCCTTAATTCCCATCGTTCTGAGCTTGAATGACTTCTTGCACAAAATCCACTGAGCCTCATGTATGTTCCCTGGTTTTAGCCATGGAGAAAACTCTTGGCTGGAGACAATTTTGGTTACATTTACACGTGCTCATATTTTCCAGACAAAAAGTTAATGGCTCATCTCCCAAATGTCCCGGCCGCAACAACGCTTTTATTGGTTCCGCTATCGGGACAGAACCAATAACGGCGAGCTGATATTTTATTTTTAAATTTAAAAAAAATGTCCAATTTGAATGTTTTATTTAGATTACAAAAATAAATCGTAATAAAAATAATCCTATTTATGATGTTTTAAAAATTAAGACCTACGAAAGACTGATTTAAGACATTTTAATACCAATTAAGGCCTTAGTTTTATTTTGAAGAATTCAATGCCTTTTAAGACTTTTTAAGGACCGGTGGGAACCCTGCAGTCTGTTTAAAATTGATGTGTGTGTATATATGAAGAACTGCATACACACTTGAAAGTAAAATAATTGCCATCATGGCTTTACAAGCTTCTACCTACCTTTGTGAAGCAGGAAAAAGACTAATACAAAGTGAATCCAGTAGAACTTTTTATTGCCTTCCTGGAATGGGTGACAATAGTTGCATAAACTTTTGGCTCTCAAAATGGTCTCGGTGCCCTATTTGTTGGTACTCGCCGATACCACCATTTTAGTGCTGGATTGGGGCCCTGCACGATACTGGTATCTGTATCGGTGCAACGCTACTTTTATCTAAATGGCAGAGCAGAGATATGCATGTTTTTTAGCTGTGGCAGGAAGCTGGATGAAACTGGATGAATGCTTGGGCAGAATATGGAATGGCCACAGTGTCAGCCCCATAGTGCGGAATCACTGTACCTTCGTGCTGCAAAGCAACAACTGTCCCAACGTGCAACTCAGGTGATCCATTTCTTAACCCTGTAATGCCAAATGTATCATATTTGATACATACGGTTTCTAAAATGTTTTGCATCTGACACCTTTTGCATAATTTAATGCTAAAAACTCAAAATTCTATTGTACACAATCAGATATACCTGATAACAGAGGGCAGAAGACTACACAAAAAATAATCTTGACTTATCGCATAGTAATAAATTATTAATATCAAACATGTATTTCTGTTCTTTCTTTTTACATATTTTGTTAAAAAGCCAAAAAAGGACTTCAAACTAGGGATGCACGATATAATCGGCCCCCTATCGGTATCGGCCTGTATCGGCCTTAAAACTGAATATCGGACATCGGCCACCCCACTGATATTTAACCTGATATTTGATCAGCTTCTGAGTTTCTAAAGTCTAAAGAAAAAAAAATAATACTACTTCTTCTTCCTCAAAAACTTATTTTTTACAGACTTAAAAACTTCTAAAGACGAGGGAAAAAATATTGATACATTAAAATATCACAATATCTTCATATGCTGATATATTGCCATTTAAAAACACCATATCAATCTCTTTTACTAATGAAATATTGCTATATGTCATCGTTATGCTATGAAATCCACTGAAAATTCACGAAATTTTGCCATATTTTTATATGTTGATTTATTGACGCGGTATCGATCTATTTTACTAACAAAATCTCACAAGAATTTGCAAAATATCACGAGAGTTTGTAACAGAACGATGAAATTTCACGAGGTTTTGAAAGTAAAACAGATCGATACCACGTTTTTAAAAATCTATTTGATATCAGCATATGAAAATATATTTGAGTATAGTCAGAAATGGATAACAAAACTGCTATTTTCAATGACTACTCATTTTTGTCCAGCTTTAACATCGGTATCGATATCGGTTATCGGCTACATGAGGTTTAAAATATCGGCACATCGGATATCGGCCAAAATTCCAATATCGTGCATCCCTACTTCAAACCAAAAAAAAAGTTATTTTCTGTTTTGTTTTATTCTTGGATCAGGCTTTAAAGGGTTAAATAGAAAAAGAACCAATTTGAAGCTTCAGATTCGTTCGTATTTTTGTTTCATTTGGGGTTTTTTATGTAAGAAAAGGTTAACTATATGTTAGAGCCGAGTCGGATAAGTCAGATTAATCGATTATTGAAATAATCATCAACTAATTTAGCAATCGATTAATCATAAACAGGAGTCTACAGACTCTGAAACGGGTCTTTAGCTGCAGGTAGGGTTGTCTCGATACAAAACTTTTCAACTCGATACTGATACTAAGGAAAATATTCGATACTCGATACCATTTTCGATACCACAAGGATAAAAACAAAGACTCCAAATTCTACAGAAATATTTTCATTAATAAATCAAATACAATAAATAAATACAATAAAAAATAAGAACAATATTTTGAGGTTGTTTGCTGTGCACAATATTAAGCAAGCTTGATAAAAAACTTATAAAATTAAAATTAAGTGTTCCTTCCTTGGCTATGCTTTACACACATAACAATGACGCTAGCCAAACTGGTTAAGAAACAAAAATCATTCTCAGCAGCAACAAAAAAAAAGTCTGAAATTGAAAAGTGCACAGAATTATTCAATTACACAGTGTTCTGAAAGTGCCTTGTCCTCTATTCTGCATTTTAGATGAATGACGGCTTAGGTGCCACTGGTGGTAGCACTGTATCGATACTTTTAAAAACGAGTATTGTATCCGGATGCAACGTTTCAGTATCGATACTTTTTTGAGTATCGATACTTTTGACAACCCTAGCTGCAGGAGCGACCCACTTAGAGCGGTTATTATTTGCGTGCTTCTGTGGCACAATAGTTAACACGCAAAACTCGAGAAAAAACGGAGACTTTAAGGGCTGGTTATCCTCCTGCAGCTTGTCGCAGATATTTTTGATTTATGCACAATTTCGAAGCGTGGTCTGCGCTGTGTTATTCCACGCCACAACGCACGAGGGACAATCAGGAACTAGCTGTGTCTAGATACGGCCGAGGCGGTGAGGAAGTGGGGGCAAGTTTTTGCGACAATGGAGGAACATGAGGGCCAAAAAGAGCGGAGATCCAGGTGGAAAAAGGGTCCCAGCGTTCTCGTGCACCTCGCTCTTCTAGCTGGTCCAACTTCACCAGTCGTTTTCCACAACGGCGGTCATAGTAACAAAACAAGACGGTAATTTAACCAGGAAAAAATCCCATTGAGATTAAAAACCTCTTTTTGCAAGGGAGTCCTGGCGAAGAGGCAGCAAAGTTACATAATAAACAGAGATACATTAAATTAAATTAAATGACAGCTAAAGCAGAGAAACCTCTAAAACCTGCAGGACAGCGGCCCTCGAGGACCGACTTTGGGGATGCCTGAACTAAAGCGATAAATTGGGATAAATGGGTATTTATTATGGGTATGCTGGTCTGACGGGGTGTGCTCATCTGACAGAACACCGGTTGTGATTAACCCCCATTTTACTCCTTCAAAGTGTTCTTAACTCTGTCAGCTTTTAGCATCTCTGGCCATTAAACTACCATCAGGTAGGACCATCAAAAGTAGGCAAACACCTCCTGAATGTGTTATTTGTCATGCAAAAGAAAATGCATGGCACTTGTAATACTTTTGAATACTGACATCAACACTTTTACATTATTTTATGGTTAAATTCAATTCAGTTTATTTCTATAGCGCTAATTCGCAACACGTCATCTCCAGGCACTTTACAGTTCACCAGATCATACAGTCAGATTGATTCAAAATTTTCTATCTAAGGAAAACCAGTTGATTGCATCGACTCGTTGACTCTTCAGCAATCCCTCACACTAAGCATGCTTGTAGTGACAGTGGAGAGGAAAAACTCCCTTTTACCAGGAAGAAGCCTCCAGCAGAACCAGGCTCAGTGTGAGCGGCCATCTGCTGAGGCCGACTGGGGTTCAAGGAGACAGAAGCAGAAAAGCAGCTATAAAAGGCAGCAGCATCCAGGAAACACAAAGCCAGGCAGACGATTCAAAGCTTCCTGCTCTAATGACCAAATCTTTGAGGCTTCATTCAGTGGACAGTAAAAAACGTCAACTTTTTAAACAATTATTGTTCTAATAATGATGAAGACTTGAATGCAATTGGAAATTTGACCGTAGGAGTTATATTTATTCACACTAAGCTCACACTAGCGATGCTTGTAGCAACAGTGGAGAGGAACAACTCCCTTTTAACAGGAAGAAACCTCCAGCAGGACCAGGCTCACCATCTGCCGAGGTGAATCTTTGATGATTTTGTTGTTGAGTTAAAAATAATCCAATGAATTTATATTGGCAGGAAAAAAGAGTGATGAGTGGATCTGAACAGAGTCTCTATATTTTGGAGGAGTGCAGGAATCCTGGTGGTGACTGCAGCGTTTAATCCGGCCACTCTGCAAACTGTCTGCCGGGACATTTATAGCTCAGCCTGCTGAAGATGGCTGATGTTTCCTGCATCATAATAAATGCCCTTTTCCTCCCCATCTGCACTTTATGGTCACAGTTATGAGGAGAAACTGCTGCTGCTCAGACATCAAACACCCAGATCAATATTTAAAGTCACCTAAATTAAACATTAAATATGGAAATTCAAATTAAATTGAGAAGAAAATGAAGGGAAACTACAAAATAAGAACTGGAGGATTATCTGACAGACAAAAAATGGAGATGTAAAGCATGTAGAAGAGGAGCCACATTCCCCACGCAGCCGTGAGGATCATTTCCACATCTGCTGTGGGTAACAGAAAGGACAGAGTGAGCAGAAGTGGGTCAGTGGGAGCAGTCAGAGGGACTAGTTAACGGCACTTAACCAATCCTGTAAGCTCACCTTAACATCCGGGAGCATCTGCCTTACTTTGAACGTCGTTCTGGACCCTGTCAACATCTTTCTGGTTTGTTTTAGCAGCGAGTCTTGGTGTAAAAAAATATATAAGAAGAAAAGCCGTTTTAGGAGAACGGCTGCGGGTTAGCGTCCTCCTCCGTTCATGTGATGATTTTAGCGGAGGGAGACCGTTAAAGCGGCGTTGAGCAGCGGCCAGCAGCGGACCGGTTCACCGCCAACCGGCGGATTCTTCCTCCTCTTCTTCGCCTCCTCCTGCTGAGCTCTTCGCTGTTAACAAACCGAGTGTTTTAGCTCTTTTCATCGCTCTCTGCGCGGACAGCATCCGTCTCTCAACCCGCACAGAGAGGAAAATAACAAAACAAGAGCACACCCTGCCTGAAAGCAGCCAGAACTCACCGAGCTGCTGATAGTTAGTCACTAACTGAGGGGGATGTGTTCACAGTTCCTACCGGGGGCCGTTCAATTTGGTTTGTTTGTTCCTTCGCCGCGGTGAAGCTGAGAGCAGAGCCGCGGAGTCGTCTTAAAGAGACAGTCTGCTGGCTCTGAACGCAGGGACAGTTTTCTGTTAGAGCAAAAAATCCAATGGAGGCTAAAAGTGATGGATTTGGAGCCGCTTTAAGTTGGAACATAAATCCCGCTTTCAAAATTTGCTTTTTTTCCAGCTTTTTAGAGAGTCATTGAACTCACCATTACTCATCATATAAGTTTAATGAGTAAAATCCATCCATATGGAGGACAATCTCATCCATATTTAAAAATAAATAAATGCTCAATAAATAAATAAGTAAGCAATGAATTGCCCCCAAAAATACCATAAACAAATAAATGTAGGTAGAAATTAAACAGTGAGAAATTAATGTATATATCTCTTTTAATTAGCTTCTTTATTTATTCACCTTTGTAATAATTACCTTATTTATTTATTGTCCGTTATAATCTTGAACTTTATAACTTTTTTTAAGTATTTATGTGCATGTTATAACATTTTTGTCTGTTTTATTCTTCCTTTGTATTTTTTTACCCTATTTATTTCTTCAGTGCTATTTTCATTCTTTTTTTATATTTCTGTCTGCATTTCTGCCTCATTATGCTAATGAGGAGGGGCTGTGTCTTAGAGCCCATTAGTTGGGACTAACAGCATGCAAAAAGCTGCTCAGCCATTAAAAGTGGTGAATTAGCGGCAATTTTATTAAAGATTTAGTTGAGAAGGGAGTAATTTGCACGTGTCAGTTTAAATAAAATAAAGAATAAAATTGTTAGAATTGATGCTTCTTTAGATAGTATCATTTTTTAAAGAAATATCTGACTCATTACATATATAAAAAAGTATTTTTTTTGAATGAAAATGGAAATATATTTACATATATATTCACCAGGGGCAAGAATAAAGTTCATCATATATAGCCTTTGATCAGATATGTGGATTGTTCTGATAAACTAATGGACTGTTTTTTTTTTTTTGTTTTTTTTTTGCATTTATCTGCATTCACTTAACCTTACGTCCAAAAAATTGGCTCCAACTATTCATTTTGTTTTAGGTTACCAGACGTTTACTTCCAGTTAGGGAAGTGAAATGGCACGGAATTGGCAATACCATGCATATCACAATACATGTGTAACAATATTCAATCTGAGTAACTTTGTGAGAAACTCCAGAATACACCAGTGGAGGCATCAACAATCACCTGGATCAAAGACTACCTGACAAACATAAAACAGTTTGTTATACTGAAGGCTCGGCTGTCTGAACAAGCAGTCAGCAGCACAGGAGCACCACAGGGGACGGTACTCTCTCCATTCCTTTTAACTCCGTACACCTCTGACTTCCAGGACCAGACAGAGTTCTGTCAGCTGCAGAAATACTGGGATGACTCTGCAGTCATTGGGTGCATCAGAGACGGACCAGAAGCTGAGAACAGAGAGCTGGTGAACCGCTTTGTGGCATGGTGTGGAAACAATCATCTGATCCTGAATGTCAACAAAACACGGAGATTATTGTACATTTCAGAAGAAACAGCAAGTTGAATCCTGTTAACATCACGAAACGAAGGTAGTGGAGGAGTATAAATACCTCAGTAATTACCTGGACAACAAACTAGACTGGAGACACAACAGTGAAGCCGTCTACAAGAAGGAACAGGGCACATTGGACTTCCTAAGGAAGCTGAGGTCCCTCAGTGTTTGCAGTAAGATGCAAATACTTTGTTACTGTACGTACGTACACTTTTTACGTATCTATACTTTACTCCATTACTTATTTTTCTTCCTACTTCTGACTTCTACTCATTACATTTTCACAAAAGTATCTGTACTTTCTATTCCTTACATTTTTAAAACAAACGTTACTCGTTACTCTTGACTTCGGTTTAATGTTAATTCATATTTATTTCCCATCATGTGCTCCATCCAATGCAGATCATTGGCTCCATCCACATCTAGTGAAAACTAGTGTCATTGGATGAGTCATATAACGCAAACACTCATTGGTTAGCTAAAGGAAATAATCAGAAGCAAGCAGGTGTTCTTCAAACTGCTAACGTGAATTGTCTATGCCATGCTACAATGTGGGATTCAGAAAAAGATGCTGAAATGTCTGAAAGGTCGGACACAGGCGAGAGCGTATCGGGGCACAGAGACCAATAAGACCTCCCTCATCCTTGACCCTATCTCAAAGAATTTTTCTAAATAGTCAAAATATTGTATTTTATTATATTTATTATATTTTATCATTATATAAAAAAACTGAAAATGTTAGAACTGTACATTTACAGCCATATGTTTATATTACTGTTTTTATATATTTTTTTTACTCTTTTTTTAAGGCTGCAGTGAGCTGTTCCAAATTAAATTTCTTTTTGTTTTACACTTGTGTAAACAAAATGACAAATAAAATCTGTCTGAAAAAATATTTAGCTGTAAAAATCATATAGTAGCATCTGGCTGTTTTTTTTTAAAGGTTACTTTAAATACTATTATACTTTAAGTAGTTTTTGGAGCACATACTTTTTCACTTTTAGAGTTCAAGTAGATACTTCAACTTTTACCAGAGTGTTTTTAAATGTATCTATACTTCTACTTAAGTAACAAATGTGTACTTCTGATACCACTGGTAAGATGCAACATATCTTCTACACTCACCGGCCACTTTATTAGGTACACCTGTCCAACTGCTCGTTAACACTTAATTTCTAAGCAGCCAATCACATGGCGGCAACTCAGTGTTTTTAGGCATGTAGACATGGTCAAGACAATCTCCTGCAGTTCAAAGCGAGCATCAGTATGGGGAAAAAAGGTGATTAGAGTGACTTTGAACGTGGCATGATTGTTGGTGCCAGAAGGGCTGGTCTGAGTATTTCAGAAACTGCTGATCTACTGGGATTTTCACGTACAACCATCTCTAGGGTTTACAGAGAATGGTCCGAAAAAGAAAAAACATCCAGTGAGCGGCAGTTCTGTGGGCGGAAATGCCTTGTTGATGCCAGAGGTCAGAGGAGAATGGCCAGACTGGTTCGAGCTGATAGAAGGGCAACAGTGACTCAAATAACCACCCGTTACAACCGAGGTGGGCAGAAGAGCATCTCTGAACGCACCGTACGTCGAACTTTGAGGCAGATGGGCTACAGCAGCAGAAGACCACACCGGGTGCCACTCCTTTCAGCTAAGAACAGGAAACTGAGGCTACAATTTGCACAAGCTCATCGAAATTGGACAATAGAAGATTGGAAAAATGTTGCCTGGTCTGATGAGTCTCGATTTCTGCTGCGACATTCGGATGGTAGGGTCAGAATTTGGCGTCTACAACATGAAAGCATGGATCCATCCTGCCTTGTATCAACGGTTCAGGCTGGTGGTGGTGGTGTCATGGTGTGGGGAATATTTTCTTGGCACTCTTTGGGCCCCTTGGTACCAATTGAGCATCGCTGCAACGCCACAGCCTACCTGAGTATTGTTGCTGACCATGTCCATCCCTTTATGACCACAATGTACCCAACTTCTGATGGCTACTTTCAGCAGGATAATGCGCCATGTCATAAAGCTGGAATCATCTCAGACTGGTTTCTTGAACATGACAATGAGTTCACTGTACTCAAATGGCCTCCACAGTCACCAGATCTCAATCCAATAGAGCATCTTTGGGATGTGGTGGAACGGGAGATTCGCATCATGGATGTGCAGCCGACAAATCTGCAGCAACTGTGTGATGCCATCATGTCAGTATGAACCAAACTCCCTGAGGAATGCTTCCAGCAGCTTGTTGAATCTATGTCACCAAGAATTGAGGCAGTTCTAAAGGCAAAAGGGGGCCCAACCCCTTACTAGCATGGGGTACCTAATAAAGTGGCCGGTGAGTGTATAAGTCTGTTGCGGAGAGTCTGATCTCTTCCTCCATCCTTTGCTGAGGTAACAGTTTTAGAGATAGTGACTTAGAAAAAGCTCAACAAGCTATTTAAGATGACCAGCTCTCTTCTAGGAACTCCTCTAGAACCTCTGGAGATGATTTCACAAAGATAATTCTTCATAAACAGAAGAAGATTATGGACATTAACAATGAGCATCCTCTTCAGAAGATTTTTAAACAACAACAGAGTGTCTTCAGTAAGACGCTTCTCCAGATCAGATGCAAGACATACAGCTATCATCTTGTCCACAGCTGCCAACTCCTAGCCTCGTGAGACCATCCTGATCTCGCGAGATTTCAAGGTTTCACTCGCTAATCAGTCTGGAGACTCTCCGTTAAAGAAAATTTGGAGCCGTTCACCAAACGAACGTCCAATCAGCGCTGGCTTTGAGGCGGGTTGAGGTGTGACGCAACGAGAAGCGCGACAGTTCAGTCTAAAGAACATGGCGGCTTCAGCCGATGAAACTAGCGTTAGCATGGCTATCGAGCAAGTTTTATCGGAATTACAGAGTATTTGTTCACTGAAAGAAGAGCAAAACACTGCTCTGGAGGCTTTTCTCAGAGGAAAAGATGTTTTTGCTCTTCTCCCGACTGGTTTCGGCAAGAGTAGCCTGGCTTGTGGTTGTGTTTTCGTCGTTGTTCTGTTAGTACGTCATATGCTTCGTTGATCTGATTGGTTTATTTGGCCCGTCTATCACCAACATAGGCCAATCAGCTAACCAGTATTTTCGCCCCTTCCCAAAATTACTTCAACGGAAGGTTTCCAGATGGATATGCGGAGCAAATCAGGTTGGCCAACTCCTGGAAAAAAGAACCTATGAGTTACTGCATCATTTAATTTCCCTTAGGGATTAATCAAGGATTTTTGAATTGAAATGAATTATCCTATGCTATCTCTATAGCTATGCTACCTCCCCTTGGGCCTGTTCTCCATGTCACTCAGTGGAGTAGCAACTATGGAATTTTATGTGTCCATCTGTGCAAAAAAATAAAACAACAAAAAATTTTACAAATTAGACTTGGTTCCTATCCAGGGCCAGTCAGTAGACCTTTTTTTTTTCTTCAAAAACATCACAACTGTAGTTTACGGAAGAGGAATAGGGCCACTGAAAAAAAAAAAAATAAGTTAACTGATTTTTTTTATTTTATTTCAGTTTAGTATGGGAAAAAAGTCAGAATTGTGACTTTAATCTCAGAATTCTGACTTTTTTCTCAGAATTCGGACTTTTTTCTCAGAATTCTTACAGCTAACAAACATGTTAGCATCAATCCATAGCCATGTCTGTTTTAGAGACTAGCTCTCTTGTTTTAATGACCTTCTGCTCCTCCATTAATGAGGGGACCCCTCAGGCACGTAAAAAGTTGCCTAATTCCGTCATTTTCAACCAATGTGTCACTGGCCACCTCAAACAACTCACATCTTTGTCAGTGAAGCTAAGTGCTCTCACATCTCGTCCTTCATGGAGCCCATCTACATTAAGATCCAAAATTCTGAGAAAAAGTCAGAATTCTGAGATTAAAGCCAGAATTCTGAGAATAAAGTCAGAATTCTAAGATTAAAAGTCAGAACTCTGAGATTAAAGTCAGAATTCTGAGAAAAAAGTCAGAATTATTAGATTAAAGTCAGAATTCTGAGAATAAAGTCAGAATTCTAAGATTAAAAGTCAGAATTCTGAGAATAAAGTCAGAATTCTAAGATTAAAAGTCAGAATTCTGAGATTAAAGTCAAAATTCTGAGATTAAAGTAAGAATTCTGACTTTGTTCCCATACTAAATTGAAATTAAATTTTAAAATCAGTAAAAAAAAAAAAATTTCCAGTGGCCCTAATCCGCTTCCGTAGTAGTTGGAATATGATTTCAGACCTTTTTTTTTTTACTATAACTCGTTGATTCTAGTTAAATATTTGTGTTTTCTGATTTTATTTTCTTCCCGCCAGTATAACAGAAAAAAAATCTTTTCATAGTGATGCAAGTTAAAAACTAGAAGATTACACCAAAAGCTACTTCCTATTCAGCAGCACAGCCAACGACACTGGGATTATTTTATAAAACCATATTCAAGAATCTTTGTCATGAGAAAATCGTAATAAAATATTGTCAAGACTCCGGGCTCAAAATGTAGAAATAATCCACCGGAATTCAAACACTCATGGGAAAAAAGGATGAGAATCCGTAGAAGACGCCCTGAGAGAAAAATTGGAAGAGAAACTCATAAGAAAAATGAGAGTACTTACGGAAGATATGATACTTACTCAGAGGAAATGTATTATTTATTATAAAGTGCAGTTAATGCCACAGCTTCTTGGTAGAGAAATTTGTTTTAACCGTTGAAATGTGGAAAATGAACCATTACATATTTAAAAGGCTCCTCTCCTGTGGAAACAACTACCAGTTTTAGTCCGTGAGGCAGACACCCTGTCTACTTTTAAGGCAAGGCTTAAAACTTTCCTTTTTGATAAAGCTTCTAGTCAGAGTGGCTCAGGTTATCCTGAGGTATCTCTATAGTTCTGCTGCTATAGGCTTAGACTTCTGGAGGACATAGGGATCCCCTTTTCATCATTCTGCTTCATTCTATCTCTATTCTCCCACTCTGCAGAATCTGTTAGTTCAATCTCTAACGTTCTGCTCTCTCTGCTTTTTCTCATAGTAGCTTCATCTGGTCTGTTCCTGTTTGGCTGTGACTCCATCCTGGAGAGAAATATCAGCTGTGCTGCTGCCATCAACACCTTTGTTTATAGATGTTGGAGATTGGCCTGTTTTCCAGTGTAGTCCTGTTTCTCTGACTGTGACTAACTGGATGTGCTCTCTTCATCCTCTGACATGGGAGCTGGCTCGGAGCTCATCTGCCTGGCTGTGTGTTTCGTGTGGAGCTGATTTACAGCTGCTTTTTGTGTCTCTGCTTCTGTCTCCTTGAACCCCAGTCAGCCTCAGCAGATGGCCGCTCAATCTGAGCCTGGTTCTGCTGGAGGTTTCTTCCTGTTAAAAGAAAGTTTTTCCTCTCCACTGTCGCTACAAGCATGCTTAGTGTGAGGGATGGCATCCAAGTCAATGAGTCGATGCAATCTACTGGTTTTCCTTAGATAGAAAACAGATCAATAAATAGATCAATATGTGTCCCGTGACATCACTAGAAGTAACATTAATTCATTTAAAACCAATTCAAATATTTCATTTACCATACAATTATAAATAAAAAATGAACAATAAAACAAGCAAAAGTTATTTGGAAAATACATCTATTTAAAAAGAAGATAATTACTTCAATGGATGGATAGACAGACAGACAGACAGACAGACAGACAGACAGACAGACAGACAGACAGACAGACAGATTGCTGTCAATAATCCCATCCACAAAGGACGGTTTTTAGATATTGCCACAATGGAGAGAAATCAGCCATGGCCTTAAGGAAGCCACTGCTGCTGCCCAGTAATCATGGAAGACTCATAAAACAGTTTGCAAAACATTCCAAGTCGCATCCAAATGGACCACAGGATATCTGGAACAATGGAGCTGATGCTTTTACTTTTTTTTGCTTTTAACAGAACAGAACGCTGATGGAAAAACTTCTTTCCTGACGAGAGCTGTGAACGAGTTGTCCCCACAATATCTATCATTTATCTATGGATATTGGTGTCGTACTATTTGTTATTTCTGTGTTTTATGTTTTTTTTTTTTTGTTTCATGTAGTAAATTAAACTGTTTGTCCATATATATAATAACGAGGGAGGAATACTACTGCGCAGGGCTAAATAAGGAAGTAGCATACTGTGGCCAGTCATGAGCATCTCTGAGTGAAAGGTAGAAATATCCATCCATCCATCCATCCATCCATCCATCCATCCATCCATCCATCTTCCACTTATCCGGGGTCAGGTCGCAGGGGTAGCAGCTTCAGTAGGGAGCCCCAGACCAGCCAAGAAACATATTTCGTCCAGCGTGTCCTGGGTCTCCCCCTGGGCCTCCTCCTGGTGGGACGTGCCTGGAACACCTCACCAGGGAGACGTCCAGCAGCCATCCTAACCAGATGCCCGAGCCACCTCAACTGGCTCCTCTCGATGTGGAGGAGCCGATGAAACTAGCGTTACCGTGGCTATCGAGCAAGTTTTATCAGAATTACAGAGTATTTCTTCACTGAAAGAAGAGCAAAACACTGCTCTGGAGGCTTTTCTCAGAGGAAAAGATGGTTTTGCTCTTCTCCCGACTGGTTTCGGCAAGAGTAGCCTGGCTGTTACTACGTCATATGCTTCGTTGATCTGATTGGTTTATTTGGCCCGTCTATCACCAACATAGGCCAATCAGCTAACCAGTATTTTCACCCCTTCCCAAAATTACTTCAACGGAAGGTTTCCAGATGGATATGCGGAGCAAATCCATCTGGCGGAGTCAGGTTACTCTATTGTATCTTTGCAAAGCGAGAAAAGTTCATCATACGGTCTTTATTGCACGGTAATCAGCTCTGTTCTGATCTGGGCAGCGTTCGTTCCCCCTCACTTACAATAATGGAAAGTAGTCAGAGTCAAAACAGATTACAGACACTTTGGTTAAACAGTAACACGTTTTGAATAAACCTTATGAAAGAATATGCTTGTTATCACAGCATGCATTAAATCCATTCAGACCCATCAGCCTTTCTGGTAAATCCTACTAAATAAAACAGGAAACAAAGCGATCATATGGCAGTCTGTAGACCTATTAGATTATTATCTCTCATCAGGTGGATTTTTCTAATCTGGTTTCAAAAAGCAGATTAAACATTCCTTATCCTGTTTCTCTTTATCCAGATTCCCTCAGTCTTTCACTTTAACCATAAAAGAGACAGATCTGTTCATTTAACAGCAACACCCTCTGGTTATAGGTGAGCAATACAGGTATGGTTAAAACAGGGAAGGAGGTGATCTAGAAGAAAACATGTTTAAATATCAAATCGTCTCTAGTTTTCTTTATGCCCAGATAAAAAGGATCAAACGTTAATGTTATCTCACCTTACCGGGCTCCTCGGACTAATCCGTGCAGGAAGCTTTTTCCCTTTCATCCACAGCCTTTTTGAAAAGGAACCACCTCTCCGGCCGCTTTGCAGAGACAGATCCTTCCTAGAAGCAAAAGGGAAAGTCTGAGTAATCCTGAGCTCCGCTGAGCAGGTGAGGAGACGGTTTCCTAGTGAACTCTAATATGGTCCGGATTTTAAACCACATGGGAAACTGTTTAATATTGCATCAGGGTTTCCGATTTCTCTAACACATAAACCAGTCACACACAGAGGACCGTGGATTATCTGAGCTGGGAGTTGTTCTCTCATATATAATGCAACAAGGTTAAGATAAAACAGAACAAATAGGACCAAAGTCCAACCAGAAAAGAAAAAAAAAAACTTCCAGCTGATCTGATGTTTTATAGAGAGCTTTAGGAACTGGATCACTGCCAAACTGGGAGAAGTGTTTTAGGAAACATCTTTTAATGGTGTGGTTACGCAGTGCCGGCTTCTTAGGGAGGAGGGAAACAAGTCGGACTGAAACTATTTACATGTGTTCAATATTTACTGGTTGCTTTAACCTTTGGCAGAAAACTGTGAGGGATTCTGGTTCTTAGTCATTTGAAATTAGAGTTGCACGGCCAAAAAATAATGTTGCACACAAATCATTTAGTGCAGCTAATTCAGACTCTTTGAAGGTTAGGTGCTGAGTTTGTTTAGTGAAGAGAAGAAGAGGGTTTCAGGCAGAATGACCATCCTAACCTGAGTAGTGAGCAGATAGTCCTGCTAGTTCTACCCCTTCCCAACTCACTCGGTTCCAGAACAGACGGATATTAATCAGGGAAATAAACTCAGCATCCAATGGAAAGTCCTCATTGATGGAGAGGAGATGATGTGATTCACCATGGCAACAGCAGGTTGGAAGCCTTTAAAGGAAAAGTCCGGTTACATTCAGAATTCAAACTTCTGAAAGTTCTTTTCAATAAATGATCAGTGTTTTTAATTCAGAGTAATTTTCATGTGAATGTGCTTTACTGGAGGCATCCATGTTTGTCAAAGATCACTACTGCCACCTACTGGTTTGTGACGTCACGGTGCGGTATCGGCTGTTGATCAAGTCCCAGTGCTGTATCTGGTGTTTGTCACAACGCGCTATTATCCAAGTCATCTTGAAAACATTCTTCTTCCAAATGTTGGCTACATATTACGGGTTTTTTTTCTCTGGCCAGAAGTTCTTAGACTTAGATTTTATTTTGTCATTTTGTACACTCAAGTGTAAAAAAAAAAAAAAAAAAGAAAGAAATTTTGTTCAGTACAACCTCAGAATTGCAGGCAAGCAGTAGTGATATAAAAAAATTGTGATGAAAAAAAAGTGATGTAAACATATGACTGTATAGTTACAGTTCCAACATTTCTGCTTTTTTTTTTTTTCATATAACCCATTTTACCGAACATTTAGCAGTCTAACAGCAGTGGTGCCAGGTGGGCATGCGCTTCTGGGCCCTTTTGACCAGTGAGGTGGTGTTTCCAGTCCAGGTGAGGGTGTCTGTGATGAATGCGGTGCTGCTGACCACCTCTACAGCTGAGCTGTTGATGAGCAGTGGAGCGTGGTTAGGACGGTTCTTCCTGAAGTCCACCATGATCTCCGTCTTCTTTAGGATCAGGATCAGGCTGTTATCTCTGCACCACCAGCTGCTCCACCTCCTCTCTGTAGTCCAGGTCGTTGTCGTGTCTGATGAGGCCCACCACTGTGGTGTCGTCTTCAGGATGTGCATCAACTCCTGGTTTTTTTTTTTTTTGGTGATGGTTGTAATTATCGATGGATGCAGACGCTGCACTTTGTCTTTGAGGAGCTGTCTCCACATGTGAGATTTGTGCTTTCCATTTGTGAATGTTGATTGACTCAAGTTGTTTGAGAACTGATCTGTTATGGAGTGAATTTTGTTCCGATATTGTTACCAAGAACATGATTTGTAAATGGGAATATAAAAAAAGAAAATGCAACAAAGAAATAAACCTTTTAATAAAATGGACCCAGATTGTATCTTTTCAACTTATTTTATTATTTTTTCCCCAGATATTTATGAAAAGAAACAGCTAATAGATGCAAAGACACATTTCTATTGGTCAGCTAGAACTTGGCAACTTTGTTGGTCAAGAATGAGACTTGAAGTAAAGAAAATATGATCTGTAAAATGCAATTTAAAATCCCAGGGAAGTCGTATTTAAATGCCAAATCAATGGACTTTTTATCAGATGATATTGTCCAAAAATTTATCTCATGCAGGCCAGTTAGTTATACCTCAGCTTGTACACCTAAATTCAATCATATATCAACGGTCATCTGTCAATCAAATGTTTTCAGTCATAGCATCTTGATTCATGTGTTGCAGCTAATATACGCAACGGTTGAAATCAGAATCCTTTCCTTTCCCATTGAGTTGCGTCCCAGTGTTCACGGGGATGGACGTCTGTGTCTTCAGCAGGCGTAGAGCTAACAGAACTGGCAGCGTTGCGAGGCAAGGGCACAAACATGTACGGCTGGAAGCCTTCTACACCAAACCAAGCTTCTGCCGCCCTGGCGTCCTCTTCCACAACATCTTCATCCCCGCTTTCCTCCTCTAAATAAAAAATGGATGACGGAGGAGACTCATCCACGACCTCCGACACTAAACTCTCCTCCTCTTGCATGTTTCCGCCGTCCATAGCGTTCCTTGACAGCGTCGTTTCTAAGTCACCAATTTAGTGCTACTTGGTCCCAATGGAATTCCCCATTGGGAACCTACTAGCACTAAGTTGCTAACTGGTTAGCAAGATGCTACAATCACTTTATTGACTCGTGTAAAGTCGGGCACCACTCGGGAGAGTTTGGAAATGCAACAATTTGTAAAAAATAAAAAATGTGAGAAAACGTTTGAGAATTTTAATTACTGGATTGCGTTTTTTTCTTTCCATATATATATAAAAAAAAGTGTCCTTTGCAAGAATAATGGCACAAACGTCACTCCATAATCTGGAACAATTTCAAGGTTTCCACCTTAGCATTGTGTTAATGAAACAGCTGCATGTTTTCATAGAGGTTGAAACACTAGTATGATGATGAGTAAACCTGATAAGTTAGTAGCACCTCGCTCCTTTTCCGCACAGATCTTTTTATTTAAAATAAAAAATTGTTTGGATGCCTTTATTTTTGGACTTAAATAATTAGATTAAACAGTTTTACAACTTGATGAGGAGCAGATGTTTATGAAGTTCTGAGAAGTTAAAATCTAAAGGTCAAATGGGGTCATTTAGTTTTTTTTATAACCAATAGAAATGAGAAAACAAAAAATAGACAATAGATCTTTAAAATACGATGAGAATTTATTCAAACGGTGCAAAAAATAGTCAAAATACCTAACATAAAATCTCATGTTCTTTCTATCCAGATTGCACTGTCAGACAGCCTTTCAGTTTTCCAAAACAAACAAAAAAATTTAAAGACAGAAAAAAAAAAAGCACAGAACAAAGAAGAAATCAGGTTAAGATAACGCACAAATTTGGTAGAATGGTTCGCCATTTACATGCAACGCTTCCAGTCCCATGCAGCTTGGAAGGTTTCCCTCCAAAATTCCTAGAAAAATATACGGAGTCGGTTACGACGCAACCTGATTTGGATCCATTTTCTTTTCTTCGTCCAAGAAAAAAGATCAGAGTAAAAAAAAAAGAAAAAGGAGTTTAACTGAAGCAGACTGATGGCTGCAGCGTCGAAATTTACAAATTTAGAAAGCGACAAACAAAAGCTGGACTTCTAGACAATTAGCCAGAAAGAACATCCTAAATGATCTCAACTAAACTTCCCACAAGGAAAAAAACTATTTAAATGAACAAGAAATTCTCACTATAAATATATATATATATTCTCAAATTGCTATGTCAGTATTAAGGAAATCATTTTTGAGCCTCAAGTATCAAAAGGCCCATGCGCCCCCCCCGTTCGTCACGTTCAAACCCCAAATCCAGGCTCTTTTACAAGCTTATTCTCACAACTGTAGAAGTTTCCAACAAAATACATTCTTACCCCTTTTTTTTCTTCTAAAAACACTGTAAAACTTTGGGCTTACAAAAATAACTCGAACATATTTATTCAACCTCTGGAGCTCTTCAGGGATTTTCTTCTTAAATACAAAAAAGTAAAAGTCTGTTTCGTCACAGAAACACGTCGAACTGATCGTTTAGGAGCCGATTTGGAGGAACGGAGAGAAAAACCGAGAAACAAAGCGAAAACATATCTTTCCTTGGTTTAGTAACTCCTGTGCATCACAGACTCACATTCACATGGATGAAGTGTTTTGGTTGTTTTTTTTTTTTAGGAGAAACGTCAGCGTCTCGTCGTAAAATTGGACGAACGGAGGAAAGATGGCCGTTTCTCAGAGCAGCTTTAGTGTTCAGACGACACTAATGGACATCACTTCAGGGATTTAGTGTTTGAAAACAGGAGCTCATACTGAA
The DNA here is from genome assembly GCA_030533445.1 of Cyprinodon diabolis. Classification (NCBI taxonomy): domain Eukaryota; kingdom Metazoa; phylum Chordata; class Actinopteri; order Cyprinodontiformes; family Cyprinodontidae; genus Cyprinodon; species Cyprinodon diabolis. Next base: position 44,971,516 of record CM060064.1, on the reverse strand, counting down.
AAAAAAAAAAAACAAGATCGCCCTCTAGTGGGCAAGGCAGTGAATTGCATACTATTTGTGCTTTTCTAACAACCTCGATGAGAGAAGACTGAACCAAGCAGAGCAACTGGAATCCAACATCATGGCTTCTTGTGGTGAAACGTTAAACGACGAGACGCCAGAATCGACAACAGTCTATAATTAACCAGGAAGACTAATAAATCCACCCAATTATCGGCTTATTTCTAGCTCTGACTACGAGTAACGAATGACGGATGGGACACTGTGCTATATAGTTCTGCAGACGTCTGTCGGAGAACGGATGTTTGGAAAAAACGATGTTAACTGGAGGGAAGCTGGTGGATAAAATTTATATTTGGAGTTGGCAGTGTCTGCAGAGATGATCCGAGGTAAAAACAAAACAAAAAAAAAACAATCCAGACAACATCTGGGAAAGTGCTTAAACTGCACAGAAGGAAAGTGAATTTAGCGGAGCGTTAAAAACACCTGAAGGGTTTTTAAGATGCGCTCTGAAGGATCAAACCTTTCCTTCCTCTGTTTGTTTATCCGCTGAAATGGGAGTATTTTTAAATCTCATGGCTGACGAAGTACGGAAGAGGATTAGGGCCAGTGGAAAAAAAAAAACTGATTTTTTAATTTTATTTCAGTTTAGTATGGGAAAAAAAGAGTTCTGAGAAAAAAAGTCAGAATTCTGACTTTTTTTCTCAAAATTCTGAACTGTTTTATTGTCAGAATTCAGTCAGAATTCTGAGAATTCAGTCAGAATTCTGAGAATTCAGTCAGAATTCAGACTTTTTTCTCAAAATTCTGATTTTTTTTTTATTGTCAGAATTCAGTCAGAAATCTGAGATTAAAGTCAGATTAAAGTCAGAATTATGAGAAAAAAAGTCAGAATTCTGACTTTAATCTCAGAAATTTTAGAAATTGAAATAAAATTTTAAAATCAGTAAACTTTTTTTTTTTTTTCAGTGGCCCTAATCCTCTTCCGTAGATGAAGAAACAGGAACCTAAACAGATCTGATGCCGCCAGAGAAATCTGAGCCCATTTCACTTTATTCTTCTGCATTAACCCATTTATCTGATTCAATTTATTTTTTTTCATTTACTTGTTCTGTATTTGGTGCAAAGAGCATTTAAAAAAAAAAAAAATAGATTCCCAAGTCTTCATAAAATCGGACCTCCTCCATCCAGGGATCTTAGAGGCTTCGTTTTACTTCCTGCCGCGGCTCTAGAAGGAAACTCCTTCTGTCCGTTTTGTTCTGAACGTCACAGAGCGGATTAACTCTCCTCATCAAACTTGTCACTAGTTTATTTACAGCACTTTAAGCAAAAGTATTCAGGCCCCCGAAGCCCCTAAAGATCTGTGATGTTTTCATTTTATTGGGATTTTCTATAAAAAAGAAAACCTGCGTCTGTATTCAGCCTTCAGTTTTAGTGATACAGACCAACAGCTCAAAGGAAGCGATGATAGAAAGGATGAAGAAATAACTGCAGGTGAGCAGCAGGAACAAATAGTTTAGAAGGAAGCCATTGTTGAAATAAATAAAAAAAAGTATTTTGTTTGCTTTAGGGATTCCAGTAAACATGGAAGAATGTTTTCCTGTAAGCTAAGATGAAAACATCTTTATAAGTAGAAAAATAAAACACCTTGAAATAAAAGTGATGAATGGAAATCACAAAAAAATAAAATAAAAAACACTTTAAATCTGAGGGACTCAGATCATCGTCCATCAAAATTTCAGAAATTTAAAATGAAAGGAAAAAAGGAGGAAATTCATTCTTTTAACAAGTTAAATGATCTAAGATTTATAAATTTAAGAACAAATTAATTTGCACTGAGATTTAAAAACATTAAAACATGAAGATGTAAGCAGAGAAACGATGGAATGATTTAGACGTATAAATGTGGTCGAGCGGCCTAGTCAAAGCCCAAACCTAAATTCAGCTGAGAATCTGAGACAGAACTTTGAGCTGACGTTCTATGCTGCTTGTTTCTATCGGCAAAAAAAGTTAGTAGAGACGTTTGCTGAGAGCATTCAAAACTACAAAAATTTAATTTGTAATTTTGTCTTGAAATAAGGGATTTTTCCCCTTTATTTGAGCGGATATGTAAAAAAACAAAAAACAAACAGATGGTTTGCATTTAGATTAAGATGGAAAAACAACACCCTCATTTGCATATGGTCTAATTATCTTAATTTATGCGCAACATATTCTCAGTCCATCTTATTTACCTGCTCAAATAAAAGGCTAAAACGTAAAAATTTAATGTAAATTTCTCTTTTTTTGTGCGTCATGGTGGAAAATCCCAACAGAATAAATAAAAGTTTGTGTTTCTAACATGAGAAACCATAAAAGGCCTTCAGGGCAGCTGCATACTTCTGCAAAGTTCAATCTGGTGTCTAATTCATAACTCAATTTCAGATATTTGATTCAGTTAAAAAAAAGAAAGAAAGTGGGGGGGATTTATTGCAGGGGGGCATAGATGTCTCTCGTTGTGCGTTAGCGTCGCAGCGCGTCGAGCCTTTAGCGACTAACAGTAGTTTCCGTGGAGTTAAAGCGGACGGAGTCGACGTTTCCATATCTGTAACACTAATCGTCGTCCCGTAGACCACGTGACCGAGCTGTGCTTCCATCGCCGCCGGTAGGGTGACGCTTTGAGGCGTGCGTGACGGTTAAATACGTTGCCTGCTGTATACATTCTCTCCACTAGGGGGAGACAGTAGCGATGAGTTTATCTCTCTTTCACCGAAGAGATCCTGAAGTCCACAAACACACACAAACACACACTCGTACACAACAGCTGCATAAGAGCAAAAAATACGTAACAGAAGTGCAGTCAGTTCATCCCAGGATGATCCCCCCCCCCCCCCCCCAGCAGCGAGAAACCACCTTCAACAGGAAATGACACGGTAAAAACACAACGAAAAAAAGGCCCTTCTTAGTCTGTTTGGATCCGTTTAACTGAAACACACAAAAAAAAAAGGCCACTCTTCGCCGTCTGAGCCGCGGCGGCGCTCCGATCAGAAGCGGTGGATGCTCGGCTCCGTCTCCCTCTTGCGCAGCTCTTCTCTGTAGCAGTAGGAGCAGTAGTTCCCCGTCTCCGGGTGTCCGTAGTAGTTGCAGCTGGGCGTCCGACAGCGGCTGGACTGCAAGCCGCCCAGGCCGCCGGCGCTGCCCAGGGAGTAGTGTCTGACGGGGGGGAGCCCGCTCCGAGAGTCCAGGTCCCGGAAGCCGTTGGTGTAGTTGGCAGCCAGGGGCTCGGCGCCGGGGTAATCTGGTGGATCGAACTCTAAGGGGTAGGAGGGAGCCAGGCGGGAGGGGCTGAGGGAGGAGGGGCCGTGCGGCGGGAGGTACTGGGGGTGGTGGGGAGCTTGTGCCGCGGGGCAGTGGCGCGGCAGCGTGGCGTAGGAGGGGAGGCCCGGGTAGGAGGCGGCCGGAGATCCGGCAGCGAGCTGCCGCCGTAGGTCCAAGTGGCCGTGCATGTGGAGGTGCTGAGTGAGCGGCGGCGCCGCGGGAGGCTGGTCGATGAAGGACGGCCGGGGGATCGGCACCACGGCGGAGTACAGGGAGGGGCTCAGAGGGGTGGGGTTGAAGGAAGGAGCGACGCTCTCCGGCGGCTCGTCTTTGGCCTCGTAGGGCCGATAGCTCAGCTCCGCGCCGCCCAGCGCCTCCTTCTTCGGAGGCTGGACGTTGTTGGTCGTTCCTTTCCGCTCTGAGTCACGCCGCTGCTGCTCCTGCTCCGCGTGGAAGCGGTCCTCGGCATCGGCGAGGTACCGCTGGATCATCTCCTCCTGGTAGGGCTGCCTGTTGCTGGTGGTGAGCAGGCTGGCGAAGACGAACTTCCTCTCGCCTTGCATGGCGGCCCGCAGGATGCCCAGGCTGACCTTCACGTCGGCGCTGTACTTGTAGTGCTCGCTCTCCGTGCTGCTGCCGCCGCTGCTGCTCATGCTGCTCATGGTTCCCAGCAGGCGCTCGCTTCCCGACGAGGGGGATCCTTTCCCAGAATCCTCGGAGGCTTGGGCGGACGGCGAGCTGTCCTTGCTGCCCTTCCTCCCTCTGAACGAGCCCTTCTTCTTCTCCCCTCCTTCCTGTTTGCCGCCGGTCGCTGCGGCGTTCTTCCCCGTCATCAGGCCGCCCACGTTTTTCTTCAGCTTGCTGCCCAGGCTCTTTCCAAAACTGCCCAGCTTATTGGCCACCGTGTCCGCCCTCTTCTTGTCTTTGTCCTTCTCCTTCTTGCTTTTGTCCTTCGTTCCGGCTCCAGCCGATCTGCTGCTGGACGAACTAGAGGAGGAAGACGAGCTGTTTTTGGTCAGAGAGCTGCTGCCGTTGACGGTGGACGCGGTGGTGGTGTCCCCGTTGCTGTTGGAGCTGCTGCTCACCGACTCCTTGTCCGATTCTCCGGAGTCGGGAGGCGTGCGGGCGTCCTCTCCTGCTGAGGCCGTGGGGGATTCGGGCTGGGCCAGAGGCGCCTGCTGCAGGACACAACCAGATAAAACCAGATTCAGCTTGAATTTAATATGTCAAAAAACAACATTAAAGATTTAAGTCCTTTCTTAACGCTGAGTGTTAATGAGATATGACATCATCGCAGAGCCCATCAGCATTTTTTCTCCCTTCAGTGCAACAGGTAAACTAATCGCACCACACTTAACATATTGCTGGGTATCTAACCTGAGTGAAGTTGCCCCCCCCACCTTCTTCAGATTAGACCTAATCATTGTCAAACGTTTGTGCCGCTATCATTTAAAAGATATAAAGAAATGCTTCTAGAGGTCAAAGTTCAACCAGCTTCTTCAAATCAGACGAAATGGGTGTCAGATAACTCGACTCTACGGAAGAAAAACAGTCTCATTGGAAGCTGCCTTTTTTTTAAACACTGAATTTTAAATGCTGAATTTTATTAACACCGAATTTTAAACGCTAAATTTTTTAACACCGAATTTTAAACACGGAATTTTTTAACATTTAATTTTAAACGCTGAATTTTTTTAACACCGAATTTTAAACGCTGAATTTTTTAACACCGAATTTTAAACACGGAATTTTTTTAACATCGAATTTTAAACGCTGAATTTTTTTAACACCCAATTTCAAACGCAAAATTTTTTTTTAACACCGAGTTTTAAACCCTGAATTTTTTTAAAACCGAATTTTAAACATTGAATTTTTTAACACCGAATTTTAAACACTGAATTTTTTAACAACGAATTTTAAACGCTGAATTTTTTAACGCCTTATTTTAAACACGGAATTTTTTTAACACCAAATTTTAAACCCAGAATTTTTTTAACACCAAATTTTAAACCCGCAATTTTTTTAACACCGAATTTTAAACACTGAATTTTTTTTAACACCGAATTTTAAACCCGCAATTTTTTTAACACCGAATTTTAAACACTGAATTTTTTTTAACACCAAATTTTAAACCCTGATTTTTTTTTAACACCGAATTTTAAACACTGAATTTTTTTAACACCGAATTTTAAACACTGAATTTTTTTAGACATTGAATTCCTTACACTCAATTTTTATCTGGTAAAAATTCACCAGAAAAAAATTCAGCTGCAAAAGTGTTGACCTTTTGGTGAACTCAAGCCAAAGCAATCTACACTCGATAGAGTCGAGCAGCTTCTAGCCAATGAAATTAGCTCATTTGGTCACGTGACACAACGGCTTCGCTCAACTGCGCCGATCACAGCTAGTACGGCACCCCTGTCTGCCAAGGCTCTTGGTTTGATCCGGAAGAAGAAGCGGCCGGCGGCAAACTTTTTTTCTTCTTCCTTTCGGCCAGAGGCAACATGGCGGCGGCAAACAGACAGGGGTGCCGTACTAGCTGTGATCGGCTCAGTTGTTTCACCCAGTCTGATAACAGGGAAAAACTCTTAATAGCTGTCTGTTAGTAGCTAACTGACGTTTTGTAATTCTATCTGTTTAACAAAAAAAAAAAATTCCTCATTCAGCCGGGAACAGCGCTGAGCCCAGCCGTTGTGTCACGTGACCAAATGAGCTAATTTCATTGGCTAGAAGCTGCTCGACTATCGAGTGTAGATTGTTTTGGTTTGAGTTCACCAAAAGGTCAACACTTTTGCAGCTGAATTTTTTTCTGGTGAATTTTTACCAGATAAAAATTGAGTGTAAGGAATTCAATGTCTAAAAAAATTCAGTGTTTAAAATTCGGTGTTAAAAAAATTCAGTGTTTAAAATTCGGTGTTAAAAAAAGGCAGATTCCAATGAGACTGTTTTTCTTCCATACGTCTCCTCCTGTGCTGGTTTGTGCAGCAAAAATTGTCGCTTGTGCCGCTATCGTTTTTTTCAGGTAAAAATTTTATCATTCATATTCTTAGGTTAGCAACTGATATGTTAATAATAATTTATGTGAAAATCACAGTTTAAGTATGAACAGATGTTCACAGACCTTTGATGACCTCTACAAACTGTTATCATTAAAATGATAGCAGTACAAAACTTTTATATATTTTAACATATGCATTTGAAATATATTTATTTTAAATATTTCATAACTAAAATATATATTTTAAAATTGTATATTTTTGTATAGCAAAAATTTACATTTGTACTGCTATCAACCAGCTAAAAACTGTCACTTCCAGCACTGTGTTCTGTGAAGCTGCCAGCAGGTGGCGACAGATGCAAAGAAAACAAAACCTCTAGTAGAAAATAAGTGTAAAGTTCACTGCAAAGATTTGACCAGAAGTCAGATCCATCAGATCTTTGGATCATTTTATTAGTTGTTCTTTTTTTATGTATATGTGTCTGTCTTAGACTAATAGAGCTATTCTATTTTTGACCCATTTTGCAAATGTCACCCTGAAAGGAGGAGAGCACAGCTGGTCATTACCTCACAAGGCAGCGGCAGCCAGGTAACAGTCAGGTAGGTGTGTAACATCTGGAGCTTGGCCTCCAAGGAGAGAGCCACACTGAGAAACAGAAAAAAGAACCGTGATAAATACGAGTTTAAAACTTTATACAACAAACCGTCTGCAGACTCAAAGGTGGACAGATTTCTGCAGCTGGCAGAGCTTCCTTAAATTAAAGGGAAAAAAACTTCATCAACATCAAATTAGCTTATAAACCTCCCTAGAAAATGTATAACTTTATAAAAAATATAAATCTAAACCGTTTCCATTCTAAAATTGTGGTGAACCGGCGCTTAAATGTGTTGTTTTCTCTTTCAATTCGACTGTTTCTACATGTAATCAAATAGAATAGTAAAATACAAAAGATACATGTCAAGCAAAAAGCTTTCAGCTTTGTGACCGTTAAACCTGAGCAGATACAGACACCCGACACCAGCAGCTCAGGTAAAGGAGGCTCTTTTTGCAGCTTCATCACTCCAGGTTTTTTTCAGGCTAATCTTATTGTCGCCATCAGCGGGTGTGTCTGACCCGGAGCCAGCAGGCGTTCCCTGCGCTAACATGACGGAGCACATTAAGCCTCACGGACAGACGCTTTTAGGTTGTATTTTTACCTCGCCAGCATCACGTTGTCCGTGTCGTCTTTTCCCCATTCCCAGTCCTTCCCAGGATCCACAGCAAAGTGCAGAGGCAGCATTTTGTGCTCTGAGTCGGTGAGCGGAATCACAACTGCTGGGTGGAAGCAGGAAAAAAAGAAAGATGGACTGTGAGAGGGAGAGCTACAGTTGTGCTGCTCAATCACGTTTCCTAAATTGGATCATAAATATTATGGATGTTCACAAAATCAGACTTTTAATTACCGTAAATTCTGGACTATAAGCCGCTCTTTTTTCCCGCTGTTTGAACACTGCGGCCTATAATACAGTGCGGCTAATACATGTTTTTTTTTTTTTCATGGCGCGAAAAACAGACCAATAAAATTTATGAGTATTCACAGAGGTCCAATGAAAATATGCGATACATAATTCTCACTTTCACAGTTATTTACAGTCTTGTAAATCAGTCAGCATCACCCGCATCACCTCAGACACCGAGGAAGAGGACTTTGAGGGTTTTAGTGCGCAGGAGGAAGATTAATGACTTTTTATCTAACACCTGATTGGTCACCCTGCACATTAAGGCGAAACAAATCGATAACAGAGACTGTGATCCACAGGTTGTGAACATACTCTGATACAGTAGGTGGCGACTCGATTCGCATTAACCCCGCCCCCTAACTTTGATGGGTGAGTTTGACAGATCCTTTTAATGGTTTCGATGCACTGTGACACAGGACCATGAAATAATAAAATGCACACTGAAATAATTATATATATTTTTTTAAGAAAATGAAGACATATTTTATTAAATTAATGACACATTTATATATTTAATCCCTTATTTATTTAATGAATTACACATTTAATTAATTGTTTATCGCTGTATTTATTTATTTAATTGTGGCACTTTATATTAGTGACGTGGTTTTAATTAATGAATGACACATTTATTTATTTAATTCCACATTTAATTAATTATTTAATAATGTATTTATTTATTTAATTTTGGCATTTTTTATCCTCCATATAATATGGGCATCCATTCAGTATGCAATACAACTCCCACAATAAATTACTAAAATAAATAAATATACACTTTCTTTCGACTCAGCATATTTTCAAAAAGATAAAGAAAATATCTTTCTGATACAGGGAAAAACCTCTATGATTTTACACTATCTGTACCTAATCGGACTAAAAAGGTCTATAATTGACACAATTCTTCTATTTATCGCACAATCACAACCAACCAGCCACCAGAAAACAACCTGCATTTAAAAGGATCAATGGAGGGAGAGTATATCACTGCAAAAAATAGAAATCTAAATAAGTCATTTTTGCTCAAATTAAGTGCATTTTTTCTTGAATTGAGGAGGTAGGTAAGACACTTTGCCAATGGAACAAGACAATTTACATTTAAAATAAGAAAAAAACAATTGTTTTGTCTTATTTCAAGTGTATATTATCTAATTATCTTATTTTAGGAGTAAAAATACTCATTCCATTGGCAGATCATCTTATTTACCTGCTCAAATTAAGAGTAAATACACTTAATTTAAGACATTTTTTACTTATTTCTAGATGTTTTTTGCAGTATAAGGGCTGCTGCTTCCATTCATTCTGTACAAATCATTTCTAAAAGACCGGCACCTATACGTTTTCATTGTTTACTGTATAAATGTAAGATTTAGAATTGGATGAATTTGCTTTTATTATAAAATAAAAAAAAGAGATGTAAGGAGAAAGAAACGGGTAGAAACTGTTTCCCAGAAGACAACATGGTTGCATCTGACAAGGAAAGAAAAGATAAGCCCAGAAAAGATTTATGAGGTCTCATCTTATTGTACATTTCAATGGAGCTGTGTTCAGGGCTGAGGGTCCCTTATAGGAGTGATGAACGGGGCGGAGTCTCACCTTGATCTTTGGTCCTGTCCTTCTGCTCCATGGAGACCAGCGCTGAGAAGTGTGCCTGATCGTATGCCAGGACCAGAGGGGAGCGATGGCACTTGGCAGCCGGCACTTCCAGCGGCAGGTAGATGCCTCCGAACGGGATGGGAGCAAAAGCTGCAGCACAGAAACCAGGAAGTTAAATATCAGAAAAAACGCATCCTGAGTTTTCAAAATGGACATCAGGATACTTTAAAGTAAGAAAAGAAACTATGAAATCTATCTTAATAAAACATTTATTTTATTTGTTAGAACATCTAAACAATAACGAGTGAAAGTAGCCAGAAGTTCTTTTTTTTTTCAGTCTATTACTATTTCTTTCCTCCGAATATATCTTCACCAAGGATGTAAAATATACCTGCATCAACAGCTGTATCAAGTAAAGTCAGTATTTCTATAAAATATTTCTATTTGTGGATGAGAAAACAGGCTGCATTTAAGAACAATACAAATAAATAACAGAAGAAATCAAACCTCTGGACTGGAAAATTATATTTTGTAATCAGGAAGTTACTGGAGTCAGAAAATGAATCTGATTTCCCTGCGGTTTCGTCGTACAGTGTGAGCTGTAGCTGCCTGCGACGACTGAATAAAAATCGCACAGTGTACGCCCAGCTTAAGACGTTTACTTGGTAGTAATATTGTGGGTTAGCAGCCACACAGAGAGCGGCAGTTAGCCATCAATCCAGGAGATTACCGTATTTTCACGACCATAAGTCGCACCGTACTAAAAGGCGCAGTCTCAGTTATGTGTGCCATTACTGTATTTAACACACACATAAGGCGCACCGGATTATAGGGCGCGGGGTTTATATACCGGTACATATCCTCTACTACATTTAAATACCTCTACTACATATTTAAAAATAGAGCAGGAGCAAAACTGAGTATGATTGTGCTTTATTCATGTATTTATTACAAAGTATGAATCAAACCCATCAAAGTCATCATCCTCTGTTTCTGAATTAAACAGCTGCACTAAATCAGACATGCCAATTTCCCCTTCTTCGCTGTCAGAGTCCGTGGCGTGAGGCTCCTCGGAAATGATGCCGGCTTTTGCGAAAGCTCGAACAACAGTGCCAGCAGACACGTTAGCCCAAGCATCTACAATCCATCCGCAAACTGTGGCGTAACTTGCCAGGCGGTGCCTTCCACTTTTCATGAATCTGTGGTCTCCGCCGCTCATCCATCGCTCCCACGCCGCTCGCCAGCTTTTCATTATAATCCGCCGGACGTTGCTGCGCTACTGTAGTCCTGGTCCGGATGGAAAAATGGCACCGTTTCATAAAACGAAAGCACCACGACGGAAATGTTAAATTTCAATTTCTTCCACTAGCGTTACTGCTTTTAGTCGAACAGCGACCGTCGAAACGCTCGCCCCACTCGTCGTTTGCTCGATGATCCACCGCTCGAGTCTTTCCTCCAACTCGGGCCTCCTCGCCTTATGTCCGCGGAAACTCAGCTGCGTCGTCTTCACCTGTCGGAGTTCGTTTTCCATCTTCCTCCACTTGCGAACCATCGATTCATTAATCTTGAATTCTCACGCGGCTGCTCGATTTCCATGTTCCTCTGCGTAGCTGATAGCCTTCAGTTTAAACTGTGCTTCATAGGCGTGTCTCTTTGCCATTTTCATGGGTTGTTAAGACAACAATGTTCTGCATAAAGCACATACCTGTTCTTTTATACATAAGCCACGCCCACACTTCCCCCTTTAACGTTCTCATGGCGGTCTCAACAACGTCCGCGGTAACAACACACATAGGGCGCACCGCAGATTTTGAGGGAAAAAAAAGACGTTTATAAGCGCCTTATAGTCGTGAAAATACGGTAGTAGGAAGAAATTCTCCATAAAAAAATAAGAGAAAAGTCCTGTGACTCTGGAAACGATGAAACCCTGAGGTCAAACATCCACAAGCTGGTCCATTCTGTAGGTATGGCGATGCGCCATGATTACAGACATGTAGCGGAAAGCTGGTTTCCATCAGAACAAGGCGGCGGCGCTGGTGGTATAAAGCCCCAAAACAGCAATAAACAGATGGATCATATCTCTAAACGAACCTGTTCCAACTCTTTTGAATTTATCATATGAAGCTTAATGTTTCAAATTCAGTTTTCAGGCCCCATTTAATGTTATAGTGCATATGTACCAGTGCAAAAATGCAAAATAGATTTTTATAATTTTACACCAGAAATGTTTTTCTTCAATTCTTCAGATTTTTTTATGCTTTAAACCTAATCCCCAACCAGATCTGCAATCTCTGTCCAGGTGAACATCTAACCTTCTCCTCCAGAGTCCCTCAGCATGGTGTCGGCCACCACCACGATGGGCCTCCTGAGGACGTGAGCCAAGACGAAGACGTGAAACTCCTCCAAACTCTCATAAACAGGCTCCTCGGAGGACTCCGCCCTGGAGAAAACGGATACACGTGTTTATTCTGGAAATCAACCAGATGAGGGGAATCCTTCATGTTTCAGGACATAAAATAATCATAAACCAACGCCGTCTGCGGTAACCTGAGTGCCTCTATTGTCTGTTTATGCATCTCAGAGGACCCGTCAGTGACGAGGGGCTGACTTCTGAGCGCAGCTGTTTGTCCGTGGAAAACAAGCAGCGTGTGACTAAGTGTTGTGGGCAAACAGTCGATGCTTTGTTCGTGCCAGACCTTACCCGTTGGTACCGTTGGTGCTGTAGTGGATTCTTGGCTCGCTGGAGGCCAGCTTCAACAGCTCGTTCCACTCTTTCTGCCACTCCTCCTCCGTGTAGACCAGTCCGGACTGGGGAGAAAGGAGGGGAACACAGGTTTGCTTTTTAGAGAGACTGTGTCAAATGTCACAGAAGCATGCACTGACGTTACTACGCCTCACCACAAGGCTGCAAACTGACAACAAGGCCTAGAGCCTCTGCTTAACGTTTGTGCTCCTCATTCAGTGGCACTAGGATTTCTCATGGAAAAGATCCACTAGTCTGTTCTCTTTACATTTACAGTTAATACAACTATTCCTTATTTGTGCACATTATTTTATGTTTTTGATCAAAATCATTTAGTTAAAATGCCATCAGTTCCTTCAGTGTCCACCATATTGGATCAGTCCATTTGCTGCACATGTTCAGAAAGGTCCAAACAGACAGCAGCAAACCATTTGAAAACAAACGATGCAAAGTTATTAACCTTTTTTATAAAAGGTTAATAACAATTCACTTCCTTGTTTGTTTATACGCTTAGACTGGTATTTCTAGTTCTGAAAGGCCAGTATTTATTCCTACAGTTGAATGTAATCATATCAATCATCAAATCATGGAGATCATCTGTTTTGAAGCTAAAACTCCTTAGATATGGATGCTCCCGCTGAAGCAGCTGGTAATGAAATATGTAACTGAATAATTTGATTTTATTGCCTAAAAAGTGTTTAATGCCAGAAAGACTGTTTCAGGAGCAGATTTGTTTTGCAGAAGAGCAGAAGTCACATCTGAGGCTCGATATTGATGCATTTTATGGAGCTTTTAGTTTTGTTCAGAGGATAACTAAAGCTCAGATGATGGAGGAAGACATGAATAAAAACAGAAAAGTGGAGTTTTACTGTCGAAAATATGAGCTCGGGGTTCTTAACTCAGGTTGATCAATTTAAGACTTTATGATTTTTAAAATTCATTAAAACCTTGCTCATTTACTGAACTGCAGTCCATGCTAGCTTGCTAACTCCTGTTCATTACAGCCAAGCGTAACGTAAACGTTGGAAATTACTTTGCATTGCCAGCTTAAGTCACTCCAACTGATGGAAACAGGTCTAATATAGCCTGGCCAGCCAGACTAGTTTACACAGCATATTACTCTGGGAAGGAGCTGGCAGAGCTAAAAGCTCAAAGGTAGGAAACCAATGTGATGTAAAAACACCTTTATTTATGAAAGAAAAGCTCCAACAGCAGGCAGTTATTAAAATTATAACCATATAAACAGCTCTATCCATAAATAATAATGGGAATCATTAAAATGTTGCACTATTACAGCTGAATCTTGACTTATGGTTAAAGAGGCTGTTGCATCAAGGGCCCGCTTCCAATGGCCAGAGAGTATGAAGCTTTCCAAGTCACCCTGGCTGGTTAGGCAATGTTTAATTAGTGTATTTTTCTATTTTACATGATAAACCCACTAACTGAATGATGGAGAATGAAATATGATAATTCGTCTGTCCACCAAAGTAAAACATCACTACCTCGCCGTCTAGCTGAGTGGAGCTGAGGAGCAGCGAAAGACGGAGAGGATATAAACTCGATCAGGATGCCTTCCTGCTGCCACAACCAGCTAAATAGAATAATAAAAATGTCTTATAAATGTGTTTTGATAACGTTTTAAAGGAAAAGTCCGGTCATATTCAAAATTCAAACTCCTGAAAGTACTTTAAATATGAGATTATTCCACACTGTTCAATGAATGATCAGTGTTTTTAATTCAGAGTAATTTTCATGTGAATGTGCTTTACTGGAGGCATCCATGTTTGTCAAAGAACACTACTGCCACCTACTGGTTTGTGACGTCACGGTGCGGTATCGGCTGTTGATCAAGTCCCAGTGCTGTATCTGGTGTTTGTCACAACGCGCTATTATCCAAGTCATCTTGAAAACATTCTTCTTCCAAATGTTGGCTACATATTACGTGTTTTTTCTCTGGCCAGAAGTTCGATGGCAAATCCTCCCTCTTCAAGTTGGCGATCCAACGACCAACCCGTCCGTGGAGGATCAGGAATCAGAAAGGTGAAATAAAGAATTTATTTTCCCTTTTCCCCGATGTATTCCAGCATCCAGCTGCCATGCACGTGGGCATTGTCAGTTTCACTATAGCTCTGGTGAATTTCAATGGTGAAGTCCTCTGGAAATCTTCAATAATTGTTGTTGATTGCAGATGTGTCTAGTAGTTCCCATTGATTTAGCTTGTAAAGCGGGGAGAATGGCGCTAGGCTTACCGCACCGTGACGTCACTGCTGGAAGATTTCAGGAGCGAGGTGTTACTATATTTGGGCAAACATGGCCGCTCCCAGACTCAGTGATCGTGATGAAAATTATTGTTTTTATTTTTTTACTGATTAATGCTAAATTCATTAAATCACCGCGAACGTATTAGTTTTAGGTAATAATTATTATCCATAAAATTATCCTTGCTAACCGGACTTTTGGGTTAAACAAAGAAGCGCCATGTGAAAACGTAACTATGAAAATTCTTAAGATAATAGAGCTCATAGGTTTGATACAGCGTTAATTTCGTCAACCAGGACGATGACGGAAATATTTGGTTAACGCCCCGTTTTCCCATGACGATGAAAAGACGATGACACACAAAAATAGTTTCCAGAAAGTAAAAATATGACAAGAATAAAAGAGAAAAAAAAGAATAAAAAGACAAAACACTGGTTTGATATTAAAGGTATACTATGCAACCGGTGTTGATTTTCCAGCGAGGCTCCCCCCAGAGGGCGAAAGTAAAAGTGCAGTGTGGTAAATATGCTCAGCTGTTCTCCTGGTTTCTCCGTCAAAGCCAGGCGCGGTTGTTTTGAGCTTAGCAGACAGGCGAACGCAACGAATCACCATGTAAGGGACTATTTTGTTCCAATTTTCGAGTTTGAAAATTCTCGCTGGTTCCGCCATGATAACTGCACAAATATCGCCACTGTGCTAGCAACGAGCATGCCTTTCACTGGGGGCGTGTAGCAGTTCTTGCCGTAAAGCAAGACCGACTCTCGTGATGCACGAGACTTCTGAGCCTGTGGGTGCGGGCCGAGGGCTCCTGCAATTGCGGCGTACAGTATTTCCCCTACAGACCACCAGGGTGGCCGAGAAAACCTTTGTTCGACCTGAAATGACTCATTTAATCATCCAAAACGTTATGGAACACATTCATTAACTGAAAAATGTTGCATAGTATGCCTTTAATATACTGGTTTATGATAACCATGTGATGAGTTAGAGTAATGTTCACATACAGTTAGATGTTCAAGGAATTTTATTTCATTGAGAAGTTTAATATTGGTTTTAGTAAAGTAAAGTTTAATGTTTTTTCTTCTTAAACGAAAAGAAAAAGAATAGAATCAATATATACTCAATGGAAACACCAAGTCAGAACCAGAATCATTCAAATTAAAAATGATGCCCAACCCTACTAATGACCAATCATTAGGACTGAGTCATTCTCACATTACCAGCATTGTAGGAGGGGTGCAGTTTACCCCTAAAGCCGGATTCATGCCTGCCGCGTTCGATTCACCAAATTATGTCATTCCTGGCTTCTGCATTCCTCCAAATGGCGTTTTGACGCACAAACAAAGACCTATTGTTTGAGAGTTAACCCCAAGACCTCAACCCCTGTTAAAAGATGGACGTTTCTGTTCTTAAAAGTTGCTTTTTTTTAACTCCTTCATCAAACCAGGATGAAAACATTTACATCCTTCTTTAACAGCTGCAACCAGACATCAGAAGTCTTTAGAAGTGTTCAGATAATCAGCTGCATTTTCTAAGCAGAATTAAAATCAACTAATATTTGAAGAACAAGATAAAAAAGTTTACTTTATTTAGAAGCTAATTAGTTTAAAAAAACATTTAATTAATCTCCTCTCCATGAGAAATAAAGCGTTATAAAGAGCATTCTCTATAGCCCACAGTCTGTATGTTCCTTTGGGAAGGTTTGACACACAGTAAAGATAAAAAATGCTTGAGAAATAAAATGAAATAAGAGCGAGGAATTCATGTTCCAAAGGTTTTACTGCTGCTTTGCTTTTAGGGGAGAAATAAAGTAACAGCTTTCATTAGATCTGAAAAATTAAAGTAATTTAGCTGCAGCCAGGAGGCTAATGAAGTTAGCTGAGGAGAAATGAGCAGCCGGTGGAACTGACCTCTTTGTTCTGCTGGGTCTGCTGCCATCTCCACCTGCGCTTCAGCGCTTCCCTCTCCAGGCCGTGATCCATCAGCGCGTACAGAGACTTCCGCAGCATCAGGTCGCGGTCGTGGAAGCCCCACATACCTGAAACAGACACGTACCGCATGAATGAAAAATGCTGATAAAAAATGGGGAATCTTTGCTTTGATCAAATTTAGAAGATAATTCTTGATGTTTTTTTTTCCTCAAAGATAAGATCCCAAAAGCTAGATTAGCATTTATGCTTTATAGGTGAGACATTAAGCCAGTGAACAGAAGCAGGTCCGCTGTGGCCTTATTAATTTCTCTAAACAAGCACTCCTCAGAGAGCCACAGAGGGTAAGCGAATGAGCACAGCAACAGTGCAATTAGTCCTTCAGTCAACAGTGGAGCTCTGCTGATGAATGCTAATGGTGAGCGAACCGGAGCGATGCTCAGCCTGAAAGGTCTCGGACTCACCCAGCGAGGCAGCGTGTAACAGGCAGTTTCCATCCCCACTGGTTGCCAGCGGCAGCAGACTCTGACAGTTTGGAACGACTTTTGTCCACCAGTTCAGCCGCCCTGCAGGCGCAAAATATAGAGTCAAATAAACCCAGAGTTCGCCGAATCTGACAATTAGCAGTTCATTTCTGTGTCGGGAAACATCTCCGTCACGCAGTAAAGAATATTTAAAAATTTAAGTATGAGTCTGAAGGCTTTGAATATTTTTAGATGCCTAATTATGATTTACTAAAACATTTTGAAAACATGATTGATTTGGTTCTGTTAGGATAATTATCATTGAAGAAGTGTGAGTTTTTATATAGAATGCACAACCGAGTTTCCATTGTCATAGATGAATAACGATAGTTCAGTGGGTAAAATGGATGTACAGAGAATTTTTAAAACTGGCAAATCCAAATGAAGCCCCGAGTTGACGTCAGGGTTCCCACGGGTCCTTAAAAAGTCTTAAAAGGCATTGAATTCTTCAAAATAAAACTAAGGCCTTAATGGGTATTAAAATGTCTTAAATCGGTCTTTTGTATGTCGTAATTTTTAAAACATCATAAATAGGATTATTTGTATTACGATTTATTTTTGTAATCTAAATAAAACATTAAAATTGGACTTTTTTTATTTTTCATTAAAAAAAAATAACGGCTCGCCATTATTGGTTCCGTCCCAATAGCGGAACCAATAAAAGCGTTGTTGCGGCCGGGACATTTGGGAGATGCACCATTAACTTTTTGTCTGGAAAATATGAGCAAGTGTAAATGTAACCAAAATTGTCTCCAGCCAAGAGTTTTCTCCATGGCTAAAACCAGGGAACATACATGAGGCTCAGTGGATTTTGTGCAAGAAGTCATTCAAGCTCAGAACGATGGGAATTAAGGCAGTGGAGTCGCACATGCGAAGCACGAAACACAAAGCGTCAAAATGGAGTTACAGAGAAACAGCCGGTATTTCTCAGTTTAGTTCCACCCTTGTCTCTTCAACGCCTCCACTTATCACCAAATCAAACATACTAAGAAAACCATACAAAGAAAAATAGCTGCAAAAAAGACTTAGCACTGGTTATGTTGTGGCTTTAAAACTGATTAGTTTTGTTCCCTGCTAAAACAAAGTTTGTGAATTCAGTTAAATAATTGTTAAAATATATCTGTCATTCGTGTGTTTTTAGCTTTCTTCCTGTATGGGAAGCTTTTCAAAATTTGAAACATTAGTGCAGTGGTTTATGTTAAAATAAACCTTTGGGTTAAGTTTTCGCAAGCAGGTTTTTCTTGTGAATTTGGTCTTAAATTTTTATTTCAAATGGCATTAAAAAGTCTTAAAAAGTCTTGAATTTAACTTGCCGTATGCTGTAGGAACCCTGGACGTAAACTTAGAGATGTTGCCTTATTTGGTTCTGGCCTGTACCTTAGCCACGCCCCCAAATTTACATACAGACCAGCCCACTGGTTCACGGCCGAAGAACACGAATAGAGGTCGATGTCAGACACCAGTTTAACTGTCTAGCCAGCAGTTGGGTTTACTTCTACAAGAATTACAAAGCAGGCAGTTTCTGCATTGAAAATGAGCCAGAACCACGGGAGTAAATGCAGCGTTCCAGGCTGCACGGAGGAAAGGAGTATTTAAAATGTTTCAATTTGGTTTTTGGTATTGTGAACCTTCTGCCAGAAGGAAAGAGCTCGTATTCCTTATAAAGGATGTGGGACGTGTCCAGCAGTACTCTCTGTTCCTGCCTGAGTACAGACTGCTCATAGATAGACTGAAGGGAGAGATGTTCAATCCTCCCCATCACCTTCATTTAGTCTGTACCAGGAGCTGCAACTTTGACTGTGTGGAGAGACGTCATCCCAAACCTGATGACGCTCTCCATCACTGCCCGATAAAATTATGCTTTGATGAAACCTGATGTTTTGGCTAAAACCAAACATCTCGTCCTTTGCTGTAAACAGGAACATAGGTGGTCAACATGATCACTCCAACTTAAAAGGTTATCCAGGTGGATAACAGAGGTGACCTGTTTGATGTTACTTGATCCAGATTTTTCTAACATTTTCCAGGGTTCCTACAGCATACGGCAAGTTAAATTCAAGACTTTTTAAGACTTTTTAATGCCACTTGAAATAAAAATTTAAGATCAAATTTACAAGAAAAACCTGCTTGCGACAACTTAACCCCAAAGGTTTAATTTAACATAAACCACTGCACTAATGTTTCAAACTTTGAAAAACTTCACATACAGGAAGACAGCTAAAAACACACAAATGACTGATAGATTTTAACAATTATTTAACTGAATTCACAAACTTTGTTTTAGCAGGGAACAAAACAAATCAGTTTTAAAGCCACAACATAACCAGTGCTAAGTCTTTTTTGCAGCTATTTTTCTTTGTATGGTTTTCTTAGTATGTTTGATTTGGTGATAAGTGGAGGCGTTGCAGAGACAAGGGTGGAACTAAACTGAGAAATACCGGCTGTTTCTCTGTAACTCCATTTTGATGCTTTGTGTTTCGTGCTTCGCATGTGCGACTCCACTCCCTTAATTCCCATCGTTCTGAGCTTGAATGACTTCTTGCACAAAATCCACTAAGCCTCATGTATGTTCCCTGGTTTTAGCCATGGAGGAAACTCTTGGCTGGAGACAATTTTGGTTACATTTACACTTGCTCATATTTTCCAGACAAAAAGGTAATGGTGCATCTCCCAAATGTCCCGGCCGCAACAACGCTTTTATTTTATTAATAAATCATAATAAAAATAATCCTATTTACGATGTTTTAAAAATTAAAACCTATGAAAGACTGATTTAAGACATTTTAATACCAATTAAGGCCTTAGTTTTATTTTGAAGAATTCAATGCTTTTTAAGACTTTTTAAGGACCCGTGGGAACCCTGTTTTCCACTTCAGAATGTTATAACAGTATGTATTATATGTCCCGACCCTCGGTCTCTGAGTAAAGATGCACTAGAAGATTTTCTCCTAAGCAGGAGCATCATTTCTGTGTTATCTATATCCATTTAATGAAACTGCTGATTTTATTAAAGAAATGTTAGTTATTTGTTGAAATTTAACATAAAATGAATTCATGCTAAGGGTTTTATAGCCATTTTTTAAATAGAGAAAATAAGTAGAGCAGTGCTGTTATGTAAGAGGTCACAGTCAGAAAGTCTAACCTGCATTTTCCAACGCCACCATCATCGACTGCTCAATCAGGTCCCTTTCAATGAAGCTACGGAAGTCATCTCTGTACACAGTGAGGTCCGGTAGTTGGAAAGTGCACAAGGGCGTGTCCAGCAGAGGCTCGGTGCTGCTTCCTCCGGTGCTGGAGACATGGGAGCGGGCCAGTGACACGATGGTGGAACTGGCGTGTGAAATCCCCCTGGACAGACGCTTCTCTGAGGCGGCTGAAACCCGACAGTGGACAGAGAGAGGAAATGTTTGATTCAAGGTGCTACTGTGAAACTAACTGGAAGCAATGTAGGGATGCACTTATCAATCATTTCAGCAATCAATTGATCTATCAATCATATTTTTGCTTAACTGATAAGTTTAAGAAGAGATACTTTTAGTATATGAACATCTGACTAAAAAGATATTCGCAGTATGGGGGAAAAAAAGGAAATTTTAATCAAAATCCAAATGGAAAAACATAATAATAATAATAATAATTATATATATATATATATATATATATATATATATATATATATATATATATATATACATACACAGTATATAAGCTAAATACTTAAATCAACAATTTAATCTTGCATGGGAAGATTTTACGTTTATACATGTTTATAGTTTTTTATTTGTGGGGTTTTGTCCCAATTAATGGAATTATCAAATAAGGATAAACTAGTTTGGTTATGAGTATCTGAGGTCAGTGAATGCAACATAACCTCAAGTACTCATTCATTTGGTATAGAATTACTGCCTTTATTTAGTTTTTTAAAGCAATATCTCAACTTTAAAAAACTAAATAAAGGCAGTAATTTTAGTGGCTAAAAGCAATATCTCAACTTTTAGCCACTAGGGGCGCTAGACCTTTAACTTCCAGGTTTGTCAATTTATGTAACATTATGGATGAATAGATTATTAGGCTTTTATTAACTGAATGCCATCATTATCACAATTATCATTTTGATGCAAAAGCAGCTTTCATAAATGAAGAGAAGCAGAAACAAGAAAAATGAAAACGTGGAATTTAGAAACACACAAAAAAAGACCAGAAAAAGTGGAATCCAGTTAAAAAACAACAACAATACAGAAAAAAAGGAATTCATGGGAAAAAGAAAAAGGAAAAAGTGACCTGAATTATTAAAAACAAAATAGAGAAAGTGAAATTGATGGGAAAAAATTTAAATTTATTAAAAAAAGAAGAAAGTGTAATTCGTTTAAAAACAACAGAATGCAGAAAAAAAAACAGAAAAGAGAGAATTCATAAAGAAGTGGGAAAAGGGAAAAATGTATCCAAAAAAAGGCAAAAAGAGAAATTTGGGAATATTTTAAAACAGAATTTGTCAATCAATGAAGCAGCATTAACAGAGCCGTATAAATGTTTCTAATCTGAATTTCCTTCTAGAACTGAATCAAAAAAATAAGAACAAACCTCTTTTTTTTCTAACTCACTGAGATGTTTGTGGATCGGCTGTACTTCCTGATTTTCCTCCATCTTATTGCTGCTTTGAACTGTTTTCAAAATACACTGCTCGCTGAAACTCATCTGTCGCTCATAGGGTGGGGTGTAGAAAGTAGGAAAATAAAATTCATTGCCCTCCTGCCGAACATATGTAAGTAAACACACCTTCAAGCCGAACCAGACACGCTCCAACAACTGAACCTTTGTTAGAATAACCTCCTGACCTAATCAGCACCTTTTTTTAAACATAAACAGATTTCAAATCCTGAGGAATGAATCTAACGGCCTCACCTTGCACCACCTCGTCCTGCCGGTGTAGAACAGGACGCCCGACCCTGGCCATCTCCTTCTCAGACGGTTGATACACTCGCTCTTCTGGGAACGAGTACATCAGGTTGCTGCCCTGCACCTGACGCAGCTGCTCAAAGTCACTAAGTGCAGCCGTGAAGTCCCAGTTTTTACCTACGGAGACAGACGAAGAGGAAAACAAACATTTGTCGGAGTCAACTGGCCGACAGGACGCGGCGACCTGGACCTCTTTTATATACGCTGAGTCAATGACACGTCGTTAATGAGTTTAAATATTTACCACAAGCCAGTGCGCTGGTGGCTGTCTTATCTTATGCAAAGGCCGCTGGCACATTCCCTCACTCGGGTACATATCAGCATTTGCTACTGCAGCTGCATTACATTTTCAGACTGTCAGCTTTCACTGCTGCTAAGCGACAGAAATCCTGTTCAATTAGCCAAACCTCACTTCCCTCAGAGCTTAAAAAGTCATAAACAGTGGAGATGCAAGACAAGAACCCCGGAAGGGGGAAAGGGTTGAAGCTCCAGAACTCACCTTCTAAAAGATCTCTGGCCAATCCCGGTTCGGCTCCAGTAGAACGGACAAAGTCGGACAGGACTGCGTCCATGTCCACGGTCATGTGATCATGAATTCACAAGTTGAGTGGTTGCTTCCAAACATTAAAACAACAAAAAAAAAAAAAGCACAAACACGGACTCTGCTCTCCGGGCAGGACAGCGAGGGGGGAGCGGAGGGGTCCTCTGGTGGGCTAATCTGAGGGCCTCACCTGAAAGCACAACAACACAGAGGGTTAAACTGAGCTGTGTGGATGGAGTCCTTAAATGTTAAAGGACTCCACATGCTTTAATAACCTCAGACTCAAAGTCTGTGTTGTGATTAAAAAATATTCTGTCAAGTCTGAAACTTCAACCAGAAAATCTCAGGAGAGCAGAGCTTTCTGTGTTCAGGCTGCTGCAGCACAGTTCGCCCTCTTTACGTTCTGCATAAATCTGAATCCATGACAGATTGAAACAGCAAAACAGAAGCAGAGAGCCCGATCTTCCAATTCTCTCAAGGAAAAAATTATTTTAACTAAATTAGGAAAAAAATTATTTGAATTCCTAAAGATAATTTCATATAAAAATGCAATTTCCTTTGTCCTTATGGCTTCCATTAACTACCATTCCTAAGTTAATTTGCTGTTAAAGTAATACTAACATCAATATGTGGTATAACTATAAAGTTATGTAATGCAAGTAACAAAAAAATTTAATAAATATGTTTATTGAAGAGAAATCCAGTTAGAGATCAAACCAGATCAGATAGGAAACAATCTGTTCTAAATGTTGAGAATAAGAATCGATTATAAATAATTAAACTGTTTTTTTTTTTTTGTTTTTTTTTACTAAAATGTGTTTGCTTTAAAATGATTTAAAATGACAAAATACAAACTCTAAATACAAAATTGAATGCTAGAATTACAAAACAACAGTTAGACTTTTACAAACTTAAAGTCAAAGGGAAGCGGCTGTTCCCACCGTTGCATTTCCGAATTCTCCAGAGTTGTGCGCGACTTTACACGAGTGAATAAAGTGAATGTGATTGGTCGTTTATCAAGAGGGCGGGCTTGTTGTGGCGGAAGGTTCACAAGCTAGTTTGGTTGCAAATATTAGGCAAAATAGAGGGAAAACACAACCTCGCATTGTGTCAAACACCACAGTACAAAGGATTTAAAAACACCAAAAGTTCCTTTTTGAAACACCCACAATCCTTTGCTGCATCACTATAACAACCAAACAAACATCACCTGACCAATTTCCTGTCAGAAATAAAACATTGGTTGTCAAGATCGGTGTTAACACTGATATGTAGGACATCCCTTTTTTTGCAAACAATACAATTGTGTTAACAACTACTGTATTGCTAACTTAACATCCTAATCGTGATAAAAATCTTTTGAATTTCACTTTTTTTTTTTTTTTTTTTTTTTTACATAAACATTGCCATGAAACCGAAATTTAAAACTAGATATTGACGCTTAAGAAAATATTTGATACTTGATACCATTTTCTGGTCCAAAAAAGGCTTTTTCAGTCCAATGCAGATTATTTTGACATTGATCTAGCTGATAGCCGACATTTACAGACGATTTTTGTGGGCCAAAGTTTTAGGTCATAGTTGCCTTTTCTTCTTCCATTTACATCATTAGAATGACACAAAGACGAAAAAAAAAAAAAATTAATTGACCAATCAAAACATTAACAAAGGATAGCAGATGGTGGCAACGCATGAACTTCACGTGACCTTTCAGCAAACCCATGCATGTATCGATCGATCGATACAAGACAAAAATGAGCCACTATTGGCCCAAAATATTGTCTATTTCTGCCATTATTAATAGTATGGTGATAAAATTACGATTTATAAAATATTTGATAATATTTTAATACTTTGAGGCTGTCTAGAATTTTATTCTTTTACTGAGATGTCTAAAATAAACAATACTAAACACATACAAAAGTTGTCTTTAGTATCGATACAATGAAGATGAAGATTTTACATTTTATCCAGATACAGCTTTACTTTTTAGAGAATCTATATTTTTGACAACTCTAATAAAGGGTACTGATCCAATAATAGAGATAATCTAATACTTATTCACTATGTATAAGTGACAGCTCATGAAAAGGTGTAAATGTAACATTTCTAGACAACATTTTAGGACCCAAAGTATCACATCCTACACCATGAAGAAGTAAACCACATGAATCATATCTAAAGCCATCTCAAGGTCACATTTTTATCTCAAAAGACATCAACAAATGTTGACATCCCTTCCTTAATTGCAATACATTTTCATATAATGAGGTATATATAAGTGAAGAGTAATTGAGGCTGTCGATGCCCCGGCAGCTATGAAATCGATTACATTACATCGCTCCACTCCTCAAATTTCACGGGCAGCTCTAAAAGGGACTTTGGGGCTGCATCGGTCGGCTACTGGAATCAATGTAGAGACATTATCAAGACCGAAAGAATAGGAGTCAGCATCAAAGGGCTGTTGACACGAGGGATATAGAGGGCAATCGATGCAGCAGCCGGACAGAAGGCAGGAGACAGAAGGCCGACCCCAACCAGCGGATGTTCACTCAGATAATATCCTCCACTTAGAAAGGGATTTTTTCTAATCACTCACTTCAGAATGTTGGATTGCAAATCAAATACTTTCATTTACAAATAAAAAAAAAGAGAAGAGAAATCATCCAGCTGTAGAAAAAAGAAAGACATTTGGAGTATTCTTATAATACTTCTTCCACTTTCTCAAACAGCTTTTCAATATTACTGTGGGTTATCAATCCCCTTTTCTTTAGTTATTTTTCTGGCTCAGAAACCACTGGATTCAATTCTATGTAGCTGTATTTATTTACTTATTTTACATGGTTGTTGAAAGAAAAAAAACACATTTTGTAAATGGAAATATGAAAAAAGTAACTTTGCTGCATTTGCTGCTTTTTTCTTAATTCAAACTTCTGAAAGTGCTTTAAATATGAAACTATTACATACTGTTCAATAAATGATCAGTGTTTTTAATTCAGAGTAATTTTCATGTGAATGTTCTTTACTGGAGGCATCCATGTTTGTCAAAGAACACTACTGCCACCTACTGGTTAGTGACGTCACGGTGCGGTATCGGCTGTTGATCAAGTCCCAGTGCTGTATCTGGTGTTTGTCACAACGCGCTATTATCCAAGTCATCTTGAAAACATTCTTCTTCCAAATGTTGGCTACATATTATGGGTTTTTTCTCTGGCCTGAAGTTCAATGGCAAATCCTCCCTCTTCAAGTTGGCGATCCAACGACCAACCCGTCCGTGGAGGATCAGGAATCAGAAAGGTGGAATAACTCTTTTTTTTCACTTTTACCCGATGTTAAAGCTTATAGTTAGGGTGGCTCAGGTTATCCTGAGCTATCTCTATAGTTATGCTGCTAAAGGCTTAGACTGCTGGAGGACTTAGGGACCCCTTTTTCATCATTCTGCTTCATTCTCTCTCTGTTTTCCTATTCTGCAGAATCTGTTAGTTCAATCTCTAACGTTCTGCTCTCTCTGCTTTTCCTCAGAGTAGCTTTGCCTCGTCTGTTCCAGTTTGGCTGTGACGTCATCCTGGAGAGAAACATCAGCTGTGTTGCTTCCATCAACACCCTTGTTTATAGATGTTGCCTGTTTTCCAGTGTGGTCCTGTGACTTGCTGGATGTGCTCTCTTCATCCTCTGGCATGGGAGCTGGCTCGGAGCTCGTCTGCCTGGCTGTGTGTTTCCTGGACGGGGCCGCCTTTTACAGCTGCTTTTTGTGTCTCTGCTTCCGTCTTCTTGAACCCCAGTCGGCCTCAGCAGATGGCCGCTCACACTGATCCTGGTTCTGCTGGAGGTTTCTTCCTGTTAAAAGGGATTTTTTCCTCTCCACTGTCGCTACAAGCATGCTTAGTGTGAGGGATTGTATTTGAGTCAATGAGTCGATGCAATCAACTGGTTTTCCTTGGATAGAAAACTTTGAATCAATTTGACTGGATGATCTGGTTGAACTGTAAAGTGCCTTGAGATGACATGTGTTGTGAATTTGGCGCTATATAAATAAACTGAATTGAATTGATGTATTCCAGCATCCAGCTGCCATGCACGTGGGCATTGTCAGTTTCACTATAGCTCTGGTGAATTTCAATGGTGAAGTCCTCTGGAAATCTTCAATAATTGTTGTTGATTGCAGATGTGTCTAGTAGTTCCCATTGATTTAGCTTGTAAAGCGGGGAGAATGGCGCTAGGCTTACCGCACCGTGACGTCACTGCTGGAAGATGGCAGGAGGGAGGGGTTACTATATTTGGGCAAAATGGCCGCTCCCAGACTCGGTGATCGGAACAAAAAGTATTGTTTTTATTTTTTACTGATTAAGGCTAAATTCATTAAATCACTGCAAATGTATTAGTTTAGCTTTACAGATTTTATAGAATTTTAATTCTTTAAAATTTTATAGACTTTTTATACAATGACATTTTTATTTTTTTTTTTTTTTATCAGGTCTACAAACTGCATTCTTTTCAAATTGCTTTTCATAGACCATATTCTCTTCACTTCAAACTATTTTTTGGCCAATAAAATGTTATGAAGATAATATCATCTATAACACACAATTTGAGAAGAAGGAAAATAAATCTTTTAAAAAGAAAATTGAAAAAAAGAAAAATATTAAATCTTTGAAAACATTGTTCTAAAAAAAAAAAAAAAAAAAAAAAAGATAAAAAACACCCAAAAAGTTTAGGAAAACATCTCAGTGTTAACTACTGAGTAACTCTCAGAAACATTTTTCTAAGTTAAATCAATTTTTTTATTCCAATTTACAGAATGTGTTTGTTTTTTTTATTAACCAATTGTGTTTTTGTTTTCACAAATAATGGAAGAAATTCACTCCATATTTCTTTCCAGATCCCTCTCCAGTCATCTCTTCCCATCAGTCCCACAGCTCATCCACCTCCTGGTGCTCCCAGCTCATCTGTGACTAAGCAAACTCTTTTCCATTGCTTTCCATGACTCACCAGTTTACTCTTCTCCACCAGCCTTTTTTTCCTCTCAGCCTGCCTCCGTTTCTTTATCTTTCCAAAAAGCTTTCCGGCGCTGCACAGATCCGCCACCGACCGTGCCCCGACATTCCCACAGTCTGTGGAGCTCTTTGATGTTAACTGATTACACTCGCTTTGGTGTACGGAAACAAACTTTGATCTAATTCAGACTTCTACACAAATGGAGATAACACTGTATTTATAACGATCAAGGACACTGCTTCAAAAAAAAAAAAAAAAAAAAAAAGCCGAAAAGGACAGAACAGGACTCGGGATGTTCCTACATTGCAAACCATGCATGATGGTTAGACATGTTTTGGCATCAACCATAAAAAAAATAACGGCTAAGAAAGTGTCCGACTCCTGCTCTGTTTGCTGAAAGCATATTTGCTGATGGTAACCTTTGGATCAAAAGAATGTGCTTTGTTTTACACTATGAAAATAAAGTATTTAATTTTTTTGTTTGCATTGAAATCCAAACAGACATTATGACTAAAAGTTCAAGTATTTCTTACGTTTTGATCTCTGTTCTCCTGCTATTTTTCATGTTTCACTGTAGCCTAATATGCTTTAAAATGAACGTAGGTCCAAAATCTGCACAAATTTCACTTCTAAGCAATTAATCATTCCCTCTGTATTTTAATTTTAGGTAAAAAAATATATCAAATATATTTTAAATAAAAAATATCTGCATTGTTGTTTCAGTGCATATTGAACTGTGATTACTGTGTGCTGCTACACCTCTAATCCCACGTAGGAGTTCTGACTTAAACTGAACATAGCTTTTATAATTTGGGTTCTGAGTTGCATAAGGTGTAAACAATGATAAGGAATGAGGATTACCTCACTCTGCTTGAATGTTTGGGTAAATAACAAAGAAGACTATAAAACAGAGTCAACCAAATATATATGTTTATATATTTTTTATCATTTATCTGATCGTTAACATATGTAAAGTGTAAGTTACTTATAAGTCGTGGTGTCTACATTATCCAAAACCTGAGTCCTCCAGACTTCATCCCCATCAAAGGGTGCGCGTGAAGATGAGAGTGATGGATCCTCCCTGCGTTCACGTCCACGACCAACAACCTTCCTAGCAGACATGACTCTGAATCTGCTGCCACTCCAAACCTTCTTTCTTTTTATTTTGATTTATTCTTATTTTTTGGGGGGTGGGCGGTAAACAGCAGCTGGGTTAATACAATGATCAAAGAAATCTTTTTATGCAGGACAGGAACCTCCCTGCGACTGAGGTTACCAGTAGGGGTGTAAATAATAATCGTTTTGCATCGACACATCGATCCAACAGCCGACGATCCAATTAATCGATACGTCCGCAAGAGTATCGATTCATGTTTTTTTTTCCCCCTCTGGTCTAATTTTATCCATTTGCTTGTGTGCGTAATTCTCCCTCCTGTGCTGCGGTGGCGCTAAACCTATTGTGCCCTCCTACCTCGCTTCCTGGTTATACTCTTACAGCAGTGTGTTGCAGTGAGCTTGACACAGACATTTTTGATTTATGCTCAATATTGAAGCGTGGTCTGTGCTACATGCTGTGGGTCTAGATAGAGCTGTCTGGACGTGCTATTTCAACCACTCACACCGAAGCTAACCCGTGACGCTGAGAGAGCGAAGCAGGAAAAAAACAAAACAGAAACGTCTGATGTTCTTTTAATGAAACAATATCAGATAGATTGGACAACACAGAAGAAATAGCATCATCAATGCTAATGCTTGCTTCCTCGATGCGAGCCGCCATTGTTGTTGGAATCTCACGGTAGCTTCTCCACTACGTCACATCCAGGAAACACCCGCCCTACGTCCTGATTGGCCAGACCATAAATTTGGTTGGGGAAATCACTTTCAATGAGCGGGTTTCCAGATGTATGTGAGTGGAGCTAGGCGGAGCGAGACATGCATCTGGCTGTTGTCAGGTTAATTGAATTGCACTCATTGCACTGATTTTGTGCAGTAATTTCTGATGCAAGGTTTTTCAGAAACTATAACGCAGGGGTATTATTATTTTTCAGTCAATGAGGTTTTCATAGGAATAGGTGGAGTGCAACTTTTCTTAGGGATGCACGATATAATCGCCCCCCTATCGGTATCGGCCTGTATCGGCCTTAAAACTGAATATCGGACATCGGCCACCCCACCGATATTTAACCCGATATTTGATCAGCTTCTGCGTTTCTAAAGTCTAAAAAAAAAATAAAAGTACTACTTCTTCTTCCTCAAAAACTTATTTTTTACAGACTTAAAAACTTCTAAAGACGAGGGAAAAAATATTGATACATTAAAATATCACAATATCTTCATATGCTGATATATTGCCATTTAAAAACACCATATCAATCTCTTTTACTAATGAAATATTGCTATATGTCATCGTTATGCTACGAAATCCCCCGAAAATTCACGAAATTCTGCCATATTTTTAAATGTTGATATATTGACGCGGTATCGATCTATTTTACTAACAAAATCTCACAAGAACTTGCAAAATATCACGAGAGTTTGTAACAGAAGGATGAAATTTCACGAGATTTTGAAAGTAAAATAGATCGATACCGCGTTTTTAAAAATCAATTTGATATCAGCATATGAAAAAATAATTTGAGTATATTATTTTTCAAAGTGTCAGAAATGGATACCAAAACTCCTATTTTTAATGACTACTTATTTTTGTCCAGCTTTAACATCGGTATCGGTTATCGGCTACATGAGTTTTAAAATATCGGCATATCGGATATCGGCCAAAATCCCAATATAGTGCATCCCTAACTTTTCTACTTCTGTTATT
Organism: Cyprinodon diabolis; assembly: GCA_030533445.1. NCBI lineage: Eukaryota > Metazoa > Chordata > Actinopteri > Cyprinodontiformes > Cyprinodontidae > Cyprinodon > Cyprinodon diabolis. The sequence continues at coordinate 44,941,358 of CM060064.1, read as the reverse complement.
TGCTGTTGTTTCTAAAAAAAAAAAACGCATAACGATATTACAGCTTTCATTGATTTATTTCAAATTTGAAATATTGTCAAGCCTGTAGGGCTAAAAAAATGAACCAATTAATCGAATCGAATCATATCGTGGTGTATTCTTGAATATCGAAAATAATCGAGTCTTTGGGTCAGGAAATCGATACTGAATCGAATCGCAATGATGGGTGTGATTTACACCCCTATATATTAGTACAGGCCATTTACCATGAAAGTTGAGAAAACTAAAAAAAGATAGTAAACTAAGCAGCACTCATCAGTTTAACTGGCACATATACCTGAATACCAGCATTGCAATGAAATAGTATGTTTTCTGCAATCTGCAACTGTCCAAATATGGATCTCTGGGGAACCCCAAACTTCTGAAGAAGTCCTGCCTCTGAGGTACAACATCATGTACCGACCCAGCTATTTCGGCCTTTTAGCACCACAGCTTCCTCCCACAGAGGTTATCATTTAGGTTCAATGATAAACGCTGCTGTCAACGTTAAATCTCCCGGCAGATAGTAGTGGGCTGTGACAGACAGGACGGGAAAATATTCAGCGTGATAAAGACGAAGGCCTGTGGACAGAATGTACAGATGTCAGCCTGTAACCAACAGCTGTTATAAAGTCATTTGGCCCACCTTCAGACTCCCTCAATAAATACTTATCTACAAAGAAAAGGTCAGTATAAGCTGCACACTGAGTCACAAGAGACATGTGGGATTATATTCTATAAATATAAAGCATTTTTTCTTTGTTAGGGCCCTGACACACCTTGCTGATTTAGCCAGCGTATGGCTGACATCCAAGAATCTCCTAAAACACTGGCATACGCTGAAGTTTCTATGTATTTTTCCCCAATTTTGGGCTTATACATGGAGTATTCATAACAACTCCAGAGCGTATGTCCAACGACAGCCTAACTTATACATAACGAACGGCAGCATAATGACCATTAAATGATGGGTAGTCCAGTGTCCTGAGGGGGCATAAAAAGATTGCTTTGATTGTGATCAACCTAGCTGCTGATCACCGCCAGCCCAAAGAAAAAGAATAATTAAAAAGAAAGAAAGAAGGTCTCTGTCGCAGCAGATTCAGCGTCATGTCTGCTAGGAAGTTTGTTGGTGGTTGGCGTGAACGCAGGGAGGATCCATCACACACTTCACGTTCACCCTATGATGGGGATGAAGTCTGGAGGAGAACAGATGGTTTACTCTTGTGTACAATGCCAATACGCCATTATACTAAAGCTGTAAGTTGGAAACGCGATCAGCGCTCGTCTGGAACACGTCAGATACGTTGATACGCATTAGAGATAAGTTCTTGATAAGTTACGCAGAAGTTATGCACAAGTTACTCAGAGGTTTTGGATAAGCTAGACGCCACGACTTATGAGTAAACAACGCGTGTTGCACAATGCTTGCACACTGTTGCACTTTTATCCACAACTTTCTTTCCACCGTCATCGTAGGTCACTCTAAATGCAAAGTGGTCCCATACAGCAGACCTATAAAGTGCTGCTGGCGCGTCTTCCAACTCCTGTTCTTTCCCACTCGCCATACCCACACAATTCTCCACTACAACTGATTTCTTTCTGCTACACCCGGCTACGCTGCTTCGCTTCTTCTTCTTGTTTACTACTGGTGGTTGGCTTTGGTCGCAGTACCGCCACCTTCTGCTCTGGAGTGTAAACGCTTCGCCTATGAGAAAAAGGAGCAGCGCATGAATCGAACGCAACACACGCGAACCGAACCGAGACAGTCGAACCGAACGGTTCGGACGGTTTTCATAAACCGTTCCATCCCTAATGGTCAAGGTGTGACAGTGGCTTAAGTCTGATGAGAGTGTGTATTAAAAATGTCGATAAAACCTTTAAAGAAATGGACATAAACCTACAGGACTATAAATAGAACGATTAAATCAGACTTTTAGTGACAGTTTTAAACTAGATCACATATAGTTAAATTTTTGTTGAGTTTGTCAAGTTCATAATTTCAGTGTTCATGTCCACAAGCTGAGACATGTAGAGCCAGATTTATGATCTGAGCCAAACACATGGTCCAATATCCGCCTCTTTCAGATGAATCAATTCTTTGCTCCTCAAATCAATACAGGTCAACCTCGCCCTCAAGTGAAAAAACATCTTAGTCTCTTTATAATGACACAAAAGATTGACAGACTGATGAGGTATTTATTCTGGTTTTGTTAGAAGTTGCCATGGTGACGACATAGCTAAACCAAAAGTTAACTCTGTCTGTTTGCTGGCAAATCAATCTTCTACCATTCTGTGGTCATGAGATACTGATCGAGGTACAATCGGCTGAAATGGGCGTCCTATGTAGAGCGGCCAGTTTCTGCCTGAGAGATAAGATGAGCAGCTTAATCAGCCCGGAGCAGCTGCTGTGCAGCGATAGCACTCAGTGGAGGTGGTTCATGCATTAGAGTTGGATGGATCCCTTTGGTGGCGTTCTAGCCTGAAGACCATGAGACAGACCCACCAACTGCTAAATGAGCCTTTAGCTCCTGGCCAAGGGATGTTTTGAGATTCCTATTCCACTTAGGAAGCTAACATGTGCCTGAAGAGAGTGATGTGTGCTTTCCTAATTTTTCCCCTTTATTTATCTTTAAAAGATTTATTTATGGGGCAAATTGTGTCAAATTATACATATTATAATTAGATTCTGTTTTTTAATATTTTGTTTGCCAATTTTTGATCCCCTGATTTTTGTTTTTACATAAAAAAAAAAATTTAATTAAAAAGGGAAAAACAAGGTTCAAACAATCGGTATCACCCTTCGTTTGAGATTTTAAGAACTAAAGATGAAGCCGATCTAAACGATAAAGTTGGATAAACTGCATGATTTAAAATATCAGCCAGTTAAAATCCCATTCTAAGTAGTAAACAGCAGTAAGTTGGATTACTGGCTAACATTAGGAGCTGTGCTGCCAGCGAGGGCCAGTCAGTGATTTGTATCTGCGATGTTGAGCTTTTGTCTGGCAGGAGAGCTTACATAACAGGAGCTGCTGGGAACACGTGGGTGCCGAGCTGACGGCTTGGTTAGAACGGGCTGGATCTTAGAGGGAGACGGGGAGGTCACCATATCACTGCTATGGCCCTCGTTAAGACGGGTGGGTCAATTTACTGCTGAACCTCAACATGCCAGATTTTCATGCCAGAATTATGATAAAGAGAACTTTTTTTATTGCTCAGCATCTAACTACAGAGGGAGAGCAGAGGGATGAGGATGCTAAATTAAAAGGCTGTCTCACTCAGAGATTAGTTTTAGACAAAGTGAGCGACACCAAAATAAAGCTTCTAGTCTGCAGGCAGTTTGACAGACTGAGGGGGGGTGTTAATGGGCTTTATGTTTATTAATGACTGCATACAAGCCATCACTGAGTCATTATACCATCACACCGCAAAAATCAATCTGAATTCTACGGAGTACCTTTTGTTCCAATATTTTTGCAAGCAAGGAACACATTTTGGAAATTTAAGCATAAATAAATTAATAAAAAAACAAATCAGAAAATAAACTGCCTAATAAAAAAAAGATCAAGTTTAAGTTAGCTGTTTTCTCAAATTGTATTTTTCAAATTACTATTTTTTCTAATTTATTTAACAAAAAATACTTTCACAGATTTAATATTTTAAGTTTTTTTTTTTACAGATTTTATATTTTATTTTTTTTATAACTTATTTATGTTTTTCAGATTGATTTTAATGAATGGCATTCTTCTCAAATTGTGTTTTTCACATCACATTTGTTTGACTCCTGGGGGCGGGCCTTTCCTCTGGAGTGAGGAGTGGAGACGCGTTTCTATTGGTCTGCTGGACGTTAGCAAAGATTGTATTGGTCAATGTGTGTTTATATTAGGTTTGACATGAGCATGCAAATTTTAAATTGTAAAAATTTAAGAAAAAAAAATACATATATTTTTTTATCTGTAAGGGAAAGTTCAAAATATCAAATTGGAAAAACTAAAATAATTTTAAAAAACAAAATCTGAGAAAACCCCAAGTTTAATTTCCAGATTACAGTTTTTGTTCTTAAAATAAAAATTCAGTATATCTTTTTTTTTTCATTTACAAATTGTGTCATTTGCTTGCAGCATAAATGAAACAAAATTCACTCCACAGGGTTTTATTTCTAATATGTTTACAAAAGTAAATTTGTTAGCATCAGCATTTTGAGATTGTAATAAAACAAAACCAATCAGTTGAGTTAAATAGAACATTTATAGATTATAGAATTAAAGCCATTGTGATTCATGGTTGAGTCAAAACACATCAGCTCTTGCAACCATCCATAGGATCCATATGATACCTATCAGCTTAAAGCTACAGTGTGTAATAATTACAGGGATATACAGTCAGAAATGTAATATATTATACATAACTATGTTATTTATCATCATCTACGAGCTCAGCCTCTTAACCTTAATATTTGCGTTGCCTTAGAATTCGTTATTTATAATTACATAGGAGCGGGTCTCGCAGCCATGGAGGCAGACATCTTTGCGCTACGGCAGCGCAGAGTCAACAAACTAGCGATTGCGAGATCGCCAAAACGTCACAACGATGTAGAAAAAATAACGGGTATATTTATTATCTTAAGTCTACATGAAATCTATACCCTACACAGAATGAAATACTATCTGTAAAATTATCTATGTAAACAAACCTCATCACTTGAGAAGGTAGGTGATGCGGACGTCGTGGAAGACATTTTGTCCCGTAACGCTCGCCGTACTGTTGGGGGGGAGAAGCGGTGGGGGGAGATGTTCATGTTGCTGCAGTCTGCAGTCTGACCGCTAGATGTCGCTAAAAGTTACACACTGTAGCTTTAAGTAAAAAGCCTCATATTCTCCATTACAAGACAACCTTAAGTTTGTCATGCGCGTTCCTCTGTTTTTTTTTCCCCCGACATCTGTCAACAGGTCATGATGAGGCCTAAGAGAAATTATACCTAAACAAATCAAAACAAACACAAGAGGGAATACCAACTAACCTGTCGGGTTAAGGTCTAAGCCTAGATTAAGTCCAATTTGTGACTCATATTGTCAAATAAAACTCTAAAGGTTAGATTTAAAGAGTTTAAAGTTTGATGTTGCAGCTCCTTAATGTATCATTAAAAATAATTAATGTGTTCCCACGATATCTGCCCTGAAGTTGGTCAAACCGCCTCAGAAGAGCATATGTGCATGTTTTGAAGCTGACTCAGGCAGGTGACTGTCTGCAACAACAACATAACTTGCGGTTAACCAACCATAACGTGAGCTGTGCTTTTCTCCTGTCTGATAGAAACCAGCCAGTTTGACGACTGCCTGTTACTTCCATACACTAACAAAATCCCATCCTAAAGATACAGCGCGCAAAATAAAGATATAATCTGATCACATTTATGTGCATAGTCAATAGGTAAACAGTAAAAACAAACGTTTGCATAAATCAGTGTTATGCAAATGCATGTTTCACATCATCTTTTCTTTAACCACCATATTTTTTTTAGCCATTCATTGTTTGGGTTGATTATAATCTAATCTACAATATGCTGATACAATCTTAAAAAAAAAAAAAAAAGTGGATCTGTCAACAACCTGGGTCTTTAAAATGTGCAGCAACATTGGAGAAAACTAAACATGGTATCAAAGCAACCAAACTACAATATTAGGTTTCTCTGCAGAAAGGGGACAGATGAAGAAAATCCACAGATATCTATTAAAGCAGATTTTTAAAAAGTCAAGTATTTTTTATTTTTTTTTAAGAGAGACTCCACATATCATGGATAAAAATAAAAAAAATAAAAAATAAAAACACAGATTGATTTCAGTCAGAACATTTAGCTGTCAGACATGAAATCTCACCAAAGCTCTGGATCAAATCTGAGATCAGAGTAAACAAAGATGGGGGATGAAGCAGACGCAGTAGAGGCAGTGTATGGGCTCATTTCATCAGAGGAAACAGGAAGTTAAAAGAAATTTGGGCCGTTTCTCAGTATGTGTACTTGTGCGTTCTCATGTGCTTGTGAAACATCATCAGCCTCAGCCCTAGCACTGTTTCAATTAACAAGAACAGGAGACCGAAAACGAACAAAGTCCCCGGATGTTGTTCTGACCACTCCCTATTTACCCAGCATGCATCAGAGCAGACTTGTCCGTTCTCCAGATTGACAGCTGTCCCAGCATGCACTGCGGCAGCAGCTTCCAGGTTAGCGCTCACAGAGCTCAGAGTATTAAGTTAAAAGCTCTCTTTTTGGTGCTGTTGTTCTATAAAAGAAAATTTAAAATTATTTGAGGCCAGAATCTTATACTTTTAAGCCTCACTATATGGTCCATTTACCAATTTAATACGCAATTTAAAAAAAATAATAATTCCGATGTTGAGAGGACCGGGGCAACCAGCGGATCTCCGAGGTTAACGGCAGCCAGCGCTAACGTTAGCCGTCTGCAGCAGCCCTCTCCCTGCATAGCCGTGTCTGAAGGACCGCTGGCTCTGATGGCAAGTTTTTTCTTTTTATTTGGCAAAATGTTCATTTGATTTGTGTTTATCTGACTGTGTTCATTATTATTATCCCACTAAATGAAAAAAGGAAGAATTTATTATTATCTAGAGCAGGGGTCACCAACGTGGTGCCCGTGGGCACCAAGGGGCTCTCAAGGACAACATGGGTTGCCCTCAGCATCTTTTGAAAAGAGAACAATTCACCAGTGGACTAAATCTGAAATGTTATTTTTTACTGAAGCTTTTATTTTGAAGCATTTATGAAGCATTTTATCATATCAATAGAACATTTGAGGATTTATATGGATTTCATATTGAGAATATCTAAAAGCAAGTTAAAAATGAAAAGAAACAATAGAAATATGTTTATTATCTAGGAGTCGGCGTTCAGGTGAACGCCGACTCCTCTAGTTCATAGGTCAGTATTAGTAACCCGTCCTATGACTCAGTACCCATAAAGTAGCCCTCAGCCTTAAAAAAGTTGGTGACCCTTGATCTAGGGACTATTAATAACAGAAGGTGAAATGCAGCTCCAGATTCGCCGAGCGTGTGATGACGTCACGAGTACGCTTCTGTTCCAATTGACCCATATTTAAGCTGCTCCAGCTTAAATATGGGTCAATGGAGGACAAGATCCGGGCAGAAATCGGTTTAATTATCTCCCCGTCATTGGAATCATCGACACCGAATACATAAAAAAAAGCCATGTCAGCAAACTGAGGATTTCCAGTCTGGATTAGAATTAATTTGTAATTAAAAAAAAATTTAAATTTCTAATTTTTAATCCATCTGACATGGCGCTTTACATATAAATGCAACTATGGATTTCAAAAATATCGAATAGTATTGATACTCAAACATATCAGGACAAAGTAGTAATTTGGAATGATATCAATATTGAAGAAAAATGTCATTTTGGTGGTTTTAGATGAAGGAAGCCATCTTCGTTAAAAAGAAAACAAAAAGACAACCTTGAACAGAGGGGCTGGACTCAGATTTCAGCTTTCAAAAACCTAATATGCAGCGATAGAGTTGATTCCCGCTACCATCACAACCCAAACCCCTTTACAGGGGAACAGAAGACCTCGCCTATTCAGCCAGGCCAACAATTACCTTTAACGACCCCCATTTGAAGCGGGGGAACCGTTCGTCCGTTTCAATTTACATGTTTTCTAAGTTAAAACAAGCCTTTGTTGGGCTACTGTATAAAGCCTCAAACTCAACGCTATTCCTGACATTTTGAATTGAAAAAGCTTCCTGAATGAAAAGCTAAACGTCTTCAAACTTGGAAACAAAGTCCAGTGGATTTCTGCCATTCATTTTGGATTTCGGGATGATTTAGTAAATTCAGACTAATACCCCAAAAATCCTTAAATTTGTGTCATATTTATATAGCATTTATTTTCATTAATTCAACTATCATGTAATTCTGATGAGACATTTTCCATGACAGATTGAAAAAGGAGTTTTTTCACGTTAATAAAACTATTCTTTATACCATTAATGACTTAATATATAATCAATTTAGATTTGTGAAATTCATCAACATGGTTTGAAATTTGTATCAAACACTGATTATTTTCCTGGGTTGTTTGAAATTTCAGTATTTTAAATCCCCTATGGGCAACTTCCATTTGTTTATTCCAGATTCCTTTAGTTCCCAAATGTATTTGTGTTACTTGTATTTTGCTTATCTCTGTGTAGCAACTCATCACCAAAACAAATTCTTCATATATGTAAAAACTACTTGACAGCTTTTTTTTAAATCATATTTCCTGGAGCAAGATTATATAATCTGTTTCTCCTGTCTGAGTTTTTATTACCTGTGTCCAGGTCCTACTTCTAAAGAACCTTCTCTTCCAACTCTTTTTAAACAGCTTCATATCCACGCCGTTTATTTCTGTCAAACAGAAACGCCACCTTGAACCCAAGCTCATTAGCAGCCATTGAGTCTCTGCTTCATTGTTTGGACCACCGGGGTTTCAGTCATCTGAAACTCTCCTTTACAAAGAAAAGTAAAATGAGCTGGGATTAAAGAATGAGAAGTATTCAGACTTCACAATAACCCGACCTATTTTTTTTTGCTTCTGCACACTTTGCGGTCTGACCCAACCGAATGCAGTAAAAGTATCCCTCTTCCTACCCAACCTATCTAAACGAGGAGGAAACCTTGCCTTTTATGGCTCGTTCTTAAGAAATGACCGTATAAATGTGTCAGTTCTATTTTAGTTCAATAACATAAAGTCTTCCTGTGATCTCAGCTAATGCAACACACCCTCTCTGAATTGCAAAACCAAATGAGTAATGAGATTAAGGACATAAGAAAACACGGGAAGGCAATGTGACTGGTGGGAGTTGTAACGGGAGTGCTGAGGGTGACCCAACTGCTCCGTTTTCAGCACAGAGACTGGAAATAGAAATGAAAATTACCAGCCTGTAGATGAAGCGGTGAACTCTGCAGGAAGACCAGTAAACCAGGACAAACATGTCTGCTTTACTCAGCTCTGAACCAGTGGAAACAAACAAATGAGAGTTTTCATATTATAACTTATAATAACAATACATTTCTCATAACTACAGATTAAAATACTGTGGATCAACCATGTAAACCTCATAAATTAATGCTATATATGGCAAACAAGTCAGGACAAATACAGGAGTAATCTTTCCGTTAATTGCACTAAATATTATGTAATCCAACTTGGAAAAACAATAGCAGTTACAGAGCAAACCAAAAATGAAACAAACCAAAGCTACTAGCCGTGCTTCTGTCCAAATTTTGAAATGTTGAGAAAACTTTTGAAATTAAAAAAGAAAAAGAAAATGGGAATTAGATGCATTTCCATCCATTGAAGTGAATGAACAAGGCGATGCAGAGCGCCATGACGGATTTTGATTCTCTGCTTGGGTGTAATAAACAAGAAATACAGGTAGCCACTAGCTAGCTAGTGTGGACCATAGGAGGGTAAATAATAATTGTTTTGTATCGATGCATCGATCCAACAGCTGACGATCCAATGCATCAACACGTCCAAAAGAGTATCGATTCATTTTTTTTCTTCCCTCCAGTCAATTTCTATCAATTTGCTCCTGGACGTAATTCCGACTCCCGTACTGCAGTGGCGCTAAACCTCAATTCCTTTAGCCACTACCCTCTTTCCGATTGCAGCATTTTTTGATGCAAGGTCTTTCATAATCTATAACAGAGGCATTATTTTTCAGTGACTGGGGTTTTCATAGGCCTAGGAAGAGTACAACTTTGCTACTTCTGATATTAGCTGTTGTTTCTCAAATAAAATGCATAACGATTTTACAGCTTTCATTGATTAATTAACCAAGGAAAGCTCTAACTGTTGCCTGAGGACTTTAAATCATAAAATCACCACTGGATTTTTTTTAACAGATTAGCATCATTTTTTTACATATGCAAATGAATTTCTACCAATTGCAGTTGATCTGGGCATGCACATGAAACCTGGAAAGTTATGCCTCTCAGTCAAAGATGAGTTTAGCTGAGATCCATGTCCAAATGCATGTTTCTATTTCACTAAATAAGCTGAAGAAAAGCCAGTTTGTTGTTTGTAGGTCTTATAGAGTTCATAACAGGTCTACTTTACTATTCAATGAAAATGAAGAGACCAAATAAAGGTGTGGTGAGAAGTTCCTTTTCTTCTAGTGTGCAGTAATGTGGTTAACTGACCAAGCCCAGTCAGCCTACACTGACTCATTACATCACAGCTGCAATCCATGCCCGACTAAGGAAAGAAGGGAAACCAGGAAAAAAAATTTTTTTAAACAAAGAGAAGATAAAAACCCAACTCTGTGCGAAACCAGATGACTAGTCTGTAGAGCTCAGCTGATCCTGCTCTTCTTTAACAAATATTGGTTTTGTAAATTCAAAACAAAAGAAAAACAGCAGTGTTGAAAAAATAAGCAGCAACAAACAGTCCGTGATTATAAATAGAATTAAATTTTAATGTGAATACCCTGTCACAAGTACAAAGAAATGAAATCAATAATGATGTAAAAGAGGAGTGAACAGATTGCAGTTTCCCCACCTGATCTGTAAAAAAAAAAAACCAACATACAGATTTTGACCTATAACCTAAAATCTCTGATATTGGCATGCTGATAAAAACACATCGCTTCTGTCTTATGAAAGAATAATGAATGTTTACAGTGTGAAAGCACCTTAAGGATCTGCAAATCACAGATCTCCAAAAATGAAAGAAATCCAGAGACATTAATGCATTTACAGACTTTTCTATACGCTTGCATAGAATTGTTTTCTTTTTTTTTTTTCTTTTTGGTCAAAATTAGAAATGTGTCCTCTGTACCTCTTTACTCCAACAGAAATCATCCAGGATTCCTGCATGGCTAATCTTTCTAGCCCATTCGCTCCAAATATCACTTTTCTGTCACCAATAAATTCTAAGAAACCCATTAATATAAAAAATATATAATAAAATCATTTGATCCATGATAACTGGGAGATATTTAAACTATCAATTTGCTATTCGGCTAATCTGTTGATTGTTTTTATGATGCATCCATTGATAATGAGTTGCAAAAATTTAAATAAAAAGTTTTTGTAAAGAATTAAACCAGCTCAAATTAAAAATTTTCCACTTGAGGAATTCTGAATAGAGCATATTGAAATATGAAAAAGTTTTTATGTCAAAGGCAAATTATTTATATATATTTTTATATAATTGCTGCTTAATGTGGGTCCCTCTGTCAGTTAAAGGCATGTTTTATGCACTATACTCCAGTTAACGATTAATCGATTACTAAATTAGTCGAGGATCATTTCAATAATCAATTATTCCGATTTATTGTTTCACCCATATCTATCTATCTATAGCTATCTATCTATCTATCTATCTATAGCTATCTATCTATCTATCTATAGCTATCTATCTATCTATAGCTATCTATCTATCTATATATCTATATATCTATATATATCTATATATCTATATATATATATATATATATATATATATATATATATATATATATATATATATATATATATATATATATATATATATATATAGATATATAGCTATCTATATATCTATCTATCTATATCTTAGGGATGCACGATATAATCGGCCCCCTATCGGTATCGGCCTTAAAACTGAATATCGGACATCGGCCACCCCACCGATATGTAACCCGATATTTGATCAGCTTCTGAGTTTCTAAAGTCTAAAAAAATAAAAAATAAATAAATACTACTTCTTCTTCCTCAAAAACTTCTTTTTTACAGACTTAAAAACTTCTAAAGACGAGGGAAAATATATTGATACATTAAAATATCACAATATCTTCATATGCTGATATATTGCCATTTAAAAACACCATATCAATCTCTTTTACTAATGAAATATTGCTATATGTCATCGTTATGCTACGAAATCCCTCGAAAATTCACAAAATTTTGCCATATTTTTATATGTTGATATATTGACGCGGTATCGATCTATTTTACTAACAAAATCTCACAAGAATTTGCAAAATATCACGAGAGTTTGTAACAGAACGATGAAATTTCACGAGATTTTGAAAGTACAAGAGATCGATATCGCGTTTTTAAAAATCAATTTGATATCAGCATCTGAAAATATATTTGAGTATATTATTTTTCAAAGTGCCAGAAATGGATAACAAAACTGCTATTTTCAATGACTACTTATTTTTGTCCAGCTTTAACATCGGCATCGGTATCGGTTATCGGCTACATGAGTTTTAAAATATCAGCATATCGGATATCGGCCAAAATCCCAATATCGTGCATCCCTACTATATCTATATAGATATATATATATAGACAGAGATAGATCAAGGAAAGACCAACTTATTTAAGATTTATTTAAGTTTCATACATTCAGGAGTGTTGAAATGCCATTTATATAAACTTAACCGTTTTTCGCAGCAATGTATCTGGCATTAAAATAAATTAACTAAAAACTAAAACACAGAGGTTCCATAACTGGTAACTGTGAAATTCCCAAAATATTAGGTTAAAAAAAAAGAGAAACAAAACAACAAAACAAAAAAAAAACTAACAGAAGGAACCAATCTTTCCTGTTGTAATTGGTTACATAGAGGAAATCAATAAAGTAAATTGGACTGCGACCATTTTGTCTGGACAAAAGGAAATACACTAGCAAGCTGGTCACTGAAGGGAAATCAATAAAACCCCCTGAACTGCAGTTAAACAGAACATCCAGAGAGCTATTAGTGACATTCGATTAAAATGGCAAATGGACTGTTTTAATACCATTAGCTAGAGAAAAAAAAGAGCTTCCTTATGTAAATCCAAGATGGACTGTGTCTTGAGTGGAGAACACAATCTGGATGTATTTGCAGAAAACCTGCCTATCCTATTCCCATATAAGGACACTAACAATTTTCTCACTGCTTTGCTAAACCTGCACTCACAGTGTCAAACATCCCACAGATCCTGAAAGAAGCAAACATAATCTAAACAAGGTGGATAAGATCAGCAGAAATTACACTCATCTGCCCGGATGAGGGCCTGAACCACCAGCTGGGTGGTATAAAGTGAAAGACAACACCACTGTGAGCACACAGCTGATGTCAGAGATTCCACACTAAGAGTCCCAACTCGGAGGCGATGCCAGCGGAGACGGTGGCGTCCAAATGTTGCTCAGTCATCAAAGAAATATCTGCACAGTCTATTTTCCCTCCAGCAGCCTCTCTAACCTGTTTGGCGGCTCGGAAACGTGTGACTTAACTTTCTCCTCTAAATGAAAACAAAAGGCAAAATGAGGTGAAAGACACCAGATTATTTAGGTTAAGTGATTCACATATTAAAACTGTTTCAAGAGGTATATAAACCAAGAAACAAAGTTATATGATCTAACTTCTCATTCTGTGAAGAAGAAAGAATGAAGTCTGGGGGAAAAAAGTGGATTATTCACTTTTTTGTTCAGCCTTTCTAAATAAAATCTTTCTACATTAGAAACCATTTTGGCTTTTGAACCACGACAATCAGGATCACTTGCTAAAATCCAGACTTCATTCCCTAAACCCGAGATTTAATTGAGGTATTGTGTTTATTAAAAGCTGCAGCAAATTTTATGTTCTTTGTGCAAAGATTCATTTGTTCTGCTGATTTTTTAAAAATTAAAAGGTTACTTCAGGTTCCCTGTTCATCTGCTGCCAACATTCCAAGGCAAGGCAAGGCAAGGCAAGGCAAGGCCAGTTTGTTTATGTTCAGTACTAAGCCGGAAGGACCACACAAATATCGATATTGGGTGCTTTTACAAATTGGGTGTTTTTTTGTTTTTTTTTTGCCTTGCTGATGCTGGAGCCACGGCTAACACTGCAGATGCTCCAAGCCTTACTGTTCCCCTCTGCCTGTGAAATCAATATATATACATTTAGTGTTTTTGCTAAATAGATTTCACTTCTACAGATGAAAGCAAGTGGCTATATAGAGCTTAAAGTTAAAACAGACTGGCTAATGGGAGGTGTGTGTATCCAATTTATTTTTAGGCCTCAATCACAGATACACCTCAGAAATATAAATGTGTAATTCCGTAAAAGTTCAAAAAAATCCACTGGACTTGGTTTCCAAAGTTTGAAGACGTTTCGCCACCTCTCCAGGAAGCTTTCTCAATTAAAATTTTGAAATTTACGGAATGACTATGACCTGGATGACTGAGAATCTTCATCAGCATAAATGTGTCATATTTACATGCAACTGAAAAGTTCCCTCCTCCACTGAACACAAGGGACTAAACTAGGGCCGCAACAACGAATCGATAAAATCAATAAAAATCGACTTTTAAAAGCGTTGGCAACGAATTTCATCATCGATTAGTTGTGTCGCGCGATGAATGCGTCATCCGCCGCCGACGTCATCACATCCACTTGACTGAAACAGGGGAAGAAAAAAAAATACAGCAGAGCGAGCCAGCGCTGCAGGTGCAGTGTTGCCAACTCAGCGACTTTTCAGACCCCTCCAGCGACTATTTTTCAAAAAAGCGACTAGCGACAAATCTGGCGACTTTTTACGGTGTCACTGGCAGCTTTTGGAGACTCTTACGTGAAAGCATGTATCGTTCCTACTCTGCCGTGGGGCGCCTCCCCCATCCCAACCCCGTTCTCCCGCAGGAGTCCCTCTCAGCGCTGCAGTCAGAGCCGCAGGATGTTTACCCTCAGCGTCCAGACTGCAAATAAAGCGCGCATGCGTCGGGATTGACGGCGCAAATTAATCACAATAATTAAAATAGCCTGCGCTTTGTAAAGTGAAAAAAGTCGTAACATGCAACTTTTGTCAAAACAAATGAACATGGCACGGAACCACCATGTTTGTTTGGTTTTAAAGTGGGGAAACGTAACGTTAGTTTCTCAGGTAGCTCATCTGATGCTTTCCTTACCGTGTTAGTAGGTTACAGACAGTGATAAGGTTGGCTACTTATTTTACTTTTAATTTCATTTGAATTAGCTTAAGCAGCGTTTATATTTTCTTTATAAATAAATTAACTTGCAAATTATGAGGGCAAGGCTTTTAAAGTTTAAATCTTCTGGCAAAGATAAAGTAAAGAAGATCCTGCAATTTATGGAAGTAATGCAGAATAAAATCCAGCAAGATCAGTAATATGTCAATTAATTATCTGCCACATTCCCATGTAAATATCTGTCTTTGGAGGATGTGTTTTTTAGCACCCCTAGTTCTCTCATTTTTATTCCAAATACAATTTATAATTTGAATCACAGGGCTATTTTTATCTCTATGGTTAAGTATTTTCTCAAATAGCAACTTTAACTGCTATACTTTCCTGTCTTAAAAGGCAGAACTCTTCTAGTCTAAAAAAAACTAATTTGTTGAAATGGGGGGGCCTATTGTTTGAACCCCTTAGGGGCTTTTAAAAACAGAAATGTCTTTTTTTGCGCTTTATGAAACAAAGTAGCCTATATTTTGTGGATGTACAACTACATTTCTCATGTAAGTTTGCGTAGTTTTAACACAATCATTTATTTTTCATATTGCACCAGTACAGTTAATGAGCAACCTGTACTTATGTGCTTGTTTGTTCTGTCTAAAATGTTTATTTTGGAATAAAGAGGTTAATATAAAAAAATATCTTTTGTCCGATTCATCGATTAATCGAAAAAATAATCGGCCGATTCATCGATTTTTAAAATAATCGTCATTTAAAAAAATAATAATTTAATGACTTAATGATTTTTTTAATGACCCGCGGAACCCCTGACAAACCCTGATGGAAGACTGAATCCATCCTAAATAATGTGCAGCATTTTGTCTGGGCAGGTGGTGACAATATTATAAGGGCATTTCTAACTTTATGGTATTCAAAACAGATCCCTTTCAACCCAGGCAAATAAAGGCAAACTCTGTATCATGCTACGTTCACACCTAAAGCAACAGAGGCAGGAGAAGAAGGAGGTTTACATGCAAAGTCCGTGGTTGACGCACAACAAGGCGCAGCAGAAGGTCACGCAGTGCGTTTGGAGCAGCAAGTCTGAGCAGCTAAAGCAGCGCGTCATGAGCTTCTGAGCATCTGACGAGCGCGATGCGCTTCAGAAATAGCAGCTGCTGGAGTTGGAAAAATTGGATTATGTATGTGAAAAAGGCCTTCCAGCTGCTGTGAACACTAACCACGAAGAGGCGTCCAGGCCAGAGACTGCTGTCGAAGCGGGTTCCTAGTGACAGCGCACCGCCGGTATGTGGGGGTCTGAGCGGCTCCGACAGAAACAATATTTGAAGGCAGGGTGGTAATCTGGATGAACTGACTGCGCACATGAAGTTTGCAGGTGGACTTTCTCACTTAAAAACATATTATCATAGCAAATATAGCTGTCATTGTAACAGGCAAAGAAAGGATAGAATAGCGCTGCCCAACGTGCAGCAGATCCACTTTTCCACTGCGCAGCGAGAGCAGCAAAGATGCTTCAGCCGCGCGTCAGAACTGCTCTTGCTGCTTGCAGTGTGAACGTAGTCCTGCACCAGGTCGGGTACTGTATAAAACTTACATCTACGGCTACGTTCACAGTGCAGGCCTTGATGCTCAATTCAGATTCTTTTGTGAAATCTGATTTTTTTGTGTTGCTTTTCATATGCGACTTGTATGGGATTTCCTCTGTGAACTGCAGTCATACAACGCAAGTGTATGCGCGGTAGAGGACGCAATGACATCACAGGCCAGCGTGCTCTGTGTTTACGGAAGTAAACATGAATCGTAGGGTTGGTGCGCATCTAGCGATCTTTGCCAACCATAAAAACACAATATTTTCAAGTTGGTTATACATAAATACTGCTCTCTGCATAATCGTTCGCCATGGTTGTTGTTTTTCTTGCCACTTCTTCATAGCAAGACCCAGAATAGTGACCTTTGTCGGGTATTGATGGCGTTCAGGTCAGAGGAATGCGACCTGGCAGAGGTCACAGGTCACATTTGAAAAGATCAGATTCGTATCGGATTCAGGACCACATAGCTAAGTGGCCTGGATCGCATTGGAAAAAATCGGATCTGTGCTGTTCAGACTGCCATGAGAAGATCAGATCCAGGTCGCATATGGGCCAAAAAAAAAAAAATCGGATTTGGGTCACTTCAGGCTGCAGTCTGAACGTAGCCTATGGGTAGAAAAAAAAATTTATTTCACAGGTGCGCGCACGGGTATATATGAACAAAATGTGGGTATCATAGAGTTAAAGCATGAATTAAACGTATTTATATTTGTTGGAGCTATTTATCCTTTATTTCTTTATCCATTTGAATAGTGTTAATTCCTAAACTTATATATTTTTTTTATTATTTACAGACTTTATTTATAGGTTAATTGCTGAATTTTGTGAATTTATTTTTTGTTGTTTTATCATTTTTTTTTTCCTTCTTTTATTCTTTTTATTATGTAAAACAGGAAGAAATGTGGGCGGTCCACTTTCTATAATTGTAGGAGCCTGGTAAGGACCAGCAGGCATTTGGGTTAGGGGCCTATGGGTTTTTACTAGGGATGCACGATATTGGGATTTTACCGATATCCGATTTGCCGATATTTTAAAACTCATGTAGCCGATATCCGACATCGATACTGATGTTAAAGCTGGACAAAAATAAGTAGTCATTGAAAATAGCAGTTTTGTTATCAATTTCTGACACTGTGAAAAATAATACACTCAAATATATTTTCATATGCTGATATCAAATTGATTTTTAAAAACGCAGTATCGATCTATTTTACTTTCAAAATCTCGTGAAATTTCTTCGTTCTGTTACAAACTCTCGTGATATTTTGCAAATTCTTGTGAGATTTTGTTAGTAAAATAGATCAATACGATCGATTTCGTAGCATAACGATGACATATAGCAATATTTCATTAGTAAAAGAGATTGATATGGTGTTTTTAAATGGCAATATATCAGCATATGAAGATATTGTGATATTTTAATGTATCAATATTTTTTCCCTCGTCTTTAGAAGTTTTTAAGTCTGTAAATAATAAGTTTTTGAGGAAGAAGAAGAAGTAGTATTTTTTTTTTTTTTTAGACTTTAGAAACACAGAAGCTGATCAAATATCGGGTTAAATATCGGTGGGTTGGCCGATGTCCGATATTCCGTTTTAAGGCCGATACAGGCCGATACCGATAGGGTGCAGATTATATTGTGCATCCCTAGTTTTTACCAGCGCAAGAGAGGTGACAGAGCAAGGAAATGTTTGAACTCTGTAATGTTGTAAAAAAATATAGGAAATAAATCAACTGAACATCTAAAAGTTTGGACTTTAACTTCTTTTGCCTGCGTCAAGAAAACGTGACCCCAGTGCCTATAGTGGCTTATTGGAACTTTATTGGATGTTTGTTTTGACAAACAATCGCCACTAAAATATTATCTTATTTATTAATGCAACATCTTAAAACATAGATTCAAGAATATAGAGTTAACAACATTGTAACGTTGTCAAAACAAAGCCCAATGAAACTGGGGTTTTATTCCAAACGAAAGCCAAACTCAACGCTATTTCTGACATTTTGAATTGAAAAAGCTTCCTGGATGGGAAGCAAAACGTCTACAAAAATGGAAACAAAGTCCAGTGGAGGGTTTTTGTTTTTTTTTACTTTTTGGAACTAATATATATTATACATCTCTAATAAGACCAGTTTATTTGATAGGAATATGAAACATCTAACCTCTTGTTAGTGTCCGTCATGCTCATTAACAAGCAATTGCATGACATTTGTTTGTAAAAATCATCAAGCTGTCATTAAAAGAAACATCATCCTGCTAATTTTGCTTATCCTGTGGCTCCCATTTGGAAATGGAAGTGACCAAAGAGAAAACTGGGTCTCTGATGAAAATCCAGGTAAAAATAAACAGTGCCTAAAGTTATGTGAGTGTTTTGTTCTGGGTTCTTTGAGCTCAGTGTGTGCTTTTGCTGATATTCACTGGAGCAAAGTAATAAGTGCTAAATCCAGTCTACCGAAGCGGCCAGTAGATTTGGAGCATGAGTGTTTATCAGTGCCTGAGAGCTGATGTCATGGTGTAGCGGAGCATGCAGCAGAGACGTTTGAATCCTCTGTTCCCCCGAAGCAGTACACAGCATGCCACAGCATGAGACAACAAACTCCCTTTTAAAGGGAGGAAAGAGGCTGCTCGGAATGAGGCCGACTGACAAAGCTCTTCACCCCGTGACCACAGCTCTACTGGTCCTTAATAAAAACGTCAACGTGTTGCCAAATCTTAGCAAATGTGTCCTCAAGCAGATGATGGTCGTTTGAAAGATTTATTTTATCTTATTTTGATAAGAATCACCTGACAATGTTAAATTCTTCTTATTGTCAGTCATGATTTACTTATATTTTGCTATATCGAGCTGCATTACTACTGCAAAGAACATGTTTTGTAAGTGGAAATTATTTGGAAAAAAAAAATAAAAAATCCAGGAATCAAACTTTATAAAACGCTCTGACACGACTAAATCTGCATCAACTCTTGATTTGACTGGCAGCAGCTGTAATAAGCTGTATTTATTAATACAGACGCTGCTACTGGCCTGGCCTGGGAGCACATTGGGCATCTTTCAGTGGAGTTGGAGGAGGAGTCTGGGGAGAGGGAAGTCTGAGAGTCTCTGCCAAGTCTGCTGCCACTGCGACCCGGCCCCAGATAATACAAAATACTTATTTGAAGAAGTTTTTTTTTAAGTTTCCTTTCTGAGTAGCATTTTTCTCCATTTTCAAAAACTGTTCTTTGGAACAATAATGGTACAAAATTCACTCCATACTAAGAAGGTATAATGCCATCACCTCCAAGGTTTTTTAAAGCGTCCCAATCAACTTTAGCTGTTGTGTCTGTGTTCAGAGATGCCTCAGAGGTTCCTAATGTGAGCCCGAGGCACATCACTGCAGTCCGGCCCAGTAATCACTGCTCACAGAGTGCTAATTAACAGCCACATGAAGCAGACTCTGGTAGAGAGGGCTTTAAAGGATCATTATCACATTCCACACAGAGACCACATCACGTAGAGCACACTTTCAGTCAGAAGTCCAACAATAACTACCCCTAAAGTCTCCAACTCTATTTAAAAGTAGCTAAAACAGCTGAAATGTCCCTCCATCGTTCTGAGCTGCAAAAAAGCAACAAGAAAAAAAAATCTGATATAGAAAAGCTAAAAGGAGGTAGTTAACCTTTTACAGATGAAGTGTCTGCCAGAGATTGGTCAGGAAAAATTAGACATGTTCAAAACAGTGTGTGTAAAACCTCTTTAGAGCATTCCTTATTTCTACCTTTGTTATTTAACTCTTTATTCCATTTTAAGTAAAAAAAAAAAAAACTGGCCTAAAACCAGTGCATGTATATGCATATATATTAGGGCTGCAACTAACGATTATTTTAAAAATCGATGAATCGGCCGATTATTTTTTCGATTAATCGATGAATCGGCCGATTATTTTTTCGATTAATTGATGAATCGGATAAAAAATATTTTTTATATTAACCTCTTTATTCCAAAATAAACATTTTAGACAGAACAAACAAGCAAACAAGTACAGGTTGCTCATTAACTGTACTGGTGCAATATGAAAAATAAATGATTGTGTTAAAACTACGCAAACTTACATGAGAAATGTAGCTGTACATCCACAAAATATAGGCTACTTTGTTTCATAAAGTGCAAAAAGACATTTTTGTTTTTTTTAGACTAGAAGAGTTCTGCCTTTTAAGACAGGAAAGTATAGCAGTTAAAGTTGCTACTTGAGAAAATACTTAACCATAGAGATAAAAATAGCCTGTGATTCAAATTATAAATTGTATTTGGAATAAAAATGAGAGACAGATATTTACATGGAAATGTGGCATATAATTAATTGACATATTACTGATCTTGCTGGATTTTATTCTGCTTTACTTCCATAAATTGCAGGATCTTCTTTACTTTATCTTTGCCAGAAGATTTAAACTTTAAAAGCCTTGCCCTCATAATTTAAAAGTTAATTTATTTATAAAGTAAATCTAAACGCTGCTTAAGCTAATTCAAATGAAATTAAAAGTAAAATAAGTAGCCAACCTTATCACTGTCTGTAACCTACTAACACGGTAAGGAAAGCATCAGATGAGCTACCTGAGAAACTAACGTTACGTTTCCCCACTTTAAAACCAAACAAACATGGTCGCTCACCCTGCTGATCAGCTCTCTTCACTGCCATCAAAGGCTCCAACGTGTTTTCTTTTCAGGTGCTGCATCATAACAGCGGTGCTTCCGCGCCATCTTCATTTGTTTTTACAAAAGTTGCCTGTTACGACTTTTTTCGCTTTACAAAGCGCAGGCTATTTTAATTATTGTGATCAATTTGCGCCGTCAATCCCGGCGCATGCGCGCTTCATTTGCAGTCTGGACGCTGAGGGTAAACATCCTGCGGCTCTGACTGCAGCGCTGAGAGGGACTCCTGCGGGAGCGGAGTTCGGATGGGGGAGGCGCCCCACGGCAATGACGACGGCGGCAGATGACGCATTAATCGCGCGACACAACTAATCGATGATGAAATTCGTTGCCAACGCTTTTAAAAGTCGATTTTTATCGATTCGTTGTTGCAGCCCTAATATATATATATATATATCCACAGTAAATCCATGGTTCGGTTCGGTTCACGGTTTCATGCGGTTCGGTAAATGTTTATTGTTACACCGAAAAATAAAAATTATAAAAATTTATGAAAAAATTTTTTTGTATAAAATTAATGAAAAAATCCCAAAAAATTAATGAATTGTAATTATTTTTAATGATTCGCGGAAACCATGGATCATTTCCGTTTTGCTGCTTTGAATTTAATCATCTGGCGCATGCCCTCTACGATCTCCAAGGAACTCAGAGCGGAGCGGACGGGAGCCACAGTGGAGGCAGTAGGCTTTGCTTTGAGCAGCCGGTCTGGAGCGCAGCGGAGCGGAGCGCTGACGGAGTATGTGGGATTTCGGGGTTAGCATGACATGTTGGTCATGTTGCTGTTAGCATAAACAAAACGTGTTGCACAATGCTTGCACACTGTTGCACTTTTATCCACAACTTTGCAAAGTGGTCCCATACAGCAGACCTATAAAGTGCTGCTGGTTCGTCTTCCAACTCCTGTTCTTTCCCACTCGCCATACCCACACAATTCTCAACTACAACTGATTTTTTTCTGCTACACCCGGCTACGCTGCTTCGCTTCTTCTTCTTCTTGTTTACTACTGGTGGTTGGCTTTGGTCGCAGTACCGCCACCTTCTGCTCTGGAGTGTAAACGCTTCGCCTATGAGGAAAAGGAGCAGCGCATGAACCGAACGCAACACACACGAACCGAACCGAACGGTTCGGACGGTTTTCATAAACCGTTCCATCCCTAATATATATATATATATATATATTAGTGCTGTCCAATGAGTAAAAATTTTAATCTCGATTAATCGCATAATATCAACAACTCATGATTAATCGCAAATTAATTACATATTTTATCTTGTTGTTTCCGAAAGTGTAAAAGCACTATTTGGGCATTTTAAAAATGCAATTGTGCAATAAATGACATGTAAAAAACATGCTTATGCAATAGGGCTGGGCGATAATTCAATAACGATATATATCAATCGATAGACGTGTGGCGCAATAGAAAAAAAAGAGGGTCGATAAAAGTTCGATAAAAAAGAAACGCAGTTTCCCTTCCTTCTCATTGTAGCCTAGCATGTAGGTTTATGCTAGTCACTGCTTCCTCCCAACCAATCACAATCGCGGACCCAGGCACGCCGTCACAAAGCGCCGCCCTCTCAAACCACAACACAGAGCACATGAAGATGTCGCAACAAGGAGAGTCGGAGGAAATTGTTTCAAAGAAGGGTTTTTGTAGTTCGGCAGTCTGGCAGTATTTCGGTCATGGCAAGTCGGACAAAAAACAAACCACAGTCATCTGTATAATTTGTAGGGAACCAGTGAAAAACCAAGTCTGATAACACAACCAACTTTTTTTTTTTTTTTTATCATCAGCCGCTCCCACCCGCAGGAGTACGAGCTGTGTAGGCCCCGGCGCGGCTCTCCTCCGAGGAATCTTCAGGAATTTCGGGAAAATATATATATATTTTCAGTTCTGGGCAGTTTCCCACGTAGTTCTAACAATTGAGAGAAAAATGCAGAGGGGCCAGAAACTTCAAAGTAATAACTCAGGTTAAAGCAGGAAACGGGGGCGGCGGCGGGGGGGCATTTATTTATTTGTTATATTTATTTTGGTCACTTTTCTGGTCACTTTAGTTTATTCTTTGTCAGTATTTAATAACATAACTCAGGTCTCTTAAGTTATTTTTCTTTAAAACAATTCTGTTATCTTTAAAAAAGTTGGTTAAATAAAGATTTAATTCGAAGTCTGTGTTTGTGTTTTTTATTAAAATAAATCATTTAGCAATATTATAAAAAGTCCAGGCAGAGCTGCACATAAAATATGGTTTCAAATGTTTTCAATAATTATCGATATCGATCAATATGCATTTTTTTTTTATCGATAAGCTTTTTTTTCTATATCGCCCAGCCCTATTATGCAAAAAGTTCGCTTTTTTTTTTATTATTTTTCAAGCACTTTTAAGAAACTAGAATAAAGATATCCTTGTTTAAATTCTGGCCAATAATTATTCAAAAATTGTAAAAAAAAAAATTAGGTGCTATGCTTCCATCAAAACTGTGCAAATTAACAGAACAGTAAACAGTACTTCAAAGTACTCCGTAAACTTAATTTTTTCCTCAAACATAGGACAAAAATAAAGATGTGCTATGAAAATAAAGTGCACATTTTGTTATGAAATACAGACTTAATTCAAATAAAATGAAGTTACTCACAAAATAATAAATAAATCAAACGATATTACAATAACTGGCCTTTGCAGTCATCTCAACAACATAACATTTTACATGTAGTTGTTTTCAAAATACTTGTATAGGAACACTTAAGTATTCCTTTGCTTTGAACAGGAACTGCAGCGGCAGTGCAGTCCACATGACTTAGTTAATTTCTTTGTCTTGTTGGCACTAAGCCAGTGAGACGCTCGTTTTTTCTGGACAACATAAACAGACGACTCGGGTTTTGTCAAGAGAGACTTCTGGCATAACTTAAAAAGAAATGTATCCTTCAGGATACCTTGTCTGCTGGCCATTTTTGCCCATTCAAAGCACGGGTCTGTTATGCTGCGGACTCTCCCGCACACTTAGCATTCTTGGAACTACGGAATGCGGCAAGGGTAAAAAAAGAAGTACAGAGAGCGCTGCGGGAACAAAAAGAACATAACCGAACGGTGCGTTTGTTTCGATGGGTGATTAATGTGCGTTAAAAGAAAATGTCGGCGTTATAGTCTAAAACAGTTAACGCGTTAATAGCCCTTTAAAACTGACAGCCCTAATATATATATATATATATATATATATATAATAAATATATATAAAATAAATAAATAAATATATACAAAATAAATAAATAAATATAAAAAATAAATAAATACTTCTTAAAGTCTGTCATTTTGCACCAAAGGGTTTCATGGGATTTGAGCATCTTAATGTCAGTGAGTTAATTTTGATGCCAAAATATCATATTTGCTTTGTGTATAAATAGAGTTCTTATTATTACACAAATCTCATTTAATGGCTAGAGTAATGCTTGCCAGTTTAATCAGCATGGGAAGCCTGAAGGTATACGGGACATTTTCTATTAAACACCAACATTAAGTTTAGTGAAGCTGTTTAAAAAGTACTTGGGATTTCTCCACTTTGTGAAAGCAGACAGTACACTTTTAAAAAGTACATCGATACTCTAAAAAGGAGACATTTCTTTGGGTTGCAGACTTATTCCACTCCTGTTCAACAAAGCAGTATTCGAAGGAACTGGACTCTTCTAGATTTAATCAGCCGTCTGCAGGCTCACGTGAATCCCCGTGTGCTGCAGGCCAGGCCGAGTACACCGAGGACTGACCCCACGTCACTCTGAGTGACGTCATTAGGCTCATCGTTAGGCCATGTGTGGGATTACTCCTGCTGTCCTGCTTTTATCAGGGCTGCCCATGTAATGTCTCCACATGTGAACCGGAAACAACTTTTTTTTTCTTACAAGCTGAAGTAGCTCATCCTTAAGTAAACTTATAAAGACAGATCTGAGCGCTTCACAGATGCCTCCAGCTCATCCCTTGTGTTTGGTCGGTTCTTATCTTATGAATATCTATCTTTTGAAGTACCCTGTTAGATACCCGTTTTTTATACAGGGGAGAAACAAGAAGATCACATTTATTATGATCTGATTTAATCAGGATAACAAGTGCTTGCTTTACCAAGAATTTACATTTTTATCAGAAGATAAAGCAAACAAATAGAACCACTCTGTCCGTTTACCTCAGCAGTAAGATAAGAAAATGATGAATAAAATAAAAGCAGGACTGCTGCTCAATGAACTGAATTTAACTTTATTTTGTTGCAGCTAAGCTCCAACTCACCTCAATACATGGAATTAGCATCAACAACAGACAAATATACTGTGATCAACCTGAAATTACAAAGATGCACTGAATTGGATGGATGCTGCAGTTTAGGCACAAAGTATCTGAGCTTTATCCTTCCCGTTTTTCTTTTGTTTTGTTGCAATGAAATCCACCTGAGTGGATATGTCAGAGTTCAGCCTCAGGCAGTGCTTTCCTTCAAGATTCAGAATAACTGTTTTCTACCTTCGCCTCCTTTAGGTCGCTGATGAAATTTTGAATAATAGCAAATATAGTTTAAAATGTATTGAGAGTCCAGAAGGGATCTTATTCTTAAGAAACGGGTGCAATACAGTTTGTCCAACTGGCATTGCCAATTGATGACGTCATAAGAAGGGGCAGGACAGTTCACAAGTCATTTGTCGGTTCCGCTGCGCACCTCAAAAAAATCCTGACCATGCGTTGGACTGTCGCAAACTCGTGCAGACCTCAAGCGGAAGTGTGTAGAGAAAAAGCAGCTGTGATTGGTCCTAGGTATGCCTTTCAGGCTGTCTGTGTGCTCGTCCTTATCGATTCGGAGCCGGGGCGCGCCATTTTTAAAAACCGAGGAACAACTACAATGGACAACTACGACAAAAGGTTATTCGAGGAAGTTGGGAAGTACAACCACTTGTATGATGCCTCAGACAAATAATATAAAGATGCCAAAGTCTCTGCCAAATCCTGGAGGGAAATGAGCCAGAACCTGTTCCTCTTCGATGTCTAGCAACTCTAGATCCATCTCCGTGACCGTGATATCTTGCAGAAACGCCATTGTTGTTTTGGAAGATAAACACTCCCGCCGGCGAAGTTCTCGTGACCATCCGCCAAAGTTCTCGTGACCATCTTCCAAAGTTCTCATGACCATCCGCCAAAGTTCTCATGACCATCCGCCAAAGTTCTTGTGACCATCCGCCAAAGTCCTCGAATAGGCTCCCCCTTATGCTTTGGCGGGAAACTGCTGTGCGTCCCTAGAAATTCCAGACTGACGGTAGAGAAGCATACCAGCTAAACTGGTTCGCGACCAGACCCAAGCGACATTTGATGTGTGTGATTTCAGAAGTATAATCTATCCTTTAGACAGGTATGGGGTATTGAAGGCTAACAAAAGAAGCCAAACGACTCCCATTCCAAAGGGGTGGACCCGTTAGTCCTTTTCAATTTCATGTTGTCTAAGCAAAAACAAGGTTTTGTTGGGCTTCTCTATAAAGCCTCCAACTCAAAGCTATTTCTGACATTTTTAATTGCAAAAGCTTCCTAGATGAGAAACGAAACGTCTTCAAACTTGGAAACAAAGTCCAAATGATTTGTTTTTCTTTTTCGAATGAATATGACCTGGGTTACTGACAATCCTCACCAGCATACTAGCCTCGTGAGACCATCCTGATCTCGCGAGCTTTCAAGGTTTCACTCGCAGATCAGTCTGGCTACTTTCCGTGAAAGAAAATTTGGAGCCGTTCACCAAACGAACGTCCAATCAGCGTTGGCGTTGAGGTGTGACGCAACGAGAAGCGTGACAGTTCATTCGAAAGAACATGGCGGCTTCAGCTGATGAAACTAGCGTTAGCGTGGCTATCGAGCAAGTTTTATCGGAATTACAGAGTATTTCTTCACTGAAAGAAGAGCAAAACACTGCTCTGGAGGCTTTTCTCAGAGGAAAAGATGTTTTTGCTCTTCTCCCGACTGGTTTCGGCAAGAGTTTGATCTATCAATTGGCTCCTCTTCGTCGTCACTCTGTTAGTACGTCTTATGCTTCGTTGATCTGATTGGTTTATTTGGCCCGTCTATCACCAACATAGGCCAATCAGCTAACCAGTATTTTCGCCCCTTCCCAAAATTACTTCAACAGAAGGTTTCCAGATGGATATGCGAAGCAAATCCATCTGGCGGAGTCAGGTTACCAGCATACATCCTTTTGATGATAAATAAAAATAATAAATACTCTCCCTCCTATACTAACTCTTTAGAGATCCCAAATTTCTGGCACAACTTCACCAACGTCCTCGGTTCATGAAGAGAATAAATAAACGACTGAGGTGAAAACTTCAGCAACACCCTTTATTTTAGAAACGAGGCATCTCAGCATGTGGCCGTCTTTAAATCAACACATAGGTCACTTTTAAATTCATACTTCAGGTGTTTTCCTCTTACTGGCTTATTGAAGGATGCTGGAGAAGCATCTGTTTTTGGATCGACTGGGGAAAAAAATCCCTACATGAACCGATTAGTAAAATAGAGAATAATGCGAAGGAGTTTTTCTGCATAAACAGTACACCAAAGAGTGGATAAAAAAATTCTTATTTCTCATGTAGAAACAATCTCCTTTTACAGGGAGGTTGTGAAAAACATTCCTCCCTAATCAGCATGGGACAACCACTCAGGAGGATAACACTTATGCCCCCCACCTTCCAGTCTCTTTGGACTTTGCTTTCACTTCAATTTGTTGCTAAAACCTTTTGTAAAGTACACTAAAGGGATGGACATCATCTCTGCAGACACACCGACTGAAAAAATATAACCCCTATCCAAGAATTCATCAAAAATGAGACTACAACGTAACCTGGAGACTGTTTATGCACCAACTCCTAGCAGCGAGCTCTATCAGCCACTCCATGGAGAGAAGAAAAAGGTGAAGTGGAGAGAGTAACCGATACAGCACGGTCTTATTACCCCAGCTTCTGTTATGGGTGTGGAAAATCATGCTGTATTGAGCTATGGCAGTTCCACTTTCACCAGGAGGCTGTACTCTATTTCATTTTCCCCATAACTTTATTACCTAGCTATTCAATGACGAGTTGTGCCAGCAATCTGAATCCCACAGAAACAAGTGCAGCTGCAGGATCCAGTCAATTCCGCCAATCACCACCCAGATGAGTTCCCTCGGTTTGGAGTTTCTCCAAGATGACAGACTGACTGGGGGCTGAGGAAAGGTGCTGTGTCATGGACTGGCTGGCAATCAGGTGAGGGCTGCGAGTATGGAGTGAGATCTGCTCTGCTATCGTTGCAAAGTACAGATTTTGTGAAAGGAAGAAGTTCCTAATCAGAAGACAGTTTTCACAGAATTCATTTTTAATTGTTTTTCTTGCTGGTGAAGGTTCTCAATCATCAAGGTCAGAGTCATTCCAAAAAAATTAAAAACCTGCGACCCCCAATTTGCATGTTTTCAAAACAAAAACAAGCCTCTGTTAGGTATTGTATAAAACCTCAAACTCAGTGCTATTCATGACATTCTGAATTAAAAAATCTTCCTGGATGGGAAGTGAAACGTCTTCAGACTCGGAAACCAAGTCCAGTGGATTGTTTTTAAAATTTTTGGAATTGTTTTTCTTTCAAAGAAAGTTTTCAAGTTCCATTTTTCTCCATTTTAATATTTTTCCATTACGTTTTCATGTTTTATGCTTTCATTGCTTTTAATAGCAAAATTTTCACATTTTTATTTTTCAAGTTGCGTTGCACAGATCACAAGTGCTGAGTTCGAATTCAGCGGCTGCGTCCTCCGAAGGCCAGATACGTCGGCCGATTATGTCATAGCGCAGCGCCGAAGCCGGCTGCTCTTGCCGAAACCAGTCAGGAGAAGAGCAAAAACATATTTTCCTCTGAGAAAAGCCTCCAGAGCAGTGTTTTGCTCTTCTTTCAGTGAAGAAATACTCTGTAATTTTGATCAAATTTGCTCGATAGCCACGCTAACGCTAATTTCATCGGCTGAAGCCGCCATGTTCTTTAGACTGAACTGTCGCGCTTCTCGTTGCGTCACACCTCAACCCGCCTCAAAGCCAACGCTGATTGGACGTTCGTTTGGTGAACCGCTCCAAATTTTCTTTAACGGAGAGTCTCCAGACTGATCTGCGAGTGAA
Source organism: Cyprinodon diabolis (assembly GCA_030533445.1). Taxonomy (NCBI): domain Eukaryota; kingdom Metazoa; phylum Chordata; class Actinopteri; order Cyprinodontiformes; family Cyprinodontidae; genus Cyprinodon; species Cyprinodon diabolis. The sequence goes on along the minus strand of CM060064.1, from coordinate 44,911,967 downwards.
ACCTTGAAAGCTCGCGAGATCAGGATGGTCTCACGAGGCTAGTTTATTATAATACAAGTGTGTGAATAGTTCCATCTGAAATTAATAAAAATAAATGTAAATCCCTTTATTGTTCCTCAACGGGTAAATTCACTCTCTGCATTTAACCCCTTGGGGAGCAGTGGGCTGCCATTGTGTGACGCCCGGGGAGCAGTGTGGGGTTAAGCGTTTTGCTCAGGAACCCTGAGTGGAGGCTCTGGGGATCGAACCGGGTACTTACAACCTTCTCAGAGCACAAGTGCTCTGCTCTAACCCACTAGGTCAAAAATCCACATAATAGTTGTTTTTAATGGTTATCTAATCAGATGATATTTGGTTTATTGAAATGTTTTATATGTTCCTGTGTAAATGGGTTTTGCTCACATTTAAGCTCAGATTCCAATATTGCTGCAGTGTTGGGGCTATACATATTACATTTGCAGCGACTGCTGAAGCTCCTTGAAAATTTTATTAGCATCCAGAACCACAGCGAGAAGTTCATTAATCCATTCTCCGCCTGCTTTTTGTGGCAACTGTTACAGTTGCTAGGCGACAGAGCGTACGGGTGGTGAATACCAGAGAAGGCTGGACCTGTTTGAATCCATAGCTAAAAGTCTTCTATTGGTCTAGAGAATGTTAGCAACATTTGTTCAAGAGCAACTGTTGTATTGAGCTTGAAGTGAAGACAATGTGATCTGTGAAACGCAATTTGTAAAGAATGTAATTCATAAATCTCAATCTGAACATTTTTTATCTAATTAAAGCATTGTACAAAGATTTATTTCTGGATTGCAAATTTTTTTAATTTACCATTTACAAAACATGTTTTCCTCAATGTGATGGCATAAACTCTTCCACTGTCACTGCTTTTAACTCTGTATTAAAAAGGAAGGCCATAAAATAATTATATCACCAAACTATCAAAGGAGCAGCTTCTAGTCTTAGCGAGCTGAAAGCTAAAGAAGATTGTGTGAACTCATAAATGAGATGCATTCGTCCCACTAACCTGGAGAAGCACTTATCTACTTACTTATTAATCTGAGCACACTCTCTATATCCTGAGGGAATCACTGTGTGGCCAAATGGGCCTGGCTCTGACACTGGATCCATGGCGCACTCAGCCAGGGAACAGCTGTTTGGGGAGCGTGCCGAGTGACAAATGTTACATCTTCATAAACTGCGTCCTGCAGAGAACGCTTGGGTAGAGCAGTCGGTTCAACACAACGCTTAGAGGAACCTTCCAAACGTTCAATTTCATAAACACAATAAGTCAAAGAAAATGTCTAAAATATATCTGAGACTCTCCTTCTTTCTGTGAAAAACTCCTCAACAGAAAGCCGACTTACCCCGAAATCCCATATCCTCCGTCATCAGAGGTGTCAAGTAACAAAGTACAAATACTTTGTTACTGTACTTAAGTACACTTTTTAGGTATCTATACTTTACTCCATTACTTAATTTTCTTCCTACTTCTGACTTCTACTCATTACATTTCCACACAAGTATCTGTAATTTCTATTCCTTACATTTTTAAAACAAACGTTACTCTTGGCTTCGGTTTAATGTTTATAAATATTTATTTCCCGTCATGCGCTCCATCTAATGCAGATCATTGGCTCCATCCACATCTAGTGAAAACTAGTGTGATTGGAGTAGTCATAGAAAGCAAACACTCATTGGTTAGCTAAAGGAAATCATCAGAAGCAAGCAGGTGTTCTTCAAACTGCTAACGTGAATTGTCTATGCCATGCTACAATGTGGGATTCAGAAAAAGATGTTGAAATGTCTGAAAGGTCGGACACAGGCGAGAGCGTATCAGGAGACGGAGACCAACAAGACCTCATTCATCCTTGGTCCTATCTCAAAGAATTTTTCGAAATAGCAGAAAAATTTAGCAAGTTGATACTTCAACTTTTACCAGAGTGTTATTATCTGTTAGTACCTACACCAGTGTTTCCCATAAATGAATGGCGGCCCGCCACATTCTCATTTGGGCCCGCCACAGTCTCATTTGGGCCCGCCACAGTCTTATATAGACACACAGAGAGAGAAAACAACAACAACAGAAAAGATCTGTCAGTTTGTAACCCAGCGCCATAGAGAGACAAATTGTTTATGGCCGTAACCAAGCGACAGGAAGAATGCGCACCACGCTCATAGAAGGTCAGTGGCAGTTCTACTCCCTGGGCGAGACCCACTCCAAGCGCCAGTTATATATATTTTTTTCGAAGCGCGTGTCCCGCCCTCCTTTATAAAAATGCCGCCCTGGCTGCCCGGTACGCCCGTGCAGTGTTGCTAACTCAGCAACTTTGTCGCTATATTTAGCGACTTTTCAGACCCTTCCAGCGACTCACTGTTTGAAATGTTCTAGCGACTTTTCTGGTGTCACTGGCGGGTTTTGGAAACTCTTACGTAAAAGCACGTATCATTCCTACTCTTGTCCTCCAGCGGCCAGTGGTGCTGTGGGGCGCATAGATTTGATGAAACTTAAAATAAATATTTAAATCAAGAAGAGAAATCTGCTTCCTGGTATGCTGAAGTACCGATAGTTGGCATCCAATCATTTAATTAAACGAACAGTTTTTGGGAAAATATAAGAATTATGCTCCAATTTGTAGTTACCGAGCTGTAGTTACTATATTTTAGTTTGACAAATCAGAGTTTCTTGCCGCTCTTTTTCCAATTTGGTGCGACTGCAATTGCGGATCTTGACCTGGCCGGACCAGAGCAGAGCAAAAAATAGCTCGGCTCCGTATTTCGACGGTGACTGACGGAGAAGAAGTACGTGGACGGTGATGTGCGGAGAAGTAGAAGCGGATGTGGAACAGCGCTCATTGATTAACATGACAGACAAGTACTCTGCACGACGTACGTGAGCGGAGCAGAACTCTGACAGAGTATGTGGAATCTGGGGGTTAGGCTGATCGCTCCATGTGTTAAGTTTGAGCTAAATGCCGTTGCAGACAGCTAACCAAAGTCTATTTGAATAATGAGTCAGATTTCAGTATGATAAAGAAGGCATTCTGACCCACACGTTTACCTCAGCATCCAAAACCTTAAATGACTTATAAAAAAACCCCAACAACTGCTCCGTATTATGTTTAGTTATTAGGAAATGCTTCCTGTGATTTTTTTCTTTGCTTCTATATTTGCACATATAAAAAGTGAGTAGTTTCCAAACAGTGGACGCACCATGAATCATTTTAAACAGTGTTTACATTTGATGTGTCCTTGTGGCTTTGAGTTCAGAAAAAAGATGCCACACCCTCATAAAAGGTACCTGCTCGAGGTGTTTTCTAAACGCTTGGGATTACACTCCCTCACTTCTCTAATCAACCCGGATGTTGATTCAAACTGTTTGCCGTCGGGCACCTGTTAAGGGTGGATCCTATAACTGAAAAGCAATAATGCACCCAAAACACGGGTGCATTAATGGCTGAAACTTCCTGAGGTAGAAATGTTAAGACCATTTAACAGTTCAGACTTTCCATGTCTGTTACTTTATATTTATAGCTAAATATATGCCAGAGTTGGCCGATTATATTTTTGTTCAAGGTCCTAACCCGTTGATTTTATGAGAAGATTGTAATCTGTGTCCTTAATATTCTTTGATTAGAGACACTTGTTTTTGATCCAATAGAAATAGGAGATTTTTTATACAATTAATCAACAAAATGTTCACCTCAGTCCTTGATCTACGTTGTTTGACTTTAAATAGTGCATCAAAGTAAACAGGGCTTGTTAACGCCGCTATAGAAAAAAAATAAAGTTCTCAGTTTTAATACAAAATTAGGGGAGTTTTGATTTTTTTGTAATCAGAGTTGATCAAGAGAAAACTAGAAAAAATTCCTCCTAACCTTGATTGACTTTTTATGGTCATTAAACAATTCCTATTCAGAATTAAACTTTTCCTTATTCTGACCCACTGATTTTTCATTCAGGCTGCTCGGTGGTGCAGAGGGTAGCACTGCTGTCCTTGCAGCAAGAATGTTCCGGATTCGATACCCGGTCCGGGGTCTTTCTGCATGGAGTTTGCGTGTTCTCCCAGAGCATTTGTGGGTCCTCTCCGGGTACTCCGGCTTCCACCCACAGTCCAAAACAAATGACTGTTAGGTTAATTGGCTTGTGTGAATTTTCCTTGGGTATGTGTGTGTGTCCATGAATGGTTGTTTGTCCTGTTTGGAGTGTTTCCCTGCGACGGACTGGCGACCTGTCCAGGGTGTACCCCGCCTCTCGCCCATAGCCAGCTGGAGATGGGCACCAGCAGGGTTCCTACAGCATAAGGCAAGTTAAATTCAAGACTTTTTAATGCCACTTGAAATAAAAATTTAAGACCAAATTCACAAGAAACACAAGAAAAACCTGCTTGCGACAACTTTACCCAAAGGTTTATTTTAACATAAACCACTGCACTAATGTTTCAAATTTTGAAGCTTCCCATACAGGAAGAAAGCTAAAAGCACACAAATGACAGATATATTTTAACAATTATTTAACTGAATTCACAAACTTTGTTTTAGCAGGGAACAAAACAAATCAGTTTTACAGCCACAACATAACCAGTGCTAAGTCTTTTTTGCAGCTATTTTTCTTTGTATGGTTTTCTTAGTATGTTTGATTTGGTGATAAGTGGAGGCGTTGCAGAGACAAGGGTGGAACTAAACTGAGAAATACCGGCTGTTTCTCTGTAACTCCATTTTGACGCTTTGTGTTTCGTGCTTCGCATGTGCGACTCCACTGCCTTAATTCCCATCGTTCTGAGCTTGAATGACTTCTTGAACAAAATCCACTAAGCCTCATGTATGTTCCCTGGTTTTAGCCATGGAGGAAACTTGGCTGGAGACAATTTTGGTTACATTTACACTTGCTCATATTTTCCAGACAAAAAGTTAATGGCTCATCTCCCAAATGTCCCGGCCGCAACAACGCTTTATTGGTTCCGCTATTGGGACGGAACCAAGAATGGCGAGCCGTTATTTTTTTTAACAAAAAAAGGTCAATTTTAATGCTTTAATTAGATTACAAAAATAAATCATAATAAAAACAATCCTATTTATGATGTTTTAAAAGTTAAGACATACAAAAGACTGATTTAAGACATTCTAATACTAATTAAGGTCTTTTATTTTGAAGAATTTAATGAATTTAATGCCTTTTAAGACTTTTTAAAGACCTGCGGAACCCTGACCAGGGATGAAAGTGACAGAAATGGAATGGATGATTTTTAATTGGTTACCCCTGATCTGGTGGATAATTATCTCTGCAGTTTAGTAGAAGCCAACAATAATATATGGTGCATAATGCAACCAGAGACAACATCAGCAGACCAAATGCACAACAATCCCTGTTAAAAAAACAACAACAAAACTGCCCTACTTCTCTTGTTGACCAACAACCCCAACTTTGATAAACAAAGGCCTCCACAACTGCAAGAGGTAAATAATTCAAAGCTAAGAGAAACTCAACCCTTTCTCTCTCTCATATGGAGGAGGTGCTGGAAATGACGGCAAATAACCAGGAACAAGGTGAACCCGGTGGCCGGGCTGTGCAGCTGAGCCCTAAAAGCAGCCGCTTTATGCTGCTTTTCCTCCACAGCTGGCTCTATAACAGGAGGCTCCTGCTTTACACGTGAGCAGGTGTAAACAGTGACTTCTGGTCGTTTCCCGCTAAGCTGCTGCTTTAAATAAGCCTTACATCACGGCTGCACTTTAAACACACACCGGCGGCTCAGCTTCTGGATCCTGATGCCAGCTTTAGCGCAGACGGTTAGGAATTTATTTGGATTTTTAATAAAAAAATAAAAAAAATAAAAAAGTGGAGCAAAATTAAAGCCATATTGTTGAAATTCAATAAAAACCCATAGAAATGTTTGCAGACTTTTGCAGAACATTTCAAACAGCGGATTTTGAAATTGATAATTTCTTTTTTCTTTAATTATCTGCTAATAACACACATGCTTATATAAACGCGTTTGAGGCGTCCAGACGCACAGACTGGTTTCCCTACAACCCCAAACTTTACCTTCACAAACACAGCAGAATACTACATTGAAGAACACGGGCTTATAATGGACACAAAGAATGGAAGCGTTTCCTCCTTCAGTTGGAACAGCAGAGCTTTACGTCCAGCTAGCAACTGGCTACTTCACGAGGAGCTAACCCGAGCTAACGCTGCTAGCTGGGGGGGATCCTTTTACTGCTTACCTTCAGCGGCCTCTCACATCTACTTCTCATCGTCCCGTTAAGTTTCCCAGGAAGTCCTAACTTGTAAATATCTTATAAAAGCAGAACTTTAACTTTTAAGCATATTCACAGCTTCCAAACAGCACAAGAGCTCCATTAGGACCACCGCCGACAAAGTAATTCTCTACCACTTACAACAACAATGTCAAGCAGGGGTTTGGTCCCGCCCATCAGAGCAAATGAGCCAATCAGGAAGCGCTGCGGATTGAATCGACGTATAAGCTGACCAATGATCGCGGCCAGAGACTGACTGATTTTCCCCAGTAGAGTAAACACCAAATGAGAAGAGAGGCTGCTGGGTTTGTCCGAGTAGCCAATGGGCTCTGAGGGTTTTGACAAAAAAAGCGATGAATGAGATCATCCAGGATGATGTAAATTCTACGTCATAGAGGTCGACTGATGTCATAATCTGAGGCCGATGCTGATATTTACGGTTGTCATTTAATAGTGTTTGGTAATTTAATAGTGTTAGAAAATACAAGTTGACATTCTTACAACTGAAATGATGAAGAATAGACCCCTAATTTTATATATATTATATGAAATTGTGTTATATCAAAGTGGTCTTCCTGGGATTATTAAATAATAATAATAATAATACATTTTATTTAACAGCGCCTTTCTTGACTCTCAAGGTCACTTTATTAAAGTATTTCTGATTCTGATTCCTGGTCGATGGGACAGGTGTTGTGAATGAAACGGTGCCCAGCTTAAACGAGCTCCTGTGTGTCGCTGAATGTGTGCATTGATGACTGAAAGACGTCTTCTGCCTCCATTTATCTGTCTACTACATTGTGTTAAATTCATGTTAATATGTATTTAAAGACATTTCAATTAGTGGAAAAATTGCAGGGGGCAATATAAAAAAAAACTTTTGCGACTCCCATGCAATGGACCTCCTGCTAAAGACCTTTAAATATTTTCCTATCCAGAAGCTGACCCAGTTTTCTGGGGCTGCAGCATGGAAAAGTCTGTTAGCCTCTATTTTAAAGTCCAATTTATATTTTGTATAAATTGGACTTTACAGAGTAACAGAATAAACAAAATTAATAAAAGTAAACAGAATAATAAAGAGGTCTTTCTGTTAAATAAAATTGTAATTTTCAAGAAGTTTTATTGTTTTTCTGCCTTTCTGATGATTTAACAAACGTTTTTCTGCAAAGGCAATGTATGTTCTTCTCAGCTCAGTTGCTTTAAAGTTGTTTCATTAAGTTTTTTTTTCAAACTCAATTTCATCTTACAGAAATATTTTGCTATGAATATAATTAGATAAAATATTCTTTCCAATTTTATTCTGAAACATTTTGCAGTTCTGAACAAACTACTGCAACAAATAAGCAACAATAAATATTGTATTTTATTAGAAAGATATAAATGTAAAAGTTAAAATGAAAAATTATTTGATTACGTTTGTAAAATTATGTTTATTAGGCAATAAAAAATGCATTCTGCTATTTCTTGCTTAGATAACACCAACAATGTTTGATGCGGGAGTAGTTTAGGTATCTGACTAAGCTTTGAAAAATGTGTTTGTAAATTTTCCTATGTATCACACTAGTTCATTAATTGAAATTGAGTTACATTAGTTTATTTTGTTTGTCATTAAAGGGTGTGTACAATAAGTGAATTAATAATCATTAATGACAATTTCAAATCCTTTTGGAGAATCCCAAAGTTGTAACTTCTGTCCACCATTACTGTCATGGTTCAAAAGAATAATATTTATGTCAACCTAATTAAGTAAATATATTGATTTTTTATTTAGAAATCTATTCCAAAATGCAGTTACGAGGAGGGTAGTTCTGTGTTTATTAAACAGATGAATGAAACATAGTAATGAAACTTGAATAATTTATATTTCTTAATAATCCCACCAAAAAAGGACAATGCAAAAATTTAGACCTCCATCATTTTACAATATATAATTTGGGAAAGTATTCCACATAGTATATTGATTGTTTTTTTTTTTTTTTTTTTTTACAAATCTTTTAATCAAATCTATTTCAATATCTTAAGCGTCAAAACATCCAAAAATTCTTCAGCTAATGAATTTGAGAGAACAGATTTTATTTCATATGGTTTCTTTTGCCAAAGAAACTTCCAGCGTTGTCCAGATCAGAGCACAGCACTTTGCTGCCCTCTAGTGTTGAAGAAATATATAATCCCTTCCTTGCTAAACATTCTTTTCACTTTAAAACTCTCGCTCTTTACTAAAAAGTGTTGTTACTAACATCCAGTGGACCAATAGAAATACTTCTTTACTTCTACTTACTATGTAACTGTGGCTGCTTTGTTTGTTTACATTTTGATGTGTGCTATCTGTTTTAATTGTACTTTGCTGCTCACTGAGTCCATAAAATTATCTTGGTGGTTGAATTGTGGAAAATCTGAGCTTTCCAATGGTGTCTAACATTTCTATATCGAAAAAAAAATTTAGCGGTGGAATTGTATGCATTCTAAGTTATTACGCCACTTAAGATCCACCGGGTCGCCGGCAGCCCGGTGAGTTTAATGAGGTTAAACAAGGATTAATTACATTGAAGACTGTGAATCCTGATGAAATGTGATTTCTTAGTTTTCTATTTGTAGTAAATTTGCAAGAATCTCAAACTTTTCACATGATGAACCAGCAGCTGGATTTATGGTAATGAAACATAAGATGGACTGAAATGGTAGCTAATCCAGATGAGTGGCTGGTTGGATTATTGGCTGACAGCTGTACGGATGGAGGAGTGGAAAATAGAATAGATAATAGCTAAAAAGGTGCATTTATACAAAAAAATAATATATATTTTTAAATATTCATTTCCAAATCGCTTTCCTTATTTTCCTAATCTTGGAAAAAGCTCAGTGCTCAGGAAAACTATGAAAAACAACCAGAGGCAGAGGTTTCACACCGGTCTTTATGAACTTATTGTCTTTCCATCAATTTTATTTAAACTACAATCTATTCTTTTAATCTAGCTCTTAAAGCCTCTGCTGAGATAAACTGACCTCATTGATAACTTTCAAACAGGCAGCGCAGAGAATCCAGTGATATGAATCTTTTGTAATTAAAGAGAAATGTTAAATAAACAGATGAGGCACACATTTGACTCTTAAAACTTTATTTGTCCCCAGGTTATAAAAGCACAAAACAATCACAAAGAAACTCAAACATTTTGAGGAAAGTGTTGGAAACTATAAACATGAACATTTTGAACGTTCTCGCTCCGACGTGTTGCTGAATCAGCGTTTTCCTGCGGAGTTCCTTCCCTCCAGAACGGTTTCTGTGTTTAATGTTACAGCTGTGGATCAAACCACTTTACACCAAAACTAACAGGATCCTTTTTCGTTTTATTTTTTAAGAAACTAATAAAAATGAAAAACATCAAAGTGTTGGGATGAGCAGCGTTTCCTCTCAGCGCCGTCTGCGGTCTGGACTTCTGCTGCGTCTCCGTCCGCCTCCCCTGTGAAAACAAACGTCCCATTATGATAGATTCCTATTTACAGCAGACATGGGGACCACCAAACCGATCTCTAGTTATTCACTGGATCGCTGATTGCCTGAAAAAAATGAAGCCGCCATCCGCCATGCTGGTATTCCCCACTAACACGAAGACCCTAACATGTAGCATTTAGCTGCAAAAACAAGCAGTTTGCCGGCCGTAGGAAGATGTTCCACAGCTAATTTCAGTCAGCGGATGAACTAACCAAGAAATTCCCTTAATACGCGATGTATCCTGCATATAGCATGTAGCGTAACATAAGTCTGGCTATCTAAGAGCGACTTAAAGACATTGGCCTTAAAGGATGCTGCAATATTGGGCATAAATCAAATATCTGCGACAAGTTCACTGCGACACACAGCTGCGGGACGATAACCAGCCCACAACACATACATTTTATTGTGAATGATTTGTATGATATGTTATATTACATGATTTAGAGACTTTATTGTCTTCATAATGACTATGCAATGTGATATGCCCATTTTTGTTATGTTTGTGCCCATTTTATGGTATTTTATATTATAAGTTAAAGTAATTTACTGATGCTATGAAACAGCAAATGCATGTCAAAGTGATGAGTTTATATTTTAAAAGTCTTAAGTCCCCCTCAAAATGAGATCATCATCGTTGTTCGATGCTGTTGCGCCCATATTGTTTACATTGCGACTGGTCCAGGGTTCCTAAAGGATACGGCAAGTTAAATTCAAGACTTTTTAAAACTTTTTAATGCCCCTTGAAATAAAAATTTAAGACCAAATTCACAAGAAACACAAGAAAAACCTGCTTGCGACAACTTTACCCAAAGGTTTATTTTAACATAAACCACTGCACTAATGTTTCAAATTTTGAAAAGCTTCCCATACAGGAAGAAAGCTAAAAACACACAAATGACAGATATATTTTAACAATTATTTACCCGAATCCACAGACTTTGTTTTAGCAGGGAACAAAACAAATCCGTTTTAAAGCCCCAACATAACCAGTGCTAAGTCTTTTTGCAGCTATTTTTCTTTGTATCGTTTTCTTAGTATGTTTGATTTGGTGATAAGTGGAGGCGTTGCAGAGACAAGGGTGGAACTAAACTGAGAAATACCGGCTGTTTCTCTGTAACTCCATTTTGACGCTTTGTGTTTCGTGCTTCGCATGTGCGACTCCACTGCCTTAATTCCCATCGTTCTGAGCTTTAATGACTTCTTGAACAAAATCCACTGAGCCTCATGTATGTTCCCTGGTTTTAGCCGTGGAGAAAACTCTTGGCTGGAGACAATTTTGGTTACATTTACACTTGCTCATATTTTCCAGACAAAAAGTAAATGGTGCATCTCCCAAATGTCCCGGCCGCAACAACGCTTTTATTGGTTCCGCTATCGGGACCGAACCAATAATGGCGAGCCGTTATTTTTTTTTTAAATAAAAAAATAAATTGTCAATTTTAATGTTTTATTTAGATTACAAAATAAATTGTAATAAAAATAATCCTTTTTATGATGTTTTAAAAATTAAGACGTACGAAAGACTTATTTAAGACATTTTAATACCAATTAAGGCCTTGAAGAATTCAATGCCTTTTAAGACTTTTTAAGGACCCGCGGGAACCCGTGTTTAACTCTGAAAAAGCATAAATAAAATTATAAAAAACAGTAACAACGTGATGAACTTATCTTTATTTTAAAAGTCTTAAGCCCCTCTCAAAATGAGAACATCGTTGTTTGATGCTGTAGCGCCCATATTGTTTACATTGCGACCGGTCTAACAAGGGAGGACCAATATGGTGGCCAGTGGCTTCACTTCAACTTCAGTTGCCTTTAGTTCAGTGGAACTACCAGAACTAAAGGCTGCTTATAGTCACAGAGTGTATATCCTAAAAATGTAGCGTCTCACCTCCTCTTGTTCTTCGGGGGTCCTCTGACAAACGCCCAGTCTACGCTGATAGTCTGGCCCATCAGCTCCTGACCGTTCAGCCCCTCCATGGCTGCCTGCGCTTCTTTGTATGTCTCATACTCTACTAGAGCGTAGCCCTGAGAAAAAAAATTAACATTACATGGATTATCAACAAAAAAAAGAAAAAGAAAAGGAAGAGAGCAGTCAGTTCTAATTAGAGCTGAAACAATTAATCAGATTAATCCATTAATAAAATAATCAATTGATTTAGCCAATTGTTAATCTTTGTCTAGAGAACCCACCTAGAGCAGTAATTATACCAAAATAGTAAAATATATATAAATATTTGGCATTTAAGATTAAAAAAAATGTTTTCATCCATCAACATGCTCTGTCCAGAACTCCTCAAGTAGAAGTTTGATTTTCACCTGGTTTCCTTTCCTAAAGTCTTCTTTAAAGAATCTTTATCTGATTAATTGAAAAAAATCATCTGATTTTACTGATTTAAAGATTATTGTTATTTGCAGCCCTACTTCTAATATGTAGCAATGCAATGCTGCCACTTTGTGGATTTCATATGAATATTAATCCTGGACGTCACACAATAAAAATAAAAACAAATGCATAGCTTTATCAAAAGTTATATAAATTCTGCATGCAAAGTCTGAGGTGGAAGCATGTTAAGAGGTTCTGCAGCACATTTGGAGCCTTAAAGCTCTGAGTGCATCCAAAGCAGGAGCTGCAGAGCTTTTCCAAAAAGAATTTGTTTTGCAAAGTTGTTAAAATTATGACAATTGTAAATAAATAAAAATAGAAATCATTCCTTATTCTGTCAACAACTTTGAAGGACAAACATTAAATAAACTGATCCAGAGTCAGCCTGTGGCCTAAAACCAACTCTAAGGACTGCTGGTAAATTAAGTGTGTATGTAAAACCACCTTTTAATGAAAACATGTTTACAATTCAGCCTAAAAAAGGAAGACTTATGGAGCCAAAGTTAACAGACTTAAACTGTTGTTCTATAGAATCAGAAAGCCAGATTTTAGCTCTAATTAGCAGAAAAACTATTCGAGCAAGTTTATTCATTGAACACATTTCAGTGGCAAGATCATTTAAAGTGCTAAACAAAAGAAAAAAGGAAAACATTACAGTGGCATAAAGGCAACACAAAGGGAATAAAATTTACCTGATAAAACAAGAATTATATTAAAAAAAGATGAAATCATGAATGAATGGAGCCATCATTGACCTTTAGAGCTGAAACAATCAGATTGACCACAATAATGGATCACCGAAGTTATCTAATTATTCTAACGAGTATATAGACTAATTGTCATTTGATAAAAGATTAACCAACTAAGAGCAGCAACTAAACGCTGACCATCAACATGCCAGCAGGTAACGATGAACCCATTCAGCTCGGAGTAAATGCAGAAGAAATCAACGCATGGATGAACAGAAGGTTCATCAGCTGAATCAAAACACAGCTGGAGTAACAACTGTTGGATCAAAAGAGGAGTGATCCAAAGTTAGCATCCAGCTTCAGCTAATCCAGCTAGAAAGAAGCAACCAAGCTCTGAAACAGCAACAAAGTGCACCTTCAATCACCTGAAGAACATCTCCAGTATTAAAGGACTGATGTTGAAAAACGACTTCCTGTTTGTTCATCTTTAGTAGAATTGATCCCTGCAGCAGCGTCTCCACAGATGCCTCATAAGAGGATCAGATTGATCCAGAACGCTGCTGCCTGCGTCCTCACTAGAACTACAAAAGTGAAGAACATGTGCTCTAAAGTCCTTCCACTGGTTCCCTGGATCCCAGAGAATAGACTTTAAAGTCCTTCTGTCAGTCTAGAAATCACTGAATGGCTCCAAATTACGTTACAGATTGGTTGGCAGTGGATCGACAGCCAGACCTTTCAGGTCTATAGATCAGATCTACTCTGCAGAACCAGAACCAAACACGGAGAAGCAGATTTTTGTTATGCTGCACTAATAAGAGGAAATGAACTTACCAAACATCTGTGCATTTTAAATTTCTAAATGGTTTTAAATCCAGAATAAAAACCTATTTCTTTTGAGCAGCCTTTGACTGAGCCATCTAAACATTAATAGTTATGTTTCCCCATTCATTTTAACTACCTTCCTATTTACCTTTCCCTGTTTTTTCTCATCATGTACAGATCTATGGATTGCCTTACTACATGCTCTTTCCAACATAAAACATCCAATTGCATTGCATCTAGTATAAATACTTTATAATATTCTAGTATAAAGAGTATTATTATAAATAGAAGTTGAGTATGAAGTTTACCTAACTTGATTAAGCATTTAAGTATTGATCCAAATACACAGAAAGTCCCAGTTTATCACTCTTACCTTCAGATAACCTGTTCTTCTATCAAGGTTAAGATGCAGGTTCTTGATTTCACCAAACTCTGAAAACTTGTCATGGATGTCTTCTTCTGTTGCCTCCTCATGGACACCCGTCACAAACAGGATCCAGCCTTCCACAGCTGCGGCAAACAAAACAAGACAAATAAATAAATCAACTTTGACTGAAATCTAGTAGGAAATCAATTCACTCGGCTTATGGACCAAGAGATAACATCCGACAGTTAAGTATAACTATAACAAGTGTATTTAATTATTTAAGTATCCGCTTAATAAAGCAGAGATAAAAATAAAACCTGAAAGTGCTTTATTATATCTGTCCAAAGTTGAACTTTAAATCTGCTACTGAGTGGAAGCAGAAACCAGCAGTTCAAGAGACAGAAAATCCAAATATGTCATAGATACTGAGGTCGGGATGTTCAGGTGAGTCATGGTTCTTCTTATAAAGATGTTCTAGGATTATAACGGGGCGGGGGCACCGCCAAGTGACATCATCAGATTATTTACATAATATAGGATACTCAATATTTTCGATACAGAAAATGATTCAAAATAGTCCAACTACATTTAAAAGTCAATCCAATGTGCTATATGCCTAACTCCACTAATTACTGAACCCGAGTCATTTCCTGGCTGATTAATCCAGTAACCATGACGACAATGGCTCAGAGCTCATCTGTTTGTTTATTACTTAGACAGCGCCACCTGTGGAGAAAGTATATATAGATCATGGTTTTACAAGATTTATTATTTTAGTTTTATAAGTCTGTGTTTATTCACTATTGTAGGGGTGCCTCCTAACAAGTAGGTAAAATAAAATTTAAACCAGTCACACAGGGACCATACACTTGAGTTCAGACCAACATTTTTTTTTCCACAAATAGATCAACAACAAAAAGTTAAGCTTCACAGTCCCACAGTACGAGGGATAAACAGCCTCGGATGGACTTTGTTTCTGGCTGTTTCTCAATCTGTGTACTTGTGCGTGTTTGTGAAACGTCCTCAGCCTCAGCCCTAGACTGTTCCAGTTCACAAGAAGACCGAAATGCTTCGGTTCTACAGAGTATCGAAACATGCCTCGTCTTTCGGTACCAAGTTTCGGTGATTGGCTGTAACACTTAACGTGATTGCGTCATCCAGGAAAAATACATAGGTGGTCACGCCTACAGCCAGGGTTCATGTGTATCTGTTGTGAACTGGTTGCGAGCGTCATGGAACCCCTTTAAAATGCCCCCCAGGTCAAAAGTGTGGCTTCACTTTATTAAGACTGAGGCCAATAGTGCGCAATGCAATACATCGTGCACGGAAACAATTTAAGAGCAGAAAGTTGCTCGGTGTTTGACTGCAAGAAGAGCGGACCGCAGCCGGCGCGACCATCCTCCTCTCAGCAGCCCGTGGGCGGAGCAAAGCCAGAGCGGAGTAAATCATGCTGCGTTCACAACGGACGCAGCAAGAGCAGCAAAATCACGTCTGCTGCTTCCTTTTTTGCTGCTTGTACCAGCTTCTGACGCGCGGCTGAAGCAGCTTTGCTGCTCTGGCTGCGCGGTCGAAAAGTGGCTCTGACGCGCGTTGGGCGGAGCTACTCTATCCTTTATTTGCCTTACAGCTATATTTGCTGTGATCAGTGGGAATAAAGTAGTTTTATGTTTTTAAGTGGGAAAATCCACCTGAAAACTTAATCAGTGCAGTCAGTTCATCCTGCCTTCCAATAAATATTTCTGTGGGAGCCGCTCAGACCCCCACATACCAGCGGTGCGCTGTCAATAGGATCCCATTCAACAGGCTTGTTTGTCAGACATGGTAATTTTTCTAAAGGAAAACTGCTAAGTAAAAAGGTCCTCACAATGTAACAGTGAATATTAGACATTGAAATTTTATTTTTATGTAAGAGGAAAAATGTAAATGGAAAAATCAGAGCTTAAAATAAAAATCAAGATTTGTACTTTTTTATGTTGTGTAATTTTCTTTTTCTTCGAATTGATATTATAAAACTGGTATCGAAAAAAGTATCGTTCAGGAACCGGTATCGAAGTGAAGGTATCGGTATTGGTACCGGCATCGAAAATTTTTGAACAATACCCAGCCCTAGTCTCGGAAGCATCTTGCTAACCAGTTAGCAACTTAGTGCTAGCAGGTTCCCAATGGGAAATTCCATTGGGACCAAGTAGCACTAAATTGGTGACTTAGAAACGACGCCGTCAAGGAACGCTATGGACAGCGGAAACATGCAAGAGGAGGAGAGTTTAGTGTCGGAAGTCGTGGATGAGTCTCCTCCGTCATCCATTTTTTATTTAGAGGAGGAAAGCGGGGACGAAGATGTTGTGGAAGAGGACGCCAGGGCGGCAGAAGCTTGGTTTGGTGTAGAAGGCTTCCAGCCGTACATGTTTGAGCCCTTGCCTCGCAACGCTGCCAGTTCTGTTAGCTCTACGCCTGCCGAAGACACAGACGTCCATCGCCAAGAACACTGGGACGCAACTCAATGGGAAAGGAAATGATTCTGATTTCAACCGTTGCGTATATTAGCTGCGACATGAATCAAGATGCTATGACCAAAAAAACTTGATTGACAGATGGTCGTTGATATATGATTGGCCGAATTTAGGCGTTCAGGCTGACGTAGAACTAACTGGCCTGCAGAAGATAACGAAAAAAACACAGATTTTAAGACAGGATTTTTTTTTTTAAATAGAAATTTTCTACAATGCTTTGAAATTTAAATCCGACCCGTGGCGATAAGTGAAAGCTGAGAGGAAAAGTATAACACAATTAATTAAAATAAAAACACGACTTAACAGTTCCTATTCCTTTTAGGCTGCTGCAAAATTCTTGCTAATTTTAATGATAAACAGCAAAAGATGGACATTTTTTTAGCAGGTGCATCATGTTGACAGATACGTTTTTAAACATAGTTTAGTGAGTCAGTCAACAACTCCTGTATCACATCGGTGTTGCTGGACCCATCAGTAGTTACCACTCAACATATATGAAATAAAGCTAATTTCAAAATGACTCTAAGTTAATCGACTGTTTTATTTTACTTATTGTTTTAAAAATATGATTTAAAATCCTTGTCAAAAAGCATCATCATGTTCCCCTAAATTTTCATGTTATAACAGGTATGAAATAATACAATATAACCTACAATAACTTTAATTATATCATTGCACTAGGTTATTAAATCAATTCAGTTTAGTCTGTCCAATAAGCTGCCTGTAGTGTCTTTAAGTGTCCAGCAGGTGTCAGTATTCTGTGAGATAGTATCAATGCAGCATCAATACAGCTTGGCTTCAAGATGCCTCACTAACCTATCAATAAGTACTAGATTTAGCAGGGTTTGGTCCACGATCCAGATCAGTTGCGTTCCATTTACACTCAACAGTTATCTGTGTTACTCGGACAGATTTCGACACAGTTTTAAAGGCTATTGAAAATGGGGCTAAAGACTGGATCAAATCGACTAACAGTCCTTATATAGAACATGTCTGGATGATCGGATTTGTTTGTAAAGTGCCTTTAAATTGGCACTATATAAATAAACTGAACTGAATATGTCTGGAGTCAAACACGCTGCCAGTCAAGAAGGAATGAAACCAAACACCGGATAATTAATTAAACCGAAATCTCTCAGAGCATCTGCAGGGGAAGGCCGAGTTAAAGCTCTTACATCTCTGAGGACCCGGTTCATCGCCGTCTTGCTCCACCGTATCGTAGTCCTCTTTAGCTCTGGACCTGGACCCCTCCTCTGTAACACAATGATTTTTGTTCTAATAAAACGCCAAATAATGTATTTTCCAGGAGATCGAATTAACGTGATCGGAGGGCTTTACCTAAGCCGAAGCCTCGTCCTTTTCTCTTCTTGGCCTTCTCTTTCAGCTTATGGATGCTTTCTGTGGAAAGAACGTTAGAAAAGGTTAAAGGTGATTGGCTGGTGCAGATTGAAGCTCACAAGAGCTTTATTTTTATTTCAACAGAACAATATGCTGTTTAAGCTTTATGTTTGAGCTTCGATCACAATTCTGGCTTCTTTAGGCATGTAAGGATGTTATAATTCACCCGAACTGCAGCTTCTTTCTCTTTGTGTATTAAAACTTGACCACTGTGAAGGAATGCAACTCCTACATAAGGTCTTAAGATTTTCCTGGAGCTCTTTCCAATAATTATTAACGCCTAAATGAAAACGCAAACATCTACTTCCAGCCGCCATCAATAGTGGGGGAAAACCCCAGAATACGACCGAGCCTGAGCCTGCTGCAGCTAGGGATTCCCAGTGACAGTGACCTGAGGACAGATGATGGTTTCAGGTGGACTTTCTCGCTTAAAAATATATGAAAACTACTTTTTTCAAAAATATATATTTTTGATGTTAAGATGTCTTTTTTAATAGCGTGCGGTATGAACGTAGCATTATACTTACTGATTGTTTGAATTAACATATTAAACATAATACTGTATCTAAAAATTATCTCATGTCTTCTTTATGAATTTTCCACCTTTAGTCAAGCACAGATACTTCCCATAATCAGGACAAAAACAGTGCTGGAAAAAAGACAAAAAGTTAGCTGCTTTTAACCTCAAAACGCAGGA
The DNA here is from genome assembly GCA_030533445.1 of Cyprinodon diabolis. Classification (NCBI taxonomy): domain Eukaryota; kingdom Metazoa; phylum Chordata; class Actinopteri; order Cyprinodontiformes; family Cyprinodontidae; genus Cyprinodon; species Cyprinodon diabolis. The sequence goes on along the minus strand of CM060064.1, from coordinate 44,893,357 downwards.
AATAGCGTCTCAGAGAGGCTAAATTTAGAAATCTTCCGGGGGTTTTTTCCTTACGCCACGCAAAGCCTAAAGATGTGATACACCAAGGGTAACAGCCTATGAAATACTACTAGCTAATAGCCTGACACCAAATGTTGCTTTAGACACAAAGCCTTTCTTTAACAGACCGATTCCTTTTTATTTTCTTGTAAAGGTGAAACAGTATTAGATTTAAGGACATAGGGGGTGAAAACCAATCCAAAATCAACACATATCACAATATAATCTTATGCAGTTAGTGATGACGTTTCTGACATTTCAATACAAATTACAGTCTTTGATTACAGCATTTGCCACTGACTCTCTGCAGAACCTGTTAGTTCAATCTCTAACGTTCTGCTCTCTCTGCTTTTTCTCATAGTAGCTTCATCTGGTCTGTTCCTGTTTGGCTGTGACTCCATCCTGGAGAGAAATATCAGCTTTGCTGCTGCCATCAACACCTTTGTGTTTTCCAGTGTAGTCCTGTTTCTCTGACTGTGACTAACTAGATGTGCTCTCTTCATCCTCTGACATGGGAGCTGGCTCGGAGCTTGTCTGCCTGGCTGTGTGTTTCCTGGACGGGGTCGCCTTTTATAGCTGCTTTTTTTTATCTCTGCTTCTGTCTCCTTAAACCGCAGTCGGTCTCAGCAGATGGCCGCTCACACTGAGCCTGGTTCTGATGGAGGTTTCTTCCTGTTAAAAAGGAGTTTTTCCTCTCCACTGTAACTACAAGCATGCTTCGAGTCAATATGTCGACGCAATAAACTGATTTTCCTTAGATAGAAAACTTTGAATCAGTTTGACTGGATGATCTGGTGAACTGTTAAGTGTAACTTTTTATGCTGTTAATGTTCTAATATAATGTAGGTAAAGTTGTTGGATGTATATGAGCAGTTAGCAAAACAGTAACTGAACCATCTGATGAAGGGAGATCATCTCTAAACCAAACCAGGTTTTAAAAACACAGGTTTCATCATTTGAAATCTGGAAAACTGCAGGAATGCTCATGATGTGAGATAAAAGTCTGATTGGGTGACACTTTAAATCCACAGAAATGTATTACAGATAGCAGATAACTGAGGAAAAACTGTTTACAACTTGATAAAAATACACAATTTATCAGTAACGCCAAAATAGTCGGTAAATGTATTACATATGGTCCTTAATTATATTTAAAGTAGTTTTAACGTTTTAAAGATTAATTTTAGAGACCAAACGTGTTTCAGCTTCATTCATTTATTTAACAAACCCGAAGAGCGACATCACTTATGCGCTTTTGGTCGATTTCGTGTTAGCTAGGAACCAATTTGTATAACTAGGTTGAAAAAATAACATGCAAGAAATATTTTAAGTCCTGAAAATATATTTTGATTTTTTGTCTTTATGTATGTGAAGAGTATTTGCCAGACTAGGCAGCTAAACACGCGCAGAGCGTTTGCATGGATAACCATTAGCTTTGTTAGCTTAGCTCAGCTCAGGCCTGCTAACAGGCAGCGTAGCTTTTCTTTGCCAGTTTTCCGTGTCCGTGGACAATCAAAACTCAATTTTGACCTATACGCAGTGCGCTGAGCCAACGAACCACCTGCCATTAAAGGCATAAATAATATAATCACCATCACCATCCTCATCCATAGGAAAGTCTTCGCCTCCCGCCTCATGAAGATCCAACACGTCCGCCATGATGCCTCTGTCTGTGTACAACTAATTCTGTTTCAGCGCCTGACTGCCACCTACTGGACTGGAGGTCCCTGTCGTACGATTCATCTTCACGGCGGCATGTGTCTAGGACATTTATAAATATTCCTTATTAGATATGTATGATAACTATATATATATATATATATATATATACATATATATATATATATATATATATACATATATATATATATATATATATATATATATATATATATATATATATATATATATATATATATATATATATATCTATATATATATATATATATATATATATATATATATATATATATATATATCTATATATATATACATATATATATATATATATATATATATAATGTATGGCACATTATATATATATATTATTTATATATATATATATATATATATATATATATATATATATATATATATATATATATATATATACATATATATATATATATATATATATATATATATATATATATATATATATAATGTATGGCACATTATATATATATATTATATATATATATACATATAATAATAATAATGTATATATAATTATTATTATGTATATATAATTATTATATATATATATATATATATATATATATATATATATATATATATATATATATATATATATATATATATATATATATATAATTCTTATGAAATTTGTATTTTAAATAGTTTGGAAACAGCCCTGTAACCCAACTGAACTAAACAGCAACATTTGTCAATAAAAACTGCTGATATTTAATCGTATTGCCTCTGCCTTAACAAACATCTGTATGCCTAAGACCAGAAAACTTTCAAAGTTTTAATTTTAAAGAGGTAAATATCACATTAATGAAATATTTTTAATTAGCAGCTTTACTGACCAGGGTTGTGTGCACAAACACGCAGTGTAAGAAGGACCTTAAGTATAAATATATAGAGGAAATAAAAAAAAAGTTAAAACGAACAATATGCATCAGAATCAGATTTATTACCAAGTAGGTTTGCTCTTAAAAGGAATTTGCAGACAAATTAGGCATTTAAACAGAATACAGAATCAATAGCTATACAAAATATAGCTATTGTTAATGTATTGTTAATACATTAACAATAACCATGATGCTGAGGTATTCTCAAGTTATTTAAAATTAGATTTTCAGAAGCTCCACTGCCTGATGACTCAAAAGGAGGATGAAGGTGTAACTGCTAAATTAAATCTGATTGAGTTGGTGTGAAGAGACTTCCAACAGGTCTTTATTAAGGATTTAAGTTAATCGGATGTCTTCAACAGGGGGTCCATGGAGGTACTGCATGGGGGTCGCGAAAGTTTTGGTTGATTAGCCTTTTTTTAATATTCCGCCCTGCAATTTTTTCCATGGAAATGTCTTTAAATCCACATTAACATGAATTCAACACACTGTAGTAAACTGATAAATGGAGGCAGGAGATGTCTTTCAGTCATCAATGCACACATTCAGCGACACATAGGAGCTCTTTCAAGCTGGGCACCGTTTCATTCACAACACCTGTCCCATCAACCAGGAATCAGAATTAGAAATACTTTAATAATCCCAGGGAGGAATTACTTTCATTACATTACTCCATATGTAATAGAGTGACTATAGGACCAGTTTGATAGAACACAATTTCATACTATATATAAAATTAGGGGGTCCCTGTTCCATCTCACCATCAGTCTGGGGGTCCTTGTCCTGGAAAATGTTAAATACCCCTGAAGTAAACCATTAACTTATGGTTAATTGTCAATTGATGGTTTATTAGATTGAAACTTCTTCCATCCGATTAATAATGATGATCATTTCTCTCAGTGTTGTAATATTGGTGCCATCCACTAGAGGGTGCTATTATTCATTCCTAATGGGAGCCTCGATGGTACAGTATTTGCAAGAGAAGTCATGCCAAGTGGAGGCATGCTAAAGCAGAAACACGATGTTATCCAGAGTCCAGTCTGGGATTATTTCCACTGTTTAATGGAGAAAAAAAATGCAGAATGAACTTTATTTATTTTATTTATTTATTTATTTGAATAGGGACAAAGCACATTAATGAACATCAGTATAAAAACAAATGTAAATATGCCGGATTATAGCTACAAAACTAGTTTTCATCCGTAGTCCCTAGGCAGGCAAATACATAAGAAAGAACATATAATATACAATATAAGCATCACAAGGAAATGTTAAGAGTGTAGTGGTCACATGACTGGTTTGTTTTCATCCATAGTTTGAGTTGAGCTCTAAAGCTGATCAGTGTAGAGCTCTCCCGTATGTGCAAAAGAAGACTGTTCCAGATGTTAGTGGCTCTCACAGAGAGAGTGTTCTGACCAAAAGTTGTTCTTCTGTGAGGGACCTAATTATAAATATAAACACTGATAAACTCCTGTAGTTCTTACCTAAATGGCGCCCATTTAGCCGTGCTGCATGCAGAAGTAGCAAAGCTTCTCTGCTGTGCGCAGGATTAGTAAAGAAAGTGGAGGGCATTATGCAAATCATTTCTAACATGACAGGAAAAATACTTGCAAGGACCTAGATGGGGAAGTTAAAGCACTTATAGGAGCCCAGCTTTAACATTGGTCCAAGAGGAACCAGAACCACCTGTTTAAAATCACTGCTAACAGCACAAAATCGCTCCCAGCACTGATTGGTTAATTACACTAAAAACAGAGATCTGTAGCACAGATAGCGCCCAATTCATTAGGATGAAGTAGAAAATAGGTGGACGGAGTACTCAGTAGTAGTACTTGGTAATCAAATATTATTCAATTAAGTTATTTGGTCAAACATCTTCTCCAGTTAGACCATTGAATTACCCCCTTTTAAAAAAACATAATTATTCAGAAGTACATGCATTTAAAGCTATTTAAATATTTAAAAGTACTAATTATTTTATATAATATCAGTAACTTTCTTTATAATCTTCAGAGTAATTTTAAAGAACCTTGTAACTTTCAGAAACCACCTGATGTATTGATCGTAGAACCACCTGCTATAGATTCTACACCACCTGGAAAGAACTTCAGCATAAAAGTGTAATAAAAAAAGAAAAAAGAAAAAAATACAGCTATTTTGATTTTTATTTCTTATTTAAAACAAAGTGTCAGAGTCTTTATTCTCCTCCTATGGAATAGAGTTTTAAGGGTTGAATCTATTACCGAAGAAACTATAACTCTGATTTGAGACTCATTCTACTGAATAACCAGGCCACATGGCAACAACTAACTCCATAATAAAATGTATAAATTAAAAATAATATCTGCCCAGAGTTTCTCACATTTGTGAAACGGCATTAAATCTCTAAAACAGCGGCGTCCACATTCAGTCCTAAAGGCTGCTCTCTCTGCCATGATGAAATTTCATTTCAAGAAAGAAAAAAAGCAACAGCGGATTGCAAAGCTAAGCTTAGCCAAAAAAAAAGTCACCCAAGTAAAGTAAAGATACTCAAAAAATACTTAAGTATGGTAATCAAGTAATTGTAGTTTGTTACTTTCCACCACTGCCTGTTTGTTAATGATAGTTTTTACATCTCTGTTCATTCTGCTTCATTCTATCTCTATTCTCCCACTCTGCAGAATCTATTAGTTCAATCTCTAACGTTCTGCTCTCTCTGCTTATTCTCATAGTAGCTTCATCTGGTCTGTTCCTGTTTGGCTGTGACTCCATCCTGGAGAGAAATATCAGTTGTGCTGCTGCCATCAACACCTTTGTTTCTAGATGTTGGAGATCGGCCTGTTTTTCAGTGTAGTCCTGTTTCTCTGACTGTGACTAACTGGATGTGCTCTCTTCATCCTCTGATATGGGAGCTGGCTTGGAGCTCGTCTGCCTGGCTGTGTGTTTCCTGGATGGGGCCGCCTGTGGAGCTGGTTGACAGTTGCCTTTTGTATCTATGCTTCTTTTTCTATCTCTGCTTCTGTCTCCTTGAACCCCAGTCGGCCTCAGCAGATGGCCGCTCACACTGAGCCTGGAGGTTTCTTCCTGTTAAAAGCGAGTTTTTCCTCTCCACTGTTGCAATCAGATGGTTTTCCTTAGATAGAAAATTTTGAATCAATCTGACTGGATGATCTGGTGAATTGTAAAGTGCCTTTAAATGACATGAGTTGTAAATGGGCGCCATAGAAAAAAACTGAATTGAATTTGACGTCACATATTTAATTCCTGTTTTTTTATATCTTAGAAATCAATTCAAAAATATGTAAGAAAACATTTTTGTGTCCATCCAGTCAGAATTGAATACAACTGGCAGACTAACTATTTTAGATATAAAAATAAATAAATACTTTACTTTTTTAAACTCAGCATATTGTAAAAATATTTAGGTTTTGAAAGATTTTAGGAAAATATCCGCTTATCAATTAATCATTAGTCTTAGACTCCTTTATCTATAAAGACCTTTAAAGAAAACAGCAGCTGTGACGACGTGCCATACAAGACAATAATTAATCAATTAATAAACAGAAAAATATGGAAGAACAAAAGATTAAAGTAGAAAAAAAGATAGTTTATGTTAAGATAAATCATCTTTAGATGAATTAATTATCTGATGACATTTTTTCCCTAAACATTACTGCTTAGTGTAGCTGAATAAAAAACAAAAAAATCCATCAGAGTGACTTTATGCTGAGCTTTTTAATTAGCTATTTCACAGCCTACATTTTTTTATTTTACGTAAATATAGATAATGCGTAGATAATGAGAAAATAAAAATGAAGTGCTGATAATCTGAATCCTTAAAATATGACACATAAGCTGTTTATTCCTCTGCCAGGTACACTTTATGAAGGTCTTGATCAAAAATATATATATTTTCTAAATAAAGTTAAATAAATGCTAATTTCATTGTTAGTTATATTTTTTTCCCAAAGCTGTATCAAGCCCTTTCTTCTTGTTCCTCATAATCTATCAGACCATATAGCAGTAGGATCTGATTCTCTGTGGGTTACGTTATGATTAACACATCTGCTGGATCACAGCTAAAATAAAAGAGTTAAAGAAAGGATTTTTAGGACTGGAAACAAGCAGCCTTCTCCTGCCGCTGCCTCACGGAGCCAAACGCAGCTTCAGAAATGAACTCAGGCAGAGATTTTCTTTGTGGTGCTTTTATTACTCTTATTGTTCCTGAAGGAGCGCCGCACAATATAAAGACTTCAAAAAGCAGACAGAAATGCAGGTTGCCATAGCGATGCTATGAATGTCCAACCTTGCATACTGCTGTGAAAATGTAAAAAAATAAAAGAAGAATATTTTTTTTTACTAAGAAGCTTAAAGACATGCAGAAATAATCAGAGAGACGTGAAGACAAACGAGCCGATCAGATGAATGATGATGTGTGACGAGTTTATCAGGAGCTGCTGCAGATTGTTGGGTAACTGCTGATAAAAGGGATTAAATGGGAGCTGAGTTTGTCATGAGGTGCTGAGGTGCTTTTTTTCTTGAAATGACCTTTGATCCTGCAGAACGGCGTCTGACATCACCATACAAAGCATAAAAAAATCAGCTTAACTTTTAAATATATTTCTACTCTTTTTATTCTGTAATAATATGAATAAATATATGTTACCTTCGCCTTACTTCTCTGAGTTTTTTTTTGTATACCTCTCCTCTAATTGAAGCTGAGCTGCAAAAACTGATCTAAAGTGTCTTAAAATAGGTGTGTTTGCCCTAATATGAGGTATTTTCCTCCTAAAAAAAAAAACTCTTAAAAATGATGCACTTGGTGTTTTTATATTCTTACTTAGCTTCTTAAATCAAGTGGAAATTCACTCTTTGCAAGAACTGCTTGCAAAGAGTTTTTTGTGGAAAATAATCCCCTTGAATCCAAAACTCTGGCTGCAACCTAAAATACTCTTAAATGATCCACAGATCCAAGGTGAGCGGACATTCAGATGTTTGTTTAGTTTGAAACAAAGATAGAAGGAAAAAAAACACACTTCTATTTTTTTTGTCTCTTTTTTACATATATCACTTCTTTTTCAATATCTATATATATCAATCTATATATAGAAATAAAATAGAATATTAATATTGATAAAAACACAAATATTCATTAGTTAACATTAATCTTAATATTAATATATATATATATATATATATATATATATATATATATATATATATATATATATGTTATTTGCTTCAAAAACAGATATATGTGATGTATCACGCTTTACACTGCATGTAAATAAATTTGAAAATGTAAATAAAAACTCGTTTTGGATTCAGTTATTATTATTATTTTTGTAAGACATGAAGCCTTCACACTGTCAGGTTAGCATTGACCTGCAACTGGGGCTAAGGGTCTTGATCAGAGACCCAGAGTGGAAGTGGGTTTCGAACTAACAACCTCACAATTCCAAGGCTTATGCCCTAACCACTAGGCTGCCACTCCCCCATAGAGATGGTGAAGTTCTGTTCATGCTGACCTGATCTTGGTGCAAATGTGCTTAAAGTCAGACATGATGCCAGCTGTTAGCTGATGTTTGGTTGAGGTGCATCTGGGACCTTTTCTCCAAAAATAGAGAGGATTTATTTGCAAATTTTTAATCATTAGCTGCAATTTCGACTTAGTCCTATGCAGTTCAAATAAATCTTTAATAGACAAAATCTATAATAAACTTGAATCCTAAGTATTAATGTCAGGCATTTCAGGAACATCTGGGCTGTGTTTGGTGTGTTTGAAATCAAACTGATCTGCTTTAAATTCGAAATTTTGGTCTTTAAATGCTTATGGAGTTATAGTGCAATCTAAAATCTCTGGAAACCAAAACAGAATCAGCCATAAAATGTGAAATGATCCAATCAGGCGTCTCCTGTGTTCCCAGACTGGAGCTTTGAACCCATGGTGAAGAATTTATTGTGCCTCTGTCTCCAGCTGGTATCACAGAGAGCGGACTTTGTATCCGTGTTGTCACGGACAGTGTCAAACATCAAGGTTCAGCCTGCACAGTGCTCGCTCTGACCTTTCAATGCCACATCTTCTCCCTGGAAGTGATTACATTCTGAGTAACCGTGATTAACTCATCCTACACCGCTATAAAAGCCTCTGACATTCTGAGAGGAGGGCACCATCAAGTCCAAGAACTCCAGGAGTTAAGGTGAGTCTCCCTCGCCTTGTTTTTCAAGACCTTCAGCGGGATGATAATAATAGACCAAAGCGTATCTCATGAGGAGCTGAAGATAAGGTGTTGTTCTGTGTGTAGAGACCTGATTGTTTTCCTTTTTTTCAGGCTTTTTTTTCATCTTCTGCAGCCATGAAGTTCTCCCTTGTCGCCACTCTTCTCGTTGTGCTGGCTGTTGCCCACGGTAAGCTTTATTTATTTAAGAACTTTAAAAAAATCAACTACTGTCTACTGAATAGGGCTGCGGCTAACGATTATTTCAGGAATCGATTAATCAACCAATGATTTTTATTGATTAAAATCAACATAGGATGAGTTAATCATGTAGTATTAATGATTTTTTATTGAATTAATCTAAAAGGAAATTCTTTCAGTAAATCAACATTTCTAAATAAAAAAACAAAATGACTTGAAATTTTAAGAATCTTTAAAAAAATGCCTTTATTGCACACATTTAAATAAATTGTACAAAAATCTAGAAAAAAACACATAAAATACATGTTTTTTAATGTAAAAGACATAAAATACCAGCTTTTCCATCGTAAATGTAAAACATTTATATATTATTTGTATTTTTTATCTTAATTACTGTTGTAAGTAGGTAATTATTTCAGCAAAGTGAATGAATCTATATACCCTTATGTATAGGTAAGGCTAATTGGTTTCATACCTGCACCAGTTTAAATCCACACAATGTAGCTTTATTTGTATAGCACATTACAGCAACAGGGCAATTCAAAGTGCTTTACATAAAATCAGTAAAAAAGAAAAAAGAAAACACTGAAGAAACAGTTAAAAATCACAGGATCTATGAATAAACACAGATCTTAGATGTGCTTTGATATCATTTAGTCACTGTCTGTGTGAAATAAGCATGATCTTTGTAACAGCAGTGAAGAAGGCCTATCGTCAGACCATGTGAAGTTTGGCTAAAGATGCAAGAAATTTTCAGAATATGATAAAGGTTGCACAAAAAACAAGAATTAAATTCATAGAAGTTGATCTTTTTTATATTTCATATGAATTGAGAATCTCTAACCAAAATTCTGAGAGCTATTTTTGATTTTGGGTTTGAAGCTTATTAGCGTCACCAGGAAATGAAGTTAGTAATTTGTATAGTTTGAGTAATATTGTATAAATTGTTAAATATATACATGTATTTGAAAAACTGAATCAATTAAAATGATTGTAATAATTATGTTTATAGTATTATTGAAATCATCATGAATAAATGATAGAAATTGAAACTCATACAGATGTATGAGATATGCTCTTTTAAAGAAAATAAAAACCTCTTCATTTGATTATGAAGTGAAGTATTTTTAAATGTTTTGCTGAATTTGATGTTAAAATCACAAACATTTAAATAGACTTTCCTGGAATTATATTTTTATTGCAAAAACTGTATAGCATCTCATTGGAAACTACAACAAAGTCTTTCATTTTGAAAAATTGAAAGAGTGGTTAAAAATGCGTTGTAGCCTCTAGGGTTGTGTTCTGAGGTGACCAACCAATTAGCTCTGTTTGAAATTCTATGATGATAAAGAAAGTAATTGCTGTACAATACTCTATGCTTTTGACTCTGTTTACACTGCAAAAAAAGAAAACTCAATAAGTAATTTTTTCTTAAAATAAGGGCATTTTTTCTTGAATTTAGGAGATAAGTGAGACACTTTGCCAATGGAACAAGACAATTTAAATTTAAAATAAGAAAGAGTAATTATTTATTTCAAATGAATATTATCTAATTTTCTTATTAAAAGAGTAAAATACTCATTCCATTGGCAAATCATCTTATTTACCTACTAAAAATAAGGCTAAATATATTTAATTTAAGATTATTTTTTTTCTTCTTTCTAGATTGTTTTTGCAGTGTGCACGTCTTATTTATACAGTTGCCGCAACAGTAAAAAAATCAACATATTGAGCTTGAAAATGTAGTTTATTCCTTAGATGCCTTCTGTTGCTAATTAGCTTCAAACCAAAATGCTAAGATGATGAACACAAAAAAGTAAAGATTGTATAATAATATGTTTGGACTCTATTTATGCTTTATTCGATAATTAAATTATCAACAAGATGATAAATGTATTAAGTTTGAAAATGACAATTTTTGCCCCCTTAGATGCTAGTTTCGCTAATTAGCATCATACCTAAGCACTATAATTATTAAACAAATTAATTGTTTTACACAGATTTGTTTATAGTTCCATTTATACATTTTGTTTGACCTTCAGCTGCAGCAATAAATTAATCAACATATTGATTTGAAAATATTGTTTATTCCATATATGCCTCGTGCCGCTAATTAGCTTCATACCAACATGCTAAGACGATGAATAGAAAAAAGTAATGATTGTATAATAATATATTTCGACTCTATTTATGCTGTTTTTGATGATTTAATCATCAATGAGATGATAAACATATGGAATTAAATTTTTTTTTTCTTTGACGCTAGTGTCGCTAATTAGCATCATACCTAAGCACTTCAATGATTAAACAAATTAATCGTTGTACACAGATTTGTTTTTAGCTCCATTTATAAGTTTTGTTTGAGATTAAGTTGAGTCAATAAAATGATTAACATATAGAGTTTGAAAATGTTGTTTATTCCTTAGGTACCTTGTGTCGCTAATTAGCTTCATACCAAAATGTTAAGATGATAAAGAAAAAGAAAGTAATAATTGTATTATATGTTTTGACTCTATTAATGTATGTTTGATCACTTAATTATCAATAAGATGATAAACATTTCAAGTTTGATAAAGAAAATGTTTTCTTTAGATGCTAGTGTCATTAATTAGCGCCATACCTAAGAACTAAAGTAATTAAACAAATTAATTGTTGTACACTGATATATGTTTTTAGCTCTATTTGTAAATTTTTCTTTAGATTTATCCGAGTCAATAAATGAATCAACATATTGAGTTTGAAAATATTGTTTATTCCTTTGATGCTTTGTATTACTAATTAGGTTTGTACCTATATTAACATCATTAAAGGTGGAATGTTAAAATTGATAAGATTTACTTAATCTAACATGTGATTGACATCTAAAACATTTATATTTATATATATATATGTTTTTTTTACACAATTGAGTGAATAATTGATAAATCACAATTAACTGGTTTTATGGCTTTAGTCCTATTTCTGAAAACTGTGTCAGTCTTAAAGCTAAAGTTGATCTTAACTTGGTTCAAATGAAGCGATGTGGATTTTAAAATTTTATTTTAAAATTTTAAAGGCTCTGAGGCCAGGGCACTGGTGAAACGTGAGGTCCAGGCCGAGGTGGAGCGGCTCACCCAGCTCCTGAAGGACATGTCCGCCAGCGTCACCACCGCCACCCAGGACATGGTGGAGAAGATGAAGGCTCTGGAGATGACCAACACTGCCCAGTAAGAGCCTTTAGTTTCTACGCTAAGGTTCATTTAGCCATCATTTAAATCTGCTTCATCTTGGGGAATGTTTCTTTTGTTAGATTCAACAACCAGCCATCTGATGAATTCTCCTTTGGTGCCTTTAAAACCCTTTCATCTGATAACACCTGATAACAAGTCAATAATTTTGAAGGGGGAGATAAAAATTCTACGATTTTAATCTTTTTAAATCAAATAAAAAGTGATTTATAGTCTAAATATATCAGCTTGTAACCCTAAAATACAACAATGCAAAAGACTGGAGATTTCCTAAAAATTAGGGCTGAATGATTTAGAAAACAATCTAATTTGCCATTATTTATCAAAAAATATTGCAAATCTAATAAGATTTTCTTTTTCCAGGAAATTAGATGTCTCCAGAGTCGATTGAGTCTTTCCTTTCTATTCAGATCTATAGATCCGCTTTCTAGCTGCGACTCTTTTCCCTACTGTAGCGCCTCCTAGAGGGCTGGGGTTAGATTCAGCATCTTAATCCTGTTAAATGTAAACATTGAGAATTGTCTTTTAGTTAAATTTCTTGAAATTGCTCATTAATAAAAATAAACTTATTTCAAAAAAAGATTAAAAAGAAAAAGAAACTATGTCTGGTCAGAACTTTAGTTTTACATTGATAAATATCAAAGGGTGTGAATACTTTAAGACTCCATGTTCTAAAATTCTATAAACTGTCTTAAAATCCAAGGAGAGACATTTTTTCACTTTACAAAGCTGACTTTATTGAACTTTTTGTCTTCAGAAAATAAAAGCTGTAGCACAGAAGTTTTTGGGATTCCAGAGGAGGAATACAGATCATAATTAAGTTTTTTTTTTTACACATCCAAAGAATCAATCAAAATATTAAAACACAGGCCGTCATCTTTGTAGGTGAATGTTTCTTTTTTGCAGCTTTCACAGCTTTCTTTCTCTGTCCCTTCGCTGTAGGACCTACATGGAGGACAGCAGGGCCAGGATCCAGCCTCTGGTGGAGAAGGTCCAGGCTGAGGCCGCCAAGCTGCAGGAGCAGGTCAAGCCGTTCATCTCCAACATCGAGGAGCACGTCCGGCCCCTGACGGACGACCTCAACTCTCAGGTCCAGCCCCTGACCGAAAACCTGCAGGCTCAGGTGAAGCCCCTGACTGACATGATGGAGAAGTTTCTGCAGCAGGTGATGGAGCAGTCCAAGGCCCTGTTGCCACCTCAGTGAACATCCACCCCACAAAAAAAACGGACTCAGAATCCACTCTGAACGCTCAACACTGCCGACTGTTAAGCTTTACTGTTTCATTTCAACTCCATCAATAAAGGGATTAAAAACGTAAGAGTTGTTTTTTCTGCTTTGTGTTAAAATTAACTTCTAAAACAGTGAAAAAGGTCAAGAGATAAAGATGAACTGAAACTGTCTGGATCTGATCCGATCCGCTCAGAGCAGTAAACATCAGTATCTGCATCACCTCTGACCTGTTGCTTATCAATCACTCTGTCGCTCCACACAGAGAAGAGGCTAATCAAGAGCTGAGTCCTGTTTGATAATCAGATGAACTAACAGATAGGGGAATAATTAAACTTATAAATGAGAAAAACAGAAGTTAATTGTTGCAGAACGCTTAAAAACAGAAATCTACTTTCTAAAATGTTGGAAGCAGCTCTGTAAGGAGTTAATGGATATCAAATACAGCTACCAGGATAGATTTAAACATTTAAAAATAAATAAATAAATGCAACCTTACCTATAAAGGGTAAGCATTTCATTTTGCTGCAGAACTTCATCAGTATGATGTAAAAACACTCCTGAAAAACCGACTTTGGTTGCAGATTGCATCGAGTCGAGGAAGAGCAGACAGGTTTCATTGAGCTCGTGTCTCAAAGCAGGGAGGGAGACAATGACTTGTTGTCTGTCAAACAACAAAACAACAAAATCACTAGTCTTCCACGCCACTCCGGACCCATCAAACCCATCTGACTCCTTGAGGCAGCTCAAGCCTTGAGGACAGGGCAGCTTTTGGGTAAACCTTGGTTGCGGCTCTCCTCCTCCTCCTGAAGGCCGCAGAGCCGCGGCTCCACGGCAGAACTGGCAGTCCTGAGCGGCCTTCTCCTTGTCCTTCCTTAGATTAAACCAGCCAAACCTTTCAGAAACAAATCAACGGGGTTTTCCACCCACCGCTTTTCATTCTTCAAACCGGCAGCATTAAGAATGAGTTTTAAATGTTAGATTCAGTGTCTAAGGGGAGGACTCTGTCCTGAAGGAAGGACGACGTGCATCAGGGTTATCCAAAGCGTGCCGCCGACGGTGGCCCTGAAAGCTGGAACACAGAGAACACAGCAGCTTGATGAACCCTGATGGCACAGAGTGAGAGATAAACCCATCATCTACCATCGAATCTTAAAGCTTTTTTCAGATAAATTTAACAAGTTCTATGAATTAAGTCACGTTTGAGGTTTGAAATGTGAAATTTCTTGTGAATGTGGAGTTTCTTTTGGTTTGGATGGTTGGATTTTCCCAAAAGAAGCTGCTTAAGGCTTATTTTTTTCCTTCCTTCACCAGCAGCTCGCATCGCTCGGACATCGAAAGGAGCCGTTCCCAAACGGATCACCTTGAACCACCCTTTAAAATGTCCAACTGTATGTGTTTTTGTTTCTGAATGTATTTGCTGGAAACAGGATTAAAGACATCGGCGTCTAAAGTCAGCCTCTGGGCGCAGGCAGCTGGTTCTGATCGTCCTGTTGATGCCTTCACTGGAAACATGAACCAGACGAGGAGCCGAGGCATAACAACAGGTGTTACTACGGCCGATGCAGAAGTTTAGAGTCTTATACGAACTGTTTTAACAGTTAAATACGGACCTTTGTGTCACAATCCACCACCTGATCAGCTAATCTTCCGATTTTTGCATTGGATGGGGTCTTATTGACTTTTTCCACACTAGAAATCAACCGATCAATCAGCCGGTCATCAGAACCAGCCAATTCTTCCCATAATTGGCTCTGATCAATTTGTTTCCTAATGATTAGATCTATCATAGACAAAAAAAGGTGGCAGTGTGTATCTTAGTCCTTTGAAACAAATATAAATCAGATTCATGTAGGGGCGCATGCTTTGATAGAGAAATCGGGATAATCTTTTACTTCTTTTATTTTCTGTTAGATGCAGAACGACCATTCCTGTCAGGAAACAGGAAAAGCATTATTATTTTTTTCTCTTTTATTATTTGGAGAAAAAGACTGAAACTGCAAGAAAAACCTAAATCTGATGGACGGACCTCCTAAAAATTGGCAACAACCAAAAAAAGCCTGATTGGTGCATCTCTGATCAGCATTTAAGGCGAGGTGGGCTTCCAATGCGACTCAGTCTGCATGGTTTTATGTCTGTGCTCATTATTTTTGGGGATATTTTTGCAAAGTATGTCACATAAGTGCCATTATTGTAGAATGCATGATGAGAGTTAAGTGATATTCTTTAAGTTTTAATCATCATTTCTGTTCTAGTTGCATTTAAAACTTATATGAAGCAGTGAAACATCAGTTGATTTTGCAGGAAAACCTGAGAGAAACTGGGCAACATTAATAGATGGAGATGAGAGAAACATTATTTGAAGTGAATGAAATATGTAGCAGGTAAGAAAAAAAAACATGAAGCTTCACAGATGATGCAGAAAGCAAAGATTCCACTGATGGGGAAATTGTTTCCACTTACCGTTTCTGAATTGGACACCTGGGGTCATCCACGCAGGGGGCCGACGGCAGGAGCACAAAAGGAACAATTTTCTTTCAGGGAAAAAAAGAAAGAAAGAAGAAGAAAATAAAAAAATGTTTTCAAAATGTTGCGCCGGTTCTCAAAAGAAAAAAGGCAGAATGAGAGTTGAGGGTCTAAGACCTGCGCTCAGAGATGGCCTCTGCGGAGGGAAAGCCTGCTCTGCCTCGTCTGGCCGGCGGAGAACAACTGAAAGACGTGTTTTTGCTGGTTATGTTTTAACTGCGGACTGACAGACAGACGGCCCCCCTGCACACAGGTGCTATTCAAGGAAACTGTGTAAACGTGACATCACAGAGAAAATCTGGCCCATAAACCTTTTCCAGAACCAAAATCCCGCCCACTTCATGCTGGTCATATCTTTTCTCAATTTTTTCCATTTCTCTAACTGTCCCTCCGTCTCTTCAGCTCTTTGTCTGACCTTCTAGATTTATATCTCTATAAAAACACATTTCAACAAACTACCATGCAGCAGAAAGCGGTTGATCCCAAAATTTTGCTTTTTGAACTCGCTCGTTGTGCTGTCTCTCCGTCTCACAGGCTGAACAGTTTCCAATCAATACCTGTTTATTTTTCTATTTCCTCGCCAGATTTGATTTTCTTCTCTGTTGTTTTTTTCGTGTCTGTTTCTTTCTTTTCTTTGTTTTTTGGAAGCAAAAACCACCAAAACCAAAGCGTATCCCAATTTTCAAAGCCCCCCCCTCCCAATTTGGAGCACGTCTGCTTCCCTCTAATGCTGAAACACCACTTTGTGAAATTACAGTACAATTTTGAAAAGTAGAAACAGGCAGCAAGCAATTCAGGTGCTCAGCCTCCGCAACAATAGAGCGCTGGCCTTGGTGATGGTTGCTAGGCGATGGAGGAAACACAATGGCCTCCTCTGAAACCAAAGGCCCTTAAGTGGACTGACACACATATGCATACATACATGCATAGATCCATGAAGAGCAACTCAAGAAACAGAGCAACACATGGGAAAAGAAGCAAGTGAAGCTGCACCTTGTTCAGGACAGGAAGCCTTGAAGGAAAGGAGCAGCTTGCCTCAAATCTCTCTGCATATTCTTATTCATTGGAAAGCATAAGGAGCTTATTTCGGCATCCTTCATCAGGCCTTTTTTGAAAGCTGAAGCTTCGGATGGAGGGACATACCGATTGGTCACAGCATCAATATGGCAACGGTCTCTCTGCAGCATCATCTATTCCCTTTCCTCTAAATAAAAACCCAAAACGATATAAGTCAATCAAAACACTGGAAAAACGATCTAGAAATAAGTAAAAATGTCCTAAATTAGGTGTATTTACCCTTAATCTGAGTAGGTAAATAAGAAAGTTTGCCAATGGAATGAGTATTTTTACTCTTAAAATAAGATAATTAGATAATATGCACTTGAACTAAGAAAATGCAATTGTTTTTTTCTTATTTTAAGTGTAATTTGTCTTGTTCCATTGGCAAAATGTCTCTTACCTCCTCAATCCAAGAAAAATTCACTTATTTTAAGAAAAAATTACTTTTTTCCCAGTGAACACACCTTATATGGTATCGAAAAGACTTACTTAGACTTGACTTTATTAATCCCTTAGGATTACTCCCTTCGGGAAATTGTATCTATTTTTTTTTTTTTTTTTTTTTTAGAAAATGGTTATGTGCAATTTTCACAATTACAAATCCCGACTTGGGTGCCGTATTACTATTACAGCGCAAATGACCTGCATTAAACTCAGCATGTAAATAATAGAATGGGGGGACTCTAGCTGCCCTTGGTGCTTCAAAATGGCACAGACATACAAACACTGATTTGTATGGCTGAAATTCTCCATCCTCTGGCATGTGGGGCAGAAATCTTAAAGACAGAGAAAGAGAAAAATGCAGTTCACTGCAAAAAAATTGAAATCTAAATAAGAAATGTATTTTTAGAATAATTTTTTTTTTCTTGAATTGAGGAGGACAGTAAGACGCTTTGCCAATGAAACAAGACTATTTACATTTAAAATAAGAAAAAAAACTATTGCAGCGTTTTATTTCAAGTGCATATTATCTAATTATCATATTTTAAGGGTAAAAGTTCTCAATCCATTGGTAAATCATCTTATTTACCTGCTCAAATTAAGGGTAAATACACTTAATTTCATAAATTGTTACTTATTTATACATAGTTTTTGCAGGGTTGCATTTTTTTAAGTGGTATTACCCTAATTTTCATTAAAACTAATTCACCTGTTATGTATGCTAACATGAATGCAGGAGCGGATGGAACAGAAATATTACTTATTGTCTCACTCTGAGGAAGATCGGATAACCAGCAGCAAAAGGAAGAATGCAGATTTTTAGACAAAGGGAAAATATATGACTGCAACAAAATAAAAATGAGAGAATTATTAAAAAAGAAGATTAAATTTAAGCTAGAATTTTATATGGGGCAATTTTCCCCCCCGTTATTATTGCAAATAAAGAATTATAAATTTAAAGAACATGTTTTGTAAAAAGAAATGCAAAGAAAACGCATTCCAGAAATGAAACTTTAAAAACCTTCCTAATTGAAAGAACATAAGCTGTTGATGCGTACATTGATTACTAAAAATGTCGGTCAAGCAGATTAATAGAAATGCTTGATCTTTATAACCCAATTCTTTATAACCCAATTTAAAAACAGTAAGATCTGTAAAACTCAATCTGAAGACAGAAATAGAATTAAACAAAATAAAACAAATGAATATTTAAAAAGAAATGGAATAATACAAAATTATTGAATAAAATCTGAAAAAAACCCAGAAGATTAACTCTCAAAACATTTTTTTTTTATTCAGACATTTTTCAGTTTTATTTCTAGATGGCATTTTTTTATTTCCATTTTTTTTTTCATTATTTCTATTCATGAAAGTTTTGCTTTGCTTTCAATAACAATGGAACACAATTCACTTCCTACATCTGAATCATTGTTGCTCCTAAGAGGATTTCTGTCTATTTAGTCAAATCTTTTATAATTTCTGAAATTTAATCTTTCAAGGTGCAATAAATTCCACCCCATCTGAAGACAAAAGAATCAAACAGATGTAAGAGAATTATTTTCTGTAAAAATGGAGGAAGCGATGAAAACTAATTTCACACTTTCCTAACTTTAACAGGACTCAGACTAAAATGATCCCAGATGAGTAAAATCAGCCTTTGAACAGAACATCTCTGGGTCATGTTTTCTCTACATGTTGCTTCTCATCTCATCCTATATGCAAACAAGGAGTTCCTGCCAGTATTGTGCTGAAATATCATTTGAGTTGTCTCTACTCTGATATCACAAACTTAATATGCATCTTGCTTATAGACAAATGCATCTAAATGCATCCAGCATACAATGAACCTGGATTACATTGGAAAACACAAATTCCTTCTTGTGACTGCAGCCTCAGAACTACTTTCTCCCTCCCTACCTTCTGTTTCCTCTGTAGGTCTGATTTCAGCAGGACTTTGATGCATCTGCTTGGATGGAACTAAAATCATGCAATAATTAATGGATTAGCTGGTCAGCAGGCATCTGTAAAATGAATCACAGTTTGAATATTTTCATTTAAACTGTATGCAGCCAACTTGTGCACACAGCTCAGTGACCACCTTCGGAAGCACTTGAACCCTCCCTAAACTCTCCATCCATGGTGACACTGGCAGGTCGGATTTTATTTGGACTGTGATTCTCTCAGGTGCTGCATGTCATGTCAAAGATAGGTTTGTAGCTTGATAAATTACTGTCATTGAATAAACAATTTTTGATTCAGAAATCATCCACTAGTAGTTCCAATCCTGCAAATATGCAAAATTATTAGTATCGAATTTTTCTAAATCAGGGGGCTTCAACATTTTCCAGGTCAAGGACATCCAAACTGATGGCTAGATGGAGTGGGGACCAGAGGCATAGCCAGAAAATGTTAATAAGGGGGGGCAGGAAATAACCAATGTACACTGCGGGGTGGCCAAAGGTGGAAAGGCTCCAGAACCTCAGGGTCAATCTACACTGTTCCAACAGGAGCACAACATCCATATTTTCTAAATAAAGACAAACTGTACTTTCCTACAGCCTTTGCTAACAAATAGACAATTATATTCAAGCATCCATGCTGTCTAAATAAAAGGTATAGTGGATAAAATTCTTTTAGGTTTGAGTTCTGGAGCAAACATCTTTTCCTTTGATATTAATTACTTACTTTTATCAACAATTATTCTGCATAAATTTGATATTTACAAGCTTTTCATTAAAATAGTTATTTATCTATAACTTCACTGAAGACTCCTGGAGGACTTGCAGAGACGCATCATTTTCTCTTGGAAGGATTTTAAAAAAATTAGACAATTTGTATTTTGTAAATTTTGGGACAATATGGTTTGATAAAGAATACATTTATATAAATGTTTAAGCCCAAATGATTTGACATTTAAATATGACTTCCCTACGACTTTAAAAAGCAGCGGGAATAAGAATGGGAAGAAGGATGTTTTCAAGATGACTTGGATAATAGCGCGTTGTGACAAACATGTCAGAGTTCCCATGTGTGAGTGAGTGCGAGTTGTGCATCTCCTCCAGAGAGGATCTTTGTGCAGAACCTGGGTAGCCTACACAGGTGAAGATAATCTTTCTCATCAGAGTGCTGGGCTTAAAAGAGCAGCAGAGCCTTCACTCAGGGATGGTTTCTTGTGTTCTTTTGTTGCTTTCTAGTTGCTTCCCTCCAATATTTACCCTGACGTTTATTGGTTTTTGTTTGCTTTTCTGTATTTTTGTATTTTGCATGTTTGCCTCTGTTCCCCTTGGACTTTAAATCATCAAAACTCCTCTGTGCCTACTCCTCTCTGCATAGGGGTCCTCAGAGCCACCATCCAACTTGACACAACAACAGATACAGCACTTGGACTTGATCAACAGCCGATACCGCGCCGTGACGTCACAAACCAGTAGGTGGCAGTAGTGTTCTTTGACAAACATGGATGCCTCCAGTAAAGCACAGTCAAAGGAAAATTACTCTGAAAATTACTCTTAATTAAAAACACTTATCATTTATTGAACAGTATCTATTGAAACTTATCTAGATTTTGATTTTTTTTCTATTGCAGCTAGCTGCACTGGAAAAAAACGAAATCTAGATAAGTAATTTTTTCTTAAAATAAGTGCATTTGTTCTTTGATTGAGGAGGTAAAAGAGACATTCTGCCAATGGAACAAGACAATTAACACTTAAAATATGAAAACAGAATTGCATTGTCTTATTTCAAGTACATATTATCTAACTATCTTATATTAAGATTAAAACACTCATTCCATTGGCAAACTATGTCATTTATCTACTCAAATTAAGGGTAAATACACTTAATGTAAGAAATTTTTACTTATTTCTAGATCGTTTTTTTCAGTGTGTGTTCACTGGAAAAAATCGAAATCTAGATAAGTCATTTTTTATTAAACTAAGTGCATTTGTTCTTGGATTGAGACATTTTGCTAATGGAACAAGAAAATTTACACCTAAAATAAGAAAACACAATTGCATTGTCTTATTTCAAGTGCATTTTATCTAATTATCTTATTTTAGGAGTAAAAATACTCATTCCATTGGCAAACTATCTCACTTACCTTCTCAAATTAAGGGTAATTACACTTAATTAAGACATTTTTACTTATATCTAGATTGTTTTTCCAGTGTTCTGTCAATTTCTCATTCTTCCAGTATATATCTGCTCCAGATCATAACATGTGTAACCACCTTAAAAGATCTTTGCCCTATAAGTCACAGCTAAGTTTTAGTAGATGTGAGTTTTGTCAAACTGCCTGTTCACTAAGGAAAAAAAAAGCAACTTTTTTTCATTTCTTTCATTTGCAGCCTTGTAATGTCTTTACCTCTAACCTAAATCTGAAGAAATGTTGGACGACTGACAAATATACTGAGAAGGTTAATTTTCTTCTCCACGTCTAACAGAGTTTAACAGAGTTGCTGTTGTTTCAGGCGGATGAATGGGATGGTATGAGGTCATATACCAAACCACAACAGAGTTTTAGTTGATTGAAGTGACATTTACAGGTGACTTTTCATGCTGCTTAATGTACTGCAGCTGGGAAGTTAATTAGCTTTACGCATGCATAGTGGCAGCGGTGCTCTTTTCTCCTATGACTATTAACGACTTTAGGACTCACTCAAAATTTAGAGTCTAACCGTGTTAGAGGAATCAGATGAACAATACTAATAGCTATAGGATAAGATGTTAAAAGCTTATTTTAAGAAGCTCACAAACCCTTTTTTTATTTTTTTTATAATCTGCATACACAGAGGATGTTTTCATCATTGCTGGGGATTTTAACCAGGCTAACTTGAAGACTGTTCTCCCTCATTTTTACCAAAATGTGGACTTTGCAACTCGGGGTGAAAACGCTTTAGACCTGGTTTACTCTAACATCAAAGATGCATTCAGAGCAGCCCCCCGCCCCCACCCCAGGTAATCAGATCACCTATGTGTCATGTATGTATTCCCTGCATATAAACCCAAGCTGATCAGGGCTAAACCGACAGTTAAAGAGGTCAGAGTGTGGTCTAAGGGGGCCATGGAGACACTCCAAGACTGTTTTGAATGCTCTGACCTGAATATCTTCAAGGCTGCAGCAACATATGACAATGTATTAAATATTGATGAGTATGCCATGACTGTCAGCCTACATCAACAAATGCATTGAGGACGTCAGCTTCAAAAAGAACATCACCACCCGGGCCAACCAACCGCCCTGGATAAATGGAGAGGTTCAGAAATCGCTAAAAGCACGGAACTCAGCTTTCAAGTCTGGTGATAAACTTAAACTGTGCCATCAGATCAGCGAAGAAGAACCACAGCCAGAAGATCCAGGATCTTCGTCATGACGACAGCATCACCAGGAGGATGTGGAAAGGCATTCGGCTGATCACAGACTACAACACATCCTCCCCCCTGATAGATGAGGCAAACATTGACTTCCTAAATAAACTAAACGACTTTTTGGAAGGTTTGAGGCACTAAACAGCCTCCAGCAGTGAAAGAATGTGCAGATTAGCTGACTGGTGTCCTCACAGACATCTTTAACACCTGGCTGGACTGATCCATAGTGCCAGCATGCTTCAAGTCTGCCTCCATTATTCCAGTCCCAAAGAAGCCTCAGGTCACCTCAATCAATCATTACCTGCCTGTCGCACTGACTCCCATCATGAAGTGCTTCCAAAGGCTGGTTAAAGAACACATCGTCTCCAGTCTGCCGCCAACATTCGACCCGTTTCAGTTCGCCTACCGAGGCGTCCTCTCCACTGAGGACGCCATCTCTGCTGCTCTCCACCTGAGCCTGGCACACCTGGAGGAGATGCTGTCACCTGCGGATGCTGTTCCTGGACTTCAGTTCAGCTTTCAACACCATCATCCCACAGCATCTGATGGGCAAACTGGAACAGCTGGGATTCAATACACCCCTTTGAAATTGGCTGCTAGACTTCCTCACCAACAGACCTCAGTCAGTCCGGGTCGGACAGAACACCTCTGATGTCATCAGTCTAAGCACAGGCTCCCCTCAGGGCTGCATCCTGAGCCCCCTGCTCTTCACCCTGATGACTGCGTCCCCAGGTTCACCACCAATCACATGGTGAAGTTTGCAGATGACGCCACAGTGGCGGGCCTCATCAGAGACGACAACGACCTGGACTACAGAGAGGAGGTGGAGCAGCTGGTGGACTGGTGCAGAGATAACAGCCTGATCCCGAAGGTGGAGAAGACGAAGGAGATCATGGTGGACTTCAGGAAGAACCGTCCTAACCACGCTCCACTGCTAATCAACAGCTCAGCTGTAGAGGTGGTCAGCAGCACCAAATTCCTGGGGGTTCACATCACAGACACCCTCACCTGGAATGTAAACACACCTCACTGGTCAGAAGGGCATATATATATATATATATATAATCATATGTTGATATTACTGTTTTTATATATTTTTTTTTTTACTATTTTTCAAGGCTGCACTTTAAAAAAATGAAATTGTCCAGAGAGCTGTTTCCAAACCAAATTTCTTTTTGTTTTACACTGGTGTAAAACAAAAAGGAAAAATAAATGTTTCTAACTTTTCCAAATTTCCATTCTATACATATTGCGGATCATTAAGAATTTTAAAAAGTGGAACATTCTTAACTTTCTTTGGAAAAAGAGAGAGATGAATAGTAAGAAAAAAACTAAGATTTGAGGAGGAAAGAACGGCGGAGAGACCAGGAGGTTCACAGGTGGAGGCCACAGAATGTGAAACAACAGAAGAAATGAGTGAAGATGAGGAAGATGATGTTAGCATGGTTGGTGAAGATGAGATGATTTTATTAAGAAAGAGAAAGATGACTATGCACGGGAAGGAGATAAAGGAGGGCACATAATTAGGGAATCCAGTCGATCCAACTGGAAAACCTGGTATATATTTATTCTTGGTACAAGTTACAGATCAGAGATGACAAATTTGGCACAGCAATCGTCACATTAAGCTTTCTTACAGGAAAAGTCTGGTCACATTTGGAATTCACACTTTTGTAAGTATTAAACTATGAGATACTGTGTTTTTAATTCAGAGTAATTTTCATGTGAATGTGCTTTACTGGAGGCATCCATGTTTGTCAAAGAACACTACTGCCACCTACTGGTTTGTGACGTCACGGTGCGGTATCGGCTGTTGATCAAGTCCCAGTGCTGTATCTGGTGTTTGTCACAACGCGCTATTATCCAAGTCATCTTGAAAACATTCTTCTTCCAAATGTTGGCTACATATTACATGTTTTTTCTGTGGCCAGAAGTTCGATGGCAAATCCTCCCTCTTCAAGTTGGCGATCCAACGACCAACCCGTCCGTGGAGGATCAGGAATCAGAAAGGTGGAATAACTCTTTTATATTTCCCTGATGTATTCTGACATCCAGCTGCCATGCACGTGGGCATTGTCAGTTTCACTATAGCTCTGGTGAATTTCAATGGTGAAGTCCTCTGGAAATCTTCAATAATTGTTGTTGATTGCAGATGTGTCTAGTAGTTCCCATTGATTTTGCTTGTAAAGCGGGGAGAATGGCGCTAGGCTTACCGCATCGTGACGTCACTGCTGGAAGATGGCAGGAGGGAGGGGCTACTATATTTGGGCAAAAATGGCCGCTCCCAGACTCAGTGATCGCAAGAAAATTATTGTTTTTATTTTTTTTACTGATTAACGCTAAATGTATTAAATCACCGTGAGCATATTCGTTTTAGGTATAAATTATCATCCACTGATTATTCTTTTCTGACTGGACTTTTCCTTTAAAAGTGCAGCTGAAATCAGTCCTGTATGGAAACTGAAGTTCCTTTCCTGTAGTTTCTTCATTTATTTTTTAGGATTTTTTTTTTTCTCAGTTAGCCTAAACCTAAAAAGTTTTCTTTGTTTCTTAGAAGAAAAAATTACAGTTCCAAAGTGTTTTTATTTTTTTTTATTCGATTTGCATATAAGGGATTCTAATGTATTTTGATGAAGAGGTCCAGCTTTGCCATCCTGCGAAAACATTTTGTCTCTCCTTTGCTGCGACATTTAAAATTTTCTAAATCCCCCACTGATGATCTACGAATAAAACTGCCCACTTGAACAAACTGATTTTTTTCCCTTTCCTTTCTGTATTGCCTTAAATCACAGCCTGCATCCTGCATATGCAGCTCCTTGTAAAATTATTCTGTTTTGAAAGACACAGCTAAATATTTTTGTCTTCCTGAGTGGATCTGATCCTGAAGACTCAGGTATGTGATATTCACTTCTACTCTTTGAAGGTAAAAACAATTTTATTGTTGGTTTTAATATTTTTGTGCACTGCAAAAAATAGAAAATCTAAATATGTAATTTTTTTCTTAAACTAAGTGCATTTGCTCTTGAATTGGGGAGGTAAGTGAGACATTTTGCCAATGGAACAAGATAATTTACATTTAAAATAAGAAAAAGCAACTGCATTGTCTTATTACAAGTGTATATTATATAATTATCTTATTTCAAGGGCAAAAATACTCGTTCCGTTGGCAAATCATTCCATTTACCTACTAAAATTAAGGGTAAATACAGTTGATTTAAGAAAATTTTACTTATTTCTAGATAATTTTTGCCGTGTGATGCTGAGGAAAAAAGTCACATTTTCATGAATACTGCTATGTTTATGTTGAGGAAATAAAATTAAAAAAGGCGGCATAAAGAACAGGAAATATGTGCATTTTCCAGTCATTAAACACAGTTTTGTATTCTCTTTTGTTGCATAGCCCGGAGCAGAAATGTGTGATTTTCTTCAGTCTCCTACAGAAACAATGAGCCCAGCAGCAAACCAAAGTTAAATTGCAGTGTGGTATTGGAAAAAAAAAAAAAAAGCTCTTGTGGGGAGAAGGAATTGCTGCTGTACAACACTTTTCTACTGTTCTTTTGTTAAAGCCACACTATGGCAGGAGGTGTTTGACTGACTGAATGTGATCATTTAGCATAAAAAGGATGCATTACGGCCATTTTTCCCCCTCCCTCCCATGCGGTTGCCTCCTGAGGAGTTTGCCTGCAGGTCAAACATGAGCGCGTGGGTGAAAATAACATCATTAAATGTATATTGTGTTTGGCTATATGAGATACATTTCAGGGAAATTAGCTTCATTAAAGCAACAAATTATGTATTCAAGAACAAACAGACCAACAGTAATGTCTTTATTTCTTCAACAATAGCTTGGGTAATTATAGCCCGGCAATTTGAGCGTCCGAGCCGCACTATAAACACTGAGCGATAGAATGAGTGGTCCGGCACACGCTGACCTTTTTTTTTCCCCTTCCTTTTCTGACTATTTTTAACTACCCTGAAAATACTAAGATGGCTAGCATCTCTGAAGTACTCCCCCACTTTCCCATCAATCTCATATCCCCCTACACATCTCCCTCATCTACTGGATAGAAACTGAAGCACCACTCCAAGCCAGCGCTATTATTTGCTCCTTTCGGGGCCCGGCCCCTGAAGTACTGCACTCAGTTAGGACCAGTAATGTAGATTCCATTTTAGCTGCTATTAGGCCTCATCCGTTAAAGCAGACCTGCTTGTTTGTTAGTCCTCCTCTGCTCTCTTCATCCGCCCGGTTCCATGTTGTTTTTTTTTATTCTGCCATCCCTGCAAACATCTCCTTATCTCCTCCCCATCTGTCCCTTGCGTCCCATCCTGTTACCTCTTCCTCCCCTTCCTCCATCTACTTCACTTCCCTGCACTCCCATCCCCAGCTTTGCCCCCAGGGGAGCACTGCAAACTGCTTATTCAACAACCGGCCGCCATGAAGATATGTAATGACATTTTCGAAGGCAAAGAGGCCTGTGTGGTTTTTAATTCATATTTAATGGCTGTCAGGCTAAATAGCCCACTATCCTAAGTGGGAGAGAGGCTTCTGCTCTTCCACTTAAGACTGGGAGTCGTCTGCTCGTGGATGTTTGCCGGCTGCTCAGGGATATTCCTCCCGCTGTCGGTCCTTGTTGTTTGCCTTATGGAAACATCACAGTCCAGGACAAAGCCAATGATGATAGATTATTTACCAGCAGAAGGTAAATAATGCTAACATTTTCAAAAATATTCCAAATAGGCAACAATATCTCCCTTATTGGAAAAAAAACAGATATTGTTTTTATAAAGAAATAAAGAAAATATTATTTAAATGTTTATTTAAAAGCTCTTTATCAAAGAATTCTCATTATGAGTGTTTTTTATTTTTATTTTAAATCCCCAAAACTGTTATTCAGTATTCACTGTAATAAAAGTATTTGTTCGATTTCGATGTGAAATCAAAATACTGTTAATATTATCCATCCATGTTTTGCTATCAGGCAAAGAAACAAGAAAAAAATGAGGAATTAATCTAAACCAACCTTGTTTTATGTGATATTAAAGATATTCCTGCTGTTTAATCATAGATTTGCAGCAGTAAATACTATTATTTAGTCAGTTTAATAAGTAACACCCAGCAGGATTAATACATGACCTGACTCATTAATTAATATACTGTATTAGATTCCACCTGTCTGATATAAAGAAGGCAAAAAAAAAAACGAAAAAACAACGGCACTGACAAATATTAAGGTAAGATCTACAAAGCCATTCCTAAGTGCTGTGGATTTTAGAGAACCACAGTAAAAGACCTCATAAAAATGGCGTGGAAGAGTGGAGAACCTTTCCAAAGGTGGCCGTCCTACTAAAATTACTCCAAAATCACTTCAGCAACTCATCTAAAAAAAAAAAAAACAGAAAAGATCAAAGAACAATTTTTAAAGGAACAGGAAGTCTGGTCAGCAAAGAATAATCAATGGATCGTTATCTATACCTAAAGCTTTGCATGGATTTAATAAATTTAGTAATAATCAGAACAAAAATAAAAACAATTTTCGTCACAATCACTGAGTCTGGGAGCGGCCATTTTTGCCCAAATATAGTAACCCCTCCCTCCTGCCATCTTCCGGCAGTGACGTCACGGTGCGGTAAGCCTAGCGCCATTCTCCCCGCTTTACAAGCTAAATCAATGGGAACTACTAGACACATCTGCAATCAACAACAATTATTGAAGATTTCCAGAGGACTTCACCATTGAAATTCACCAGAGCTATAGTGAAACTGACAATGCCCACGTGCATGGCAGCTGGATGCTGGAATACATCGGGTAAAAGGGAAATAAAAAAGAGTTATTCCACCTTTCTGATTCCTGATCCTCCACGGACGGGTTGGTCGTTGGATCGCCAACTTGAAGAGGGAGGATTTGCCATCGAACTTCTGGCCAGAGAAAAAACACGTAATATGTAGCCAACATTTGGAAGAAGAATGTTTTCAAGATGACTTGGATAATAGCGCGTTGTGACAAACACCAGATACAGCACTGGGACTTG
The DNA here is from genome assembly GCA_030533445.1 of Cyprinodon diabolis. NCBI lineage: Eukaryota > Metazoa > Chordata > Actinopteri > Cyprinodontiformes > Cyprinodontidae > Cyprinodon > Cyprinodon diabolis. The sequence continues at coordinate 44,864,446 of CM060064.1, read as the reverse complement.
ATCAACAGCCGATACCGCACCGTGACGTCACAAACCAGTAGGTGGCAGTAGTGTTCTTTGACAAACATGGATGCCTCCAGTAAAGCACATTCACATGAAAATTACTCTGAATTAAAAACACTGATCATTTATTGAACAGGATGTAATAGTTTCATATTTGAAGTACTTTCAGAAGTTTGAATTCTGAATATGAGCAGACTTTTCATTTAAAACTTTGCAGATCTCAATTGCCTCACTGTGTTCATAATTTTTAGCTATAACATAGACTCTAGAAATGATTTCTAAGACCAGAATGGATCCAGACACATATATGTGAAATGCTCTTCTCGCATTTACTCAAAAACAACATTCCATTGTTTTCTAAGACTCTCTGGAAACTATTCTGTCTCATCAAACAGACATCAAACAGAAATATGGCAATGAGTGGGGCTGGTTCATCGAAGAGTCATTTAAAAAATAATAAAAGAAATGCTGAACCCAGGGAATCAACACCACATTGAACATAATGGCATGGTGGAAGGCACAGACCCAGAGCAAACAGGATGGGCTGAAGGACTAACCAAAACTAGCAGAGAGTTTCATTCATTCAAAAACCTGCGGAAAATGGGAAATAATTTAACTCCGAATTAATGTAGAACCTTAGTAAGTTTAAGGAAAGTATAAAGTACCGGAAGACCAGAGAAAGAAACAAGCCAAGTCGCCAAATTTTTGTCTGCATACCAAAAAAATCCATCCATCCATCCATCCATCCATCCATCCATCCATCCATCCATCCATCCATATGCCTGTCTCGATCAATGTGAGGGAAAGGTTGGGTACAACCTGGACAGGTCCCCAGTTACAACATTTTACAAATACAGCATGTTTCACAGTTAATAAAGGGATAGCTATATACTCTATTAATAGTTTTGATTTAAAATAGGGCTGGAGCAATTAATCGGATTAATCGTGATTAATCGATTATTGAAAATAAATCGTTAACTAATTCAGTGATCGATTAATCATTAAATGGAGTATAGAGATTCTAAAATATGCCTTTAGCTGACAGAGCAACCCACTTACAGCAGTAATTATACCAAAATTGAAAAAAAAATATACACATGAACATTTTGGATTAAAGATAAAAGCTATTTTTTTTCTCTGTCACTAATCTATCCAGTACGGAAGAGGATTAGGGCCACTGAAAAAAAATAAAAAGTTAACTGATTTTTAAATTTTATTTCAGTTTAACATGGGGAAAAAAGTCAGAATTCTGACTTTTTTCTCAGAATTCTGACTTTAATCTCAGAATTCTGACTTTATTCTCAGAATTCTGACTTTAATCTCAGAATTCTGACTTTTTTATTGTCAGAATTCAGTCAGAATTCTGAGATTAAAGTCAACATTCAGAGAAAAAAGTCAGAATTTTGACTTTTTTCTCTGAATTCTGACTTTCTTTCCATACTAAACTGAAATAAAATTTAAAAATCAGTTAACTTTTTTTTTTTTTTTTCCCACTGGCCCTAATCCTCTTCCGTAATCCAGCCTTCTTAAGTGGAAATGTTTTAGTTTCACCTGGTTTGATTTAGTAAAAAGTTATTTTTAAGGAACCTGTGGCTATGTGATTCTTAATCGATTAATGAAAATATAAATAAGAGATTTGTTATTAGTTGCAGCCCTAATTTAAAAATATTCTATAACAATATTGAAGGTGATAGCTACAAATTTAACTCCTCCTGCCCAGGAGGTGGAGCTCTGGCGCTCATCCATTTATATTCCATACTGTTTTGTAGCTGGAGTCAAAGTGTTAACTTAAAAGCACCTTTTTTCTTGTTTTTTTTGGCTTGTGTCAGAAAAATGTAACACTGAGAAGAAACCATTTTTCAGGACTAATCTGGGGCTACAAGGATCTAGCAACGCCAGCATTCCGTCTCTCATGGCTTCTATCTAATATTCCTATTGGTGCAGAATCCTCTGTTGTCGATGTTTGCATCGTAATCAGATTGTAAATGTTTACATGTTTTAGACCCGTCAAAAGGATAACAGTTATGCATGCACCATTTTTCAGAAAAATTTATTATTTTATCTTCCATCTAGAATTTTTGTGGATCTATACATATTTTTTAATTAATAAAGTTGTAGGTAGGACCTTTAAAGTATTATCACTTTTAAGCAGATGGCAGCTTTATGCCTAGATGAAGGGATCTTATATCAGGCTTTCAGAGGCTCGGGGAAAATGAATCAATGAACTTTTAATTTGTCACTCGTCAGTACGTGCAATCATTCTGCAAAATTACCTTTTAGGAAACTGGTTTTCCAAAACCACTGTAGAAAACCACAACTGTAGCCTATATTATTTATATAACTATAAAGCTGTCATTACTACTCATGTATACGTTGATTTATGAAAATTGCACAATATAATTGCATGATTAAAATTTAATCCAATAGATATATTTATATAATTAGACCGGTTACTGTACTCTACTCAGCACATAAACACAAAGCTGTAAGAAAAGACATGAACACACTGCAAAAAAATGAAATCTAAATGAGTCATTTTTTCTTAAAATAAGTGCATTTTTTCTTGAATTAACGATTTAAGTGCGACACTTTACCAATGGAACAAGACAATTTACACTTAAAATAAGAAAAAAACAATTGCATTGTCTTATTACAAGTGCATATTATCTAATTATCTTATTTCAAGAGTAAAAAATACACATTTTATTGGCAAATCATCTAATTTATCTACTCAAATTAAGGGTAAATACCCTTAAATTAAGGGTAAATACCCTTAATTTAAGACATTTTTACTACTTTTGAGATAGTTTTTGCAGTGCACAAAGCAACACACTGCAAAAACAATCTAAAAATGAGTAAAAATGTCTTAAATTAAGTGTATTTACCCTTAATTTGAGTAGATAAATAAGATGATTTGCCAATGGAATGAGTATTTTTACTCTTTAAATAAGATAATTAGATATTATGCACTTGAAATAAGACAATGCAATTGTATTTTCTTATTTTAAATTTTAAATTGTCTTTTTCCATTGGCAAAATGTCTCTTTTATCTCCTAAATTCAAGAACAAATGCACTAATTTTAAGAAGAAGTTACTTATCTAGATTTTGTTTTTTTCCAGTGCAGCTTCCTATTATTGCTCTAACCTGATGAACTGTATTAGATTTAGGTAAAATGAATGAACAAATGTTAAAATGCACTGTTATGTGGTCTCTTTCATTTAAATGGAGACGGTAGAAGCAGGCGTTTAAACAGCCACTCCAGGCTTTTCTCAGACAGCAGTTTATTTTTTGCTGATCTTAGTTTGGATTGAGAGATCCCTTTTTTTTCTTCTAAATTTCCCCCTGTTGTTAGCCCAGCGTAGCGCCGCTTGCTTTTCCCTAGTAATAGTTACTTGTGATGGATTCTCTGTTTGGGAAAAATGAGCGAAATAAAAGTCTCCTTTGAATTTACCATATCTCCATTTCTGCACTTACTCAATTTAGGTAGGTACACTGCAAAAAATCTAAATCTAGATTTGTTCTTGAATTGAGGAGGTAAAAGAGACATTTTGCAAATGGAACAAGACAATTTACACTTAAAATAAGAAAACACAATTGCATTGTCTTATTTCAAGTGCATATTATCTAATTATCTTATTTTAAGAGTAAAATTACTCATTCCATTGGCAAACTATCTCATTTACCTGCTCAAATTAAGGGTGAATACACTTAATTTAAGAAATTTTTAGTTATTTCTAGATCGTTTTTGCAGTGTATCTTTTTGGTTTTAAATTGCACTGGAAAAACGATCTAGAAATAAGTAAGAAACTTTCTTAAATTAAATTGGCACTCTGGTTGTCACTTCCTGTTTGGGGTTCACTTCCTGTTTGGATTAACTGAGTGTGCAGCTGCTGCAGCTGTCCAGAGGAACTCCATCTGAAGTTAAGTTATTTTCTCTGTGATATCTCTGTATCTAAGTAACTCTAACTGACTAGTTTAAAACATAGCACCTTCTGCTGCACTTTTCTACTGAGCACTTGTCAGTTTCACACGGTTTTATTTCTGATAGCAAGGAGTAGCTAGCCTAGGCTAGCGCTAGCTTAGCATTGCTATGGCTTCTTTCTCTCCCTCCCTTGACTCTTTTCCAACTCTTCCTTCTTCCTCTCCTCTCTCCTGCTCTCTGTGTCAGATGTTCAGTTATTCCTCTGCCTCCTTTAGTGATAATGGGATGTGTAATAAGTGTAGTATTTTTGTAGCTTTGGAGGCGAGGGTGTCAGAGTTAGAATCCAGGCTTCAGGCTGTTGAACATCCAGGAGTTAAAGTAGGCCCCCCACGTAGCTGTCCTCCAAAAGTGCCTGAGCAGCCAGGCGATTGGGTAACTGTACGCAGAAAGCGTAGTCGTGGATCTCTGCCCACTGGTCACCACCAACCCGTTCACGTTTCTAACCGGTTTTCCCCACTCAGTGACACACCCACTGAGAAGCCCACTCTGGTGATTGGCAGCTCCATAGTCAGAAACGTGGCATTAGCAGTGATGGGACTAATGGCGTTGAAAGTAACGGCGTTACTAACGCCGTTACCTTGTTTTAGTAACGAGTAATCTAACTAATTACTTTGACTGTAACTATAACGCAGTTACCATTGCAGACACCCCGTTACTGCGCGTTACTCAGGTCGCACAATGAACCTTTTTTCAAGATAGGACTCGTGCGCAGCTGCGTGAAGCTGACACCCCACCCACGTCAAAAAACTCTGCAAATAGACTGAATGGTTAGTGCAACGTTAGTGCAGATTTGTGCAGAAAAAAAATATTGTTTGTGCTACTTTTGTTTAAGAGATATTAAAGATTATTTTTTAGGTCATCCAGAGGTGCGCGCCTTGTCATGAGAGAGGGGAGGATGAGAATGGCTGATGTATAGTGAGATTCCGTCTGTCAGTTGGGTAGGTGGGTGTTTCCGCTGGTGGGTGTTAACGTACAGCACACACAGAGAGGTGGAGAGTGAGGATGATCCAGCAGCAAAACAGCGTTTTCCACATGGAAATACCGGTGTTACGTCGAGCTGCGTTTCCCCATCACATACGGTTTCCTCTGCATCTCCGCACAGCGCAGGCGGCACGAGTCACCGCGCAAGCGACAGGAAACGCGCATGCTTGCTAAAGGCGCGCAACAGTTGTCCTGTGCTCGCGCCACAGGAGAACTATGGAGAGCGTGAACGATCAAATGAAAGGGAGAGATCTGGATGGATGGATGGATGGATGGATGGATGGACACTCTGCCTTTTCAACCTACTGTATTTTTTATTTTAAACATTATTTGATGGCCTTTGTGGCAGGGATGGAGATCCATATTTTATGTCACACGCAGAGTATACATCTAGATAGATAGATGTATAGATAGATGTTGCAGTATCTATAACAACCCAAACACACAGGATTTCAGAATTAGACACCCCCAGTTATTAATTTCACCAGATCTGAATGCCCTGTTAAAAAACTTCACATGGCGTTCCCCCCTGATGTCATTTACGTTGAGTTGCAATAAATGCTAAACTCTCTGCAGGTTCTTGTCTTTGTCATCCACTCTATTCAGCTGGCTTTGGAAACACACCACGAGAAGGTGGGGGCCAGGTAGTGAGGGTTACGGGGCGAGAAACGCAAAAGTAACGCAATAGTTACTTTTACTAGTAACTAGTTACTTTTATTGTGGAGTAACTCAGTTAGTAACTCAGTTACTTTTTGGGAGAAGTAACTAGTAACTATAACTAATTACTTTTTCAAAGTAACGTGCCCAACACTGGGCATTAGATGCACCAGGGACCATAGTCAAATGTTTGCCGGGGGCCAGAACGGGCGACATCAAATCCTACCTGAAACTGCTGGCTAAGGATAAGGTTAAATACAGTAAGATTGTTATTCACGCTGGTGGTAATGACACCCGGTTACGCCGATCGGAGGTCACTAAAATTAGTGTTGCTTCAGTGTGTAAGTTTGCCAAAAAAATGTCGGACTCCGTAATTTTCTCTGGTCCCCTCCCTGATCTGACCAGTGATGACATGTTTAGCCGCATGTCGTCATTCAACCGCTGGTTGTCTAGGTGGTGTCCTGAAAACAACGTGGGCTACATTAATAATTGGCAATCCTTTTGGGGAAAGCCTGGTCTGATTCGGAGAGACGGCATCCATCCCACTTTGGATGGTGCAGCTCTTCTTTCTAGGAATCTTGCCACATTTATTAGTCCTCCAAACTAACCCTAACCCAGGGTGCAGACCAGGAAGCAGAGTTGTAGTTTAACACACATCTCTGCAGCTTCTCTACTGTTACCCACTCTTTACTCCATCCAGACAGTGTCTTGCCCACGACCAAAATCTAATAAATTAGCAAAGATTCCCAAAGGAGTAAATCATGATAATCTAATTAAAATCAAAATAACTCCAATTGGGGAAAAAGTTAAAACAATTAAATGCGGTCTGTTTAACATAAGATCGCTTTCCTCTAAAAGTCTGCTAGTTAATGACTTGATTTGTGATAATCACGTTGACTTGTTTTGCCTTACAGAAACCTGGCTGCAGCAAGAGGATTATGTGAGCATCAATGAGGCAACTCCTTCAAGCTATTTAAATTTTCACATACCCAGAAGTTCTGGGCGAGGAGGAGGAGTAGCAACAATCTTCCAGTCTGACTTACTGATTACTCCCAAAACAGTTAATACCTACAACTCTTTTGAACATTTAACCCTTAATTTCCCTCATCCAAATTTCAAGGCAAGAAAACCTCTTCTTTTTGTAACTTTGTATCGTCCGCCAGGTCCTTACTCTGAATTTTTAGATGAGTTTTCAGAGTTCCTTTCTGATTTGGTATTAAATACTGACAGGGTCATCATAGTGGGAGATTTTAACATCCATGCTGACATTGAAGGCGATAGCTTAAGAGCAGCCTTTAATGCTATCTTAGACACTATTGGCTTTGTTCAAAATGTGAATAGTCCCACACATTCTCATCTTCATACTTTGGATCTTGTGCTGACATACGGCATAGAATGTGAAGAAATAACAGTATTTCCTCATAACCCTGTCCTCTCTGACCACTTTCTAATAACCTTCAGGATTACTTTAACAGAGTTCTCCTCCCCCAAAAGAAGGTTACATTTTAGTAGATCTTTATCAGATAGTGCAGTTATAAATTTTAAAGAATCTGCTTCACTTTCTCTCTCCTCTGTGTTGCTGAGCAGTGCTGCAGAGTGCAAAAGCATAGCTTATTCTCCTTCACAGGTTGATGATTTTGTTGATGGGGTTGCTAGTTCTCTGCGTACTGCCTTAGACAACGCAGCTTCCTTGAAAATGAAAACCGTTGAAAATAGAAAGCTTGCTCCTTGGTTTAATGCAGAGCTGCGTACTTTGAAGCAAAATGCTAGGAAACTGGAGAGAAAATATCGCTCCACAGGCCTGCGGGAGTCCTTCCTAGTCTGGAAAAATGGTTTACTGCTGTATAAGAGGACCCTTTGTAAAGCAAGAGCAGCATACTTCTCCTCATTAATAGAGGAGAATAAGAATAATCCTAGATTTCTTTTTAATACAGTTGCCAAACTCACCCAGAGCCATAGCTCTGTTGAACCGTCCATTCCACCTGCTCTTAGCAGCAATGATTTTATGGGATTCTTTATAAATAAGATTGATCTTATTAAAAATAAGATCATAAGCACTCCTCTATCCGCGATTGTACCTGAGGTAGTCATGGAATCTGAACGGGGTTTAGACTGCTTTGATCCAGTTGAACTTTCTGAATTAGCAAAATTATTGTCTTCATCTAAGCCTTCAACTTGTATGTTAGATCCAGTTCCAACCAGGTTATTTAAGGAGGTATTCCCTTTGATCTCCTCCTCCATTTTAGATGTGATTAATCTATCTCTGTTACAAGGATATGTACCTAAAACTTTTAAGGTTGCTGTAATTAAACCTCTGCTTAAGAAACCGTCTCTTGACCCAGATGACTTGGTTAATTATAGACCTATATCCAATCTTCCTTTCTTATCCAAAATTCTTGAGAAAGTAGTTGCCAAACAAGTTTGCGACCACTTACACCATAATGAACTTTTTGAAGAGTTTCAGTCTGGCTTTAGAGCTCATCATAGCACTGAAACAGCTCTGGTGAAAGTCACTAATGATATTCTCATGGCCTCAGATAATGGACTTGTATCTGTGCTCGTCCTGTTGGATCTTAGTGCTGCATTTGATACAGTTGACCATAATATTCTTTTAGAAAGACTTGAATATTTTGTTGGAATTAAAGGAACAGCACTAGACTGGTTTAAATCTTATCTATCTGATCGAATTCAGTTTGTTTATGTTAATGATAGATCTTCAACATGCTCATAGGTTACCTGTGGAGTACCACAGGGATCAGTGCTAGGACCAATTCTCTTTACTTTATACATGCTCCCAATCGGTAGAGTTATTAGACAGCATGGGATTAATTTCCACTGTTATGCTGATGATACCCAGCTATATCTGTCTATAAATCCAGATGAAGCTAACCCATTACATAGATTACAGGCATGTCTTGAAGACATAAAAACCTGGATGACTCTTAACTTTCTGCTTCTGAATGCAGACAAAACAGAAGTTATAGTCTTTGGACCAGAGTCTCTGAAAAAGAAGCTGATTAGCCAGTCACTTCATTTGGATGGGATTAAACTGATTTCAGATAATAAAGTAAAAAATCTTGGTGTTATTTTTGATCAGGACCTGTCATTTAAATCCCAGATCAAAGAGGTTTCTAGAATTTCCTTCTTTCATCTGAGGAACATTGCAAAAATTAGAAATCTCCTGTCCAGGGGTGATGCTGAGAAACTAGTCCATGCATTTGTTACTTCAAGGCTGGACTATTGTAATTCTTTACTATCAGGAAGTCCACAAACTGTAGTTAAAAGCCTTCAGCTGATCCAAAATGCTGCAGCCAGAGTTCTGATGAAAATTAAAAAGAGAGATCATATCTCTCCTATCCTGGCTTCTCTTCATTGGCTTCCTGTTAAATCAAGAATAGAATTTAAAATCCTCCTTCTCACATATAAAGCCTTAAATGGCCAAGCTCCATCTTATATCAGAGATCTGATTGTTCCTTATGTTCCTAACAGAGCACTTCGCTCTCAATCTGCAGGTTTACTAGTGGTTCCTAGAATTTCTAAAAGTAGAATGGGAGGCAGATCTTTTAGTTATCAGGCTCCTCTCCTGTGGAACCAACTACCAGTTTTAGTCCGTGAGGCAGACACCCTGTCTACTTTTAAGGCTAGGCTTAAAACTTTCCTTTTTGATAAAGCTTATAGTTAGGGTGGCTCAGGTTATCCTGAGCTGTCTTTAAAGTTATGCTGCTATAGGCTTAGACTTTTGGAGGACATAGGGACCCCTTTTTCATCATTCTGCTTCATTCTCTCTCTGTTCTCATATTCTGCAGAATCTGTTTGCTCAATCTCTAACCTCCTCTCTCTGCTTTTCCTCAGAGTAGCTTTGCCTCGTCTGTTCCTGTTTGGCTGTGACGTCATCCAGGAAAGAAACATCAGCTGTGCTGCTTCCATCAACACCCTTGTTTGTAGATGTTGGAGATCGGCCTGTCTTCAGGTGTGGTCCTGTTTCTCTGGCCGTGACTGAGTGGATGTGCTCTCTTCATCCTCTGGCATGGGAGCTGCCTTGGAGCTCGTCTGCCTGGCTGTGTGTTTCCTGGACGGGGCCGCCTTTTACAGCTGCTTTTTGTATCTCTGCTTCTGTCTCCTTGAAACCCAGTCGGCCTCGGCATATGGCCGCTCGCACTGAGCCTGGTTCTGCTGGAGGTTTCTTCCTGTTAAAAGGGAGTTTTTCCTCTCCACTGTCGCTACAAGCATGCTTAGTGTGAGGGATTGTATTTGAGTCAATGAGTCAATGAGTCAATGCAATCAACTGGTTTTCCTTAGATAGAAAACTTTGTATCAATTTGACTGTATGATCTGGTTGAACTGTAAAGTGCCTTGAGATGACGTGTGTTGTGAATTTGGCGCTATATAAATAAACTGAATTGAAATTGAATTAAAAATAAGACAAAGCAATTGTCTTTTCTAATTTTAAGAGTAAATTGTCTTGTTTCATTGACAAAATGTCTCTTTTACCCCCTCAATCCAAGAACAAATGCACTTATTTTAAGAATAAATGTCTTATCTAGATTTAGATTTTTTCCAGTGTGAGATTTTCCTAGTTAAATGGCTTCTGCACTGCAAAAAATGGAACTCTAAATAAGTCATTTTTGCTCAAATTAAGTGCATTTTTTCTGGAATTGAGGAGGTAGGTCAGACACTTTGCCAATGGAACAAGACAATTTACATTTAAAATAAGAAAAAAACAATAGCTTTGTCTTATTTCAAGTGTATATTATCTAATTATCTTATTTTAGGAGTAAAAATACTCATTCCATTGGCAGATCATCTTATTTACCTGCTCAAATTAAGTGTATTTACCCTTAATTTGAGTAGATAAATGAGATAGTTTGCCAATGGAATTAGTAATTTTACTCTTAAAATAAGATAATTAGATAATATACACTTGAAATAAGACAATGCAATTGTGCTTTCTTATTTTAAATGTAAATTGTCTTGTTACATTGGCAAAATGTCTCTTTTACCAACTTTATTCAAGAAAAATGCACTTATTTAAAGAAAAAATGACTTCTCTAGATTTAGATTCTTTGCATTGTACTACTGAAATTTTGAAAAGGTTACATATTTTTTGCCAGAGTTTCTATCAGGTTTTTCTTTTACGGTTCTTCTTGCAGGTAATTTTATTGCTCAGGCTCCATTACTAAGCAGCTGTGGCGCCACAGGCAAATGAGAAAATGATAAATTTCTATTTATGTTATTGTTGAAGCTTAAAGATGGACCACTAAAGCAAATGTGGCAGTGATGCGGTTTTTAGTCTTTTTAGAATTTAAAGAGAGCGATTTCCAATGAAGGCTACACCCACTTTAGGGTCTCTTTTAAACAACATAAAGGCACTTGCTTTTTTTTCCCTTCTCCCTCTTATAATCACCATCTCTCTGTGATGGAAGCGATTGAATTTTCCCTCAGAATGCATCAGTAAGTATAAATCAGGCACGGTGGAGAAGCTGCGATATTTGAATCTGCTTTAATCCCTCTTCTTCTTGGAAAGCCGTTTATAACTCTTTATTTTCCACCAGCACTCAGTCGATACCAGAGGCTGGACACCATCCTGGGAGGAATGTCGCCGCTTTTAAAGCTTTAACTGTGCTAACAGAGTTTTCCACAACCGTCTGGAAAATGTGGGTTATTTAGAATTGATCTTCTCCCCAGTGAGAGTTTCTCTTAACCCGACAGAGAAGAGAAACCCCTCACGCAGTCAGAAACGCACTCTGAACGCTCAGGGAGATCGTGGCATTCATCGGCTGATTTGTCATAATTACATAGCACGCACAAATTAAATCTTCGAGCACCATTTATCATTTTAGATTGAACATTTGGCCTAATATTTGGCTCAGCAGGGGTTCCGAACAAATGTCTCTGACCTTTATTAAATTAAGTGATGACCTGGCTTTTTGGAACGGCTCAAAAGTAATCATGGGGGGTCTAACAACTCAGAAGTCTACTGCGCTCAGTCACACGCCGTAATTCAATCATGCTCATTAAATAGTCATTGATTAAGTGTTAGTTAAGGTTAATCAGAGAGAGGAGGAAAAAAAAAGACTCCTGGTGACATTTTTCAACCATTTCAGAAATATCAGCACAGGCTCCGGTCTCCATATAAAGGCCGAATGACATGCAGCCAAAGATTTAATCCAGCATCATCATCATCAGCATTAAGTCATCGTCATGAAACAATAGAGCAGGGCTGGAGCATCCTCGCTACTACAGAATATTGATGCCCCGGGTGACTCGCATTGTTTCTTTCTTTTTTTTTTTTTTTTTTCTGAGTGGGGTCCAGGCGCTGAAATGTAAATAAATCTATCATGGCAAAGAGCTGGGAGCTCCGGTTACCACTCTGAACAATCAAGAAGCTTTTCATGCTGCCCTGGAGGGCCATTCGTGTAACGCTAGCACACTGGAGGGAGTCACAAATAACCGGGTCTGCTCTGCTCTGCTCTGCTTTATTTCATGTTTCATACCTTCTCTTTTTTTTTTTTTTTAAGCAGTACCACTTCTGTTATTTCAGATTTTTTTCTTTTTTTGCTCCTCAACACCTTCTCCTTTCTTGTAGCTTTTAGTGTGCTGCCTTTAAAACAAAAGCCCATGGAATTAGAAACATCCATTTTTTAATTACACTGACCATAATTCCATTAAAAATAATAACTGAAGAATCTATTAGCAAAAATCAGTATATGTAGGTCCTCTACAGTCGATAACCAGAAAGTAATGATCCAATAATCAAGTTTTAAATGTGTAACAATCAGGGAGATATTTATACAGAAGAGGATTAGGGCCACTGAAAAAAAAGGCAAATTTTATTTCAGTTTAGTATGCAGAAAAATGTCCGAATTCTGACTTTTTTCCTCAAAATTCTGACTTTTTGCTCAGAATTCTGACTTTTTTCTCAGAATTCTGACTTTTTTCCCCATACTAAACTGAATTAAAAATTTTTTTCTGGGTGAGATTCACACCATGACAGGCAGAATCACACAATTCCTAACATTAAGCACTTAATTCAGTAAACATAGAAAAGAATAATAAAATTCTAAAGTTATTGAAAAATAAACTTTTTTGTTAAAGAGACATTAAGTTTTTTTTTTTAAAATGCCTTTAAAGGAAAAGTCCAGTCAGCAAGGTTCAATCAATGGATAATTATCTATAACTAAGACGTTTGCAGTGATTTTAAGAATTTATCGTTAATTGGTAAAATTAAAAATAATAATTTTCTTGCGATCACTGAGTCTGGGAGCGGCCATTTTTGCCCATATATAGTAACCCATCTTCCAGCAGTGACATCACGGTGCGGTAAGCCTAGCGCCATTCTCCCCGCTTTACAAGCTAAATCAATGGGAACTACTAGACACATCTGCAATCAACAACAATTATTGAAGATTTCCAGAGGACTTCACCATTGAAATTCACCAGAGCTATAGTGAAACTAACAATGCCCACGTGCATGGCAGCTGGATGCTGGAATACATCGGGTAAAAGTGAAAAAAAGAGTTATTCCACCTTTCTGATTCCTGATCCTCCACGGACGGGTTGGTCGTTGGATCGCCAACTTGAAGAGGGAGGATTTGCCATCGAACTTCTGGCCAGAGAAAAAACCCGTAATATGTAGCCAACATTTGGAAGAAGAATGTTTTCAAGATGACTTGGATAATAGCGCGTTGTGACAAACACCAGATACAGCACTGGGACTTGATCAACAGCCGATACCGCACCGTGACGTCACAAACCAGTAGGTGGCAGTAGTGTTCTTTGACAAACATGGATGCCTCCAGTAAAGCACGTTCACATGAAAATTACACTTAATTAAAAAAACTTATTTATTTAACAGTATATAATAATTTTATATCTAAATTACTTTCAGAAGTTTGAATTCTGAACATGACCGGACTTTTCCTTTACAATGGCCTTTTTTTTAACCCTTATGAGTAAAACATTGTTTGGTGAACAGACTGACGCCTCAGTAGTTAATCGTCGATGCATCTATAAGCCTGTAGCCTGTTTTTACTTTCTTTTGGAAGTTCTGTGGATGTATCATCAAGCCATGTTAAATCGGTCCAACCTAGTGAAGAATTGAAGCGTTAAATTTAAGATGGATCTTGTGGATTCTGAGTAACGGCCGGCATCCAGCTCAACTCAGACACCGGCGGTAACTCCAGGTAAGGTGAAAAAAAGCTCCTTAGGTGGCAGTGTCATTAGACAACTCTAAACACCACTTTAACACCACAGCTGATTTTATCCCTTCCAACCATTATCGTAACAGCTTATTCCCTAATGTGGTCTCAGAGGGGACTGGAGCCTATCCCAGTACTGTGGCGAGGTATCCCTTGGACGGTCCAGCAGTCCATTGCAGGGCCAAACAGACACACCCAAAGACGGACAACCACTCACATTCACTCCTAAGGCTAACTTGGAATCTCCAGTCAACCTAACATGCCTGTTTTTGAACTGTGGGAGGAAGCTTGAGAACCAGCAAAAACCCACGCAGCCATAAGAAGAACATGCAAACTACACACAGAACGGTCCTGGTTCCCCTAGACTCGAACCCAGAACCCTCTTGCTGTGAGGCAATGGCGCTTAAGTTTGCAAAGTTTATCTTTGGTTCTTAAACATTAAACACATTCCAAACTGGGATATCATAACATTTTATTTTAATTTCTTTTCCTTTTTGTTTAGTTGAGTTTCACTAGTAAGGTGAAGATGTGACTGAAATATATTTGATTAGAAGTTTCATGATTTTTGTTCATAAATTCTTATGTTTTGAATAGATGTTGATTTGGATTTATTCAATCTGTGTGCAGATTTAACTTGTTGACCATGATTTGCGCTTAAATAATCCTTTCATCTGATTTCCTAACACACAGTCAGCTGGGCGTGTGTTCACAGAACGACAATAAATTAAATTTATTTCCATCGCAGATGGCATTTAAACAGCACTCTATGGCTACGTTCACACTGCAGCCTGAAGTGACCCAAATCTGATTTTTCTGGCAAAAAAATCGTAATCGAGCATCAAGGCCTGCAGTGCGAACGTAGCCTAACGTTTTCCTCCTAATGTGTGGAAACCATAAGGTGGAATCTCCCTCCCTCCTAAAATGAGAACATTACAGTAACTCCAGCATAAATCTCTAATAAAACTTTCCTTAGATGAAAAACAAGTGGAACTGAATCCCATTAGCTCAGCCCTTCCAGCACAATGCCTGAGAGCCAGCTGTTTGTGTTGTTCACCCCACTTGAATCCTTGTGGTGGAGAAATGGATTTGCTTTTAAAGACAGCAGGCTCTTTTGAGAAAAAAAACCTCACTAGACCAGGCTAAAATGGTACATGTAGGTGTGGAGGCTTTGTTCAGAGGTGAGAAAGAAGGTTTTTGGCGACCTCTGAATCATTGGTATCGATCGAGCACGCACGCCTTATCAATTAGGAAACCAAGACTTTAGGTTTTTGTTTTTCGGCCCATTTTGCAGAGAGACAACCGTGCTTTGGACAAGCATGCCATCTTATTTAGAAGGTCCACAGAAATAACATCTGTTGCTGCTTGCGCTCATTGAGCGACGCTCCCCTCGTTCTCTGATCAATGATGGTCTGAGCAGATCATCGATCCGTCTGGGTCGGGTTCTGGAGCTGCTGTCTTCATGTCCACAGAGAGTGGAAAGGTGACACATGTCAGGGTGACGGTTAGTCACAGTCAGAGGTTAATATGAACTATGCAAACATGACATACTGGATCATTAAATACTTCATTCCATCAGGAGGGGGCGCTACTGAGCACTGAAAGGAGGAAGCTTCTACTTAGAAAAGCTTCATCTGATGTCAGTGAAAAAAAATGTCTTGTTTTTCCTTATTTATACATTTTCTTGTTATTCATAGTATTCTATTAATATTCTATTAATAGATATATTCTAATATTCTATTATAAGTGAAACTTTAAAAAAAACACAACTGATCTTTAACATATTTTTTTCAAAGTAAAAACATATTTTGTTCCACTTTAATCACAGAAAAAGGGCTTTTGGAAATTAGTCTCTCCAGAAACAAAGGATTTATTGATGATAAAGTGCTTAGAATGGCTGCCTATAATACAGTTAAAATTCAAAACCTTTTTATAAAACCTGTCCTGTATAAAAACTGATACATGGCCGATTATTTCTCTTTAAGGTTAAGAGCAAATGGTTCAGAACTTAAATTTACACCCCTGAATTATAAATATTTTTTAACTTATTAATATTTATCCTCAGGATTATAATACAGCTCAGCAAAAAAATGAAATAAACAAAATTATCTTGAAATAAATGTTGTTTTTGTAAGGAAAAAAACAATTAAATTATCATATTTTTAAGTGTATAATATATTTTAATATTTTAAGGTAAAATACTCTTGCCATTGGCAGATCCTCTTAATTACCTGCTCAAATTAAAAGCAAAAACATTTATTTTAAGACATTTTTTACTTCTTTTTGGATTGTTTTTTGCAGTGATGTCTTTTGCACGATCAATAAAAAGGATGAGGACTCCAAACAGGTATTAAAACAGCAAACAGCAAACTATTGAACATCCAGAACTATGTCTCCAAAGCAGCTTTGGTATTAGATGTGAAAACAGATTTTTTTATCTGTGGTTTTCTTGCTTTATATATCCTCTAGATCTGTGAATCATGATAGTAAATCAAATCTGTAACTCCTCCTCTTTCAGCGTTCTGTCTGCATCTTTACCTGCAGTAATTACTGCTTTAGGAAAAATTGACCCGGTTTAATGACACATAGTATTTTTGCCGATACAGTCATAAAAAAATTTGTTAATATCAGAGTAACAATGTTAATAAAAAATAAATTTTTTTCTGTTTGTTTCTTTCTGTTCTGACTTTAAAAATCAAGAATCCTCATTTTCTTTATAAATCATTGCACACGTGAGTTCACCAGATCCCACACATAGACCCTTAAAGCCAAATACCAAAAACCAAAAAGGATGAAGGTCATACTTGTACAAGCACAGGTATCCAACTACACTATAAAAAATAAAACGAGAAAAAGAAAAGCTTGCAGAACTCTAAATTTAATGCGACAAACCTCCATAAAATTTTGAGTTTAGGGCTTGAACTTAAAAATTTTCGCTTCTCAGGTTGACAAACTTTGAATTCTGCATGAATGTAACTAGAAATCCAGAAGTTTTCTAACTTATGTGAAAGTTGTTAATAAATGTAATGAATAAACTACAAATGTCAAAGTTGTGTCTGAAAGATCCTAGATTTTATAATCTAATAACTAAATAAATCAATATAATTATGAAGTTAATAATAATTTGTAATAATGAACTAAATCCCTGTTGTTAACCTCTCAAAACGTTTTTAAGCGTTTACAAATGATAACTCAGAATGCATGAAAATTTCCCTTGGAAAATGTTTACCAATATAGACATGTTAGACGACATTGGAAAGCTTAGATTCTCTACAGTTCAACCACCAAGTTCGTTTTATGGACATAGCTAGCAGCAAAGCACAATTAACACAATATTTAACAATAATATAGCAGCATGTCAAAATGTAGCATGACAAAGCAGCTACAACAAGCAAGCACGTCTTTATTACTGCTGTTCAAAAAAGATCTATTATTTTCGAGAATAAAAAAAACTACTTTGAGTCATGTTTGAATTGATGCAGCTTGGGTGTTTTACTCACCCAATTTTCATGTATATATTCAGAAACTAGAAGGTGTTAGCTTTCAAATAACGTATCACACATGTAATTTGGGCTTATAGTTCCTCAGTTATTTGCTTTTCCATTTGGGTATGCAAAATAGGCGAGAACTTCCCAAAATGAGATGGATACTAAAAAGTTAAATTGTCGTTGACATGCCATGTAATTTGATCTTACTTGATGATAGGTATGAATTTTCATTCATTGCCCAGGTGCATTTTGTATACTTGTAAATTTAATCAGAGATACACTCATTAAAGGAGAAGTCCGGTCAGCAAGGAATAATCAATAGATCATTATCTTTACCTAAAACCAATACATTTGTGGTGATTTAATGAATCAGTGTTATAATATAAATAAAATAAATAAATAAAAGTTATTTTTGTCACGATCATTGTGTCTGGAAGCAGAAATTTTTGCCCCAATATAGTAACTCCTCCCTCCTGCCATCTTCCAGCAGTGATGTCACAGTGCGGTAAGCCTAGCGCCATTCTCCCCGCTTTACAAGCAAAATCAATGGGAACTACTAGACACATCTGCAATCAACAACAATTATTGAAGATTTCCAGAGGACTTCACCATTGAAATTCACCAGAGCTATAGTGAAACTGACAATGCCCACGTGCATGGCAGCTGGATGTCAGAATACATCAGGGAAATATAAAAGAGTTATTCCACCTTTCTGATTCCTGATCCTCCACGGACGGGTTGGTCGTTGGATCGCCAACTTGAAGAGGGAGGATTTGCCATCAAACTTCTGGCCAGAGAAAAAACACGTAATATGTAGCCAACATTTGGAAGAAGAATGTCTTCAAGATGACTTGTTCACTCGTCCGTGTCAGATCTGCACTGGAATTGGGATCCTACGCAACTTCCAGGAGCTAACGTTTTCCGCTTTGGATTTAAACATAAATCTATTTTTTTTAGTTTGATGTTTTCCTTTCGGGTTAACCTTATGGTATATAGTGCTTAACCTAAAGAAAGGAACAACTAAAATGCAGATAAACATGGTTTAATCATGTTTTGCTGCTCTGAGCATGTCCGATGATGACGTCAGAGAAGTAGTTTAACAGTGAAAATGTAAAAAGCATCAAAAGTCAGAAAACATTTTTTAAAGGTGTGTGTTAGCATTCTTTAGTGAGTTAAAGATAGAAATAAGTAATTTCTTATTTGACCATAATTAGATAATTTATTTAAACCTGGATGTATATCTGGTTGCGGATGTGCAAATGACCTGATGAAACAGATCATGCTTCCGGGACGCATCGGGTAGTGACAGCCGCTAACTATCTTTCTGAGCCTCCATTTTTAAAAAAAAGGTTAACTTAAGTCATGATAGAGTCAAGCTGTCTCTTGTGAAAAAATCGTGGCCGGTGGAAAAACTATGTAGAAATAAGTAAAAATTTCTCAAATTAACTGTATTTATCGTTAATTTGAGTAGGTAAATGAGATAGTTTGCCAATGAAATGAGTATTTTTTACTTTAAAATAAGATAAGATTAAAATAAGAAAACGCAATTGCAATTGTCTTATTTTAAGTGTAAATTGTCTTGTTCCATTGGCAAAATTGATCTTTTACCTCTTCAATCCAGGAAAAATTAATTTATTTTAAGAAAAAAATACTTACCAAGATATTGATTTTTTCCAGTGTATAACATCAGTTTTCATGTAGGTGCCATAACTGAGTCTTCCCTGCAGCAGCAGGTTATTACAGAGTGAGAAAAATGAACCAAACTCACCTCCTTGCTACTTAATCTAATGCTAACCAATGCTCGTTATGGATTTAATCAGCTATGCTGGCTTGGTTGAACGTCTGCCTCCATGTTTACCAAACTGCTGTGATTGTGTAACAGCTGACTGTGTCTCTATGGAGGTATTTATTATGAACGTTTCAGGTTGTTCTTAGGTTCCTGCCTATTGCCATAGACTCAATGTACAGAATATTTTGATGGCTGCAACATGTGGTCATTTTTTGTTTATATCATCCAAGTTTAATATTGTAGCAAATTGATAAACCACGTTTCTAAGGAGAATAAATGAGAATAACCCAGTTTTAGAGCCGCCACTATCCAATATTAATGAACACTGACTTTAATCAACTGGATATAAGAAGCAGAATATAACTAGAAATGCCTGTGAAACTTGTCTATAGCCAAGGTTATAAAGAAAACTATCTTTAATTGTAGAATTATATTAAAAAAAAAAAACTATAATATGAAACAAACACAAAGGAAGTACATTTTTTTAAATCACAAATGATTACTTGCTAATTATCTTGGAAAATTATCTTGGAACACAATGTATGTATTCAGTAGAATTATGGACAAAATATTAAAAAAAAAAACAGTTTCTTGATTTCAGTGTGATTCTATTTTTGTGAAACCACAGCATGTTTGTCTTTGTTTTCTTTTTTCAATGTTTTATCAGTGTAATAAGACATTGAAATTTAAATTTCTGTCCTGCTCCTTCATCGGTTTTGAGGCTTATTAAAGTCCCACATTAAAAGAACACAAAAGTTTGGTTCAGCGGTTCTAACTTTTTTGCTGTTGGCTTCAAGCAGGGATAAGAAGCTTACCTCAGTAGTTGAGTTGACTCACTTCTTTCCAACTTCTAACTGATATATATATATATATATATATATATATTTTTGCTACTAGTATTTTTTAGACCCACCTGATGCTGACACAAGAGGCACTTTTAGTCAATTGAGCAGTTCCCTCAGGAACCACAAAGACTTTATATAACTTTTCTTATTTCATGCTGTGGTCTGCTGTGTTAGAGTATGTTTTATAAAACTACATGCGAGCCACTCCCTATGTCTTTGTGTGAGGATGAAAAATACAGCCGTTTCTTGACTAGAGAGAGTTTCATTCAGACAAACTGACGAGTCAAAAAAATAAAAATAAACTGGCGAGAAAGCACCCAACAGATACTTTAGACTTTACTGCTGGTGTCCAGGTGTTTAAGGCTTTTCCTCTATTAGTTATCATATGAACGCGTGAGTCACATACCTGCTTTAACAATTCAGTCCAGAGAGTAAGGTAGGATCCATCTGGTTGGCTGCCAATGAGATGCGGTGGAACAACTAGGAGTCAGGAAAGGCAAACAGATCAGAACAGGAAACAGGCAGGCAGACTTGGGGAGTGGTGGCCTAGAGGTTAGGGCATAGAGCTTGGAATACTGAGGTTCTGAGTTTGAGCCCCACTCCCACAGAATGCCACTCTGGGTCCCTGAACAAGACCCTTAACCGCACACTACTCCCCTGGCACTGCACGATTGCAGCCCACTGCTCCCCAAGGGGATAGGTTAAATGCAGAGGTAAATTTCTCCAATGTGAGATCAATTTTAGTTATTATCATTATTATTATTATTATTATTATTACTATCAAATATCCAGGAGTCCGAAGCCAGGTCAGGCAAACAGATCAAAACAGGCTCAGTGGCAGAACAGGTCAGGATCAGAAAATCAGAAACACCAAGGAACCCTAAAAACACCCACCACTGGGTAGAGACAACAAGAATAATCTGGCCCTCATGACTGGATGCAAGCAGCTTAAATATAGGCAGAAGCAAGTGGATCAGATGAGCAGTGATGAGAAACTGGGCAGAGTTAGACAGGTGAATGGAATGAGTAAATAAGTCATCAGTGCCAAGATAATGACAGAGACAGGAATATACAATGAAAAAAAAAGCTAAATCTATCTTCTATAATAAGAGGTGTTGATGGCAGAAGCCCAACTGATATTTCTCTGCAAGACTATGTCAAAACTAAACAGGAACAGACTGGAAAAGGCTACTATAAAGAGAAAAAGTAGAAAGAGCGTAGATTTAGAGATTGAACTAACAAATACTGCAGAGTGGGACAATAGAGATAGAATGAAGCTGAGTGATGAAAAAGGGGTCCCTATGTCTTCCAGCAGTCTAAGCCTATAGCAGCATAACTATAGAGATAGCTCAGGATAACCTGAGCCACTCTAACTAGAAGCTTTATCAAAAAGGAAAGTTTTAAGCCTAGCCTTAAAAGTAGACAGAGTGTCTGCCTCACGGACTAAAACTGGTAGTTGGTTCCACAGGAGAGGAGCCTGATAACTAAAATATCTGCCTCCCATTCTACTTTTAGAAATTCTAGGAACCACTAGTAAACCTGCAGATTGAGAGCGAAGTGCTCTGTTAGGAACATAAGGAACAATCAGATCTCTGATATCAGATGGAGCTTGGCCATTTAAGGCTTTATATGTGAGAAGGAGGATTTTAAATTCTATTCTGGATTTAACAGGAAGCCAATGAAGAGAAGCCAGGATAGGAGAGATATGATCTCTCTTTTTCATTTTCATCAGAACTCTGGCTGCAGCATTTTGGATCAGCTGAAGGCTTTTAACTACAGTTTGTGGACTTCCTGATAGTAAAGAATTACAATAGTCCAGCCTTGAAGTAACAAATGCATGGACTAGTTTCTCAGCATCAGCCCTGGATGGAAAAATTCTTCTTTTTCCAAGAAGGAATAAGATTTAAACCAACCCAGTGCTGTGTTGAATTTTAATATAAGAAAGGAAAATTGGATATAGGTCTATAATCGACCAAGTCATCTGGATCCAGAGACAATTTCTTAAGTAAAGTTTTAATTACAGCAACCTTAAAAGCCTTTGGTACATATCCCTGTAACAGGGAGAGATTAATCACATCTAAAAGGAGGAAAGAGGAGGTAATCAAATGGAATACCTCCTTACATAACCTGGTTGAAACTGGAACTAACATACAAGTTGAAGGCTTAGATGAAGACAATAGTTTTCCTAACTCTGAAATCTCACCTGGATCAAAGCAGTCTTAACCCAGTTCAGATTCTATGGCTACCTCAGATGCTGCCTCACCTTCCAAAGATAAACCAATGTGTTAATGATCTTATTTTTAATAAAATCAATCTG
Source organism: Cyprinodon diabolis (assembly GCA_030533445.1). Taxonomy (NCBI): domain Eukaryota; kingdom Metazoa; phylum Chordata; class Actinopteri; order Cyprinodontiformes; family Cyprinodontidae; genus Cyprinodon; species Cyprinodon diabolis. The sequence goes on along the minus strand of CM060064.1, from coordinate 44,842,188 downwards.
TCATGGCTCCCCCCTTTTGGGACTCTGAGTTTTTAGTTATTCTGTTTTGTTGATCCTTGGGTTTTTTTCCATTATGTTATAGCAATCTTGAGTTACTCTCTGTTGCCCCCTTGTGTTTGTTTCCGTTCCCCTTGACTTCCTTTCAGTTAGTTCCACTCACACCTGCTCCATATCAGCTCATTAGTCCATTTTCTTTGTTCTGTTCCCCTTATATACTCCACCTCTGCAGTCACTCAGTGCTGGTTCCTTGTTGTTACTTGCTTCCTTGTCTCTGGTTCCCCCTGCTCTTTTCTGGTTCTTTGTATTTTTGCATTTTTTGGATGTCTGCCTCAGTTTCCTGATTTAATCTACAAGAACTCATCTCAGCTTCACTAATCTCCGGATTTGGGCCCTCAAGCAACTCCACCCCCCATTGATCACACAATCTTATTCATAAAGAATCCCATAAAATCATTACTGCTAAGAGCAGGTGGTATAGACGGTTCAACAGAGCTATAGCTCGGGGTGAGTGTGGAAACTGTATTAAAAAGATATCTAGGATTATTCTTATTATCCTCTATTAATGAGGAGAAATATGCTGCTCCTGTGGGTTGGTGGGTTTAATAAGACTTCACTAAACTCCTGTCGGGACCAATTAATATTAATGGCGCCGGCTTCCTTCCAGATTACAGAATTCTTGGATATAGTTGCTATAAAAATTTCTTACCATCATTTTAACCTTTATTTACGTTGTCTGCCAGGCCTCTATAGGGCCACCATTCCCAGTGGTTGAGAGATTCTCATCCATCCTGCAAAAATGGCAGTTTTACAACCCATTTCCTGGATTATCCTCAGATGACAATTAGACTGATGCACGCCACCCTCTGACCAGCAGGCTAACAAATGGATGCATCTGGTTTGTAGCAGTGAAAGTGTAGCCCAGGGGTCTTTGGTTGTGTTGGTGGTCAGGAAAATTAAACCATTAGGCAGCAGTCTTCTCACTTCTCAGACTCAGACTCTGTTTTTTACACCTTTCTCACCGTATATATTTCAACAAAATTTTCTGTCTAGCTAAGTTCTTTAAAATCCAATTTGAAGTGAAGATATTGTCTGTTTAGATACTTTCATTGCTTAACTTTTTTTTACCATCATCACAGTGTCTAAAGAAAGCCTATAAAATCTAGGTCACATGTGGATTGCTATTCTAGCCAGCACAAAATTCTTAACATATAAGCATTCAGGGTTTTAATTTGCTTTATAAATGTAGTAGGTCAGAAACTAATAATTGTCTCAATGCTATTGGGTCAAGATACAATCTATAAACACTACAGGGGGCATCAAGCTTGGATAAAGCCAGAGGTGTTATAGTAATATAAACATTGGCTTGTAACTAGATGCATAAGATAGATCATAATAGAGGTCATTGGTCATTAACATCAACAATGACCCCTCACACCCCACCATGGACTGTTCTCCCTGCTGTCCTCTGGGAAGAGGCTCCACAGCATTCAATGCAGGGCCAGCAGGTTCTGTAACAGCTTTTCCCCCACCGCCATCAGACTGATGAACTGTTGAAAAAACACTAAATCATCACTAAAAGCCAAGGGGAAAGAAACAAACACAAGGGGGCAACAGAGAGTAACTCAAGAAATACTAAACAGTTCAAAAATATAGCAAAAAAAAAAACTAGAATAACACAAAATGGAAACGAACCCAATAAACTAGAAAACACCCTGCCTGTGTTTATAAAGTTTGATTTCACCTAAAGGAGGGTTCCATGAAAAGCCTCTGCCGTCGTGGTTTCTCCATTTGCTGGTTGTTTGGCTGCATTTGTTCTTCCTCTAATAACGCACAGCACCACAGAACGACAGCGGCACACAATTATTATGTTCCCGCTTCTTATTTTCCTGGAGTATTAGCTTCTGCACAGCCGAGCATAAGGTGTATTTCATAAAGTGGACATTGGCGGTTTTGACATGTTCTTTATGAGTCACAGAATGCTTCATTTCACTGGTTCAGGGAAGTTTATGGTCAAAGGCCAGTCATAAAGGATAATTGGCCCGGTGAATGATTCTGACATGCTTTGTGTTCCTCTGCGATGCACATGTGAGGGTTTCAACCAAGCTCTGTGTATTTTGGAAGCTTTTATTTGCTGTAAAACTGTTTAACCTTTTATATCTCTATGCAACCAGCAGATAAATAAGCATTATGGTGATAAAGTGGCATTTAATCTAATTCTCTGTTAGGCAGACACAAGAAAACAAAAATATTTAACCCTACGGTGTATTTTTTTATTAATCTGGTAGGGAAGCTCGCCTGCTGTATTTAGCAATCTATAAAACATTCTTTATATTTATAATCTGGCATAAAAGCCAAGCATGTTTAATATTTTCTCACGGATTATCCAAAGGTTTTAAATGCAAGCAGGTTTGGGCTCTGACCAAGTGACTCCTTGAGGCCCAACACATCTTTAAAAACTTCTGAGACATCAATAAAAAAGTAAAATATTTAATTTAATTCAGTTTATTTCTATAAAACCAATTCAAAACGCATGTCATCTCAAGGCACTTTACAGTTCACCAGATCATCCAGTCAAATTGATTCAAAGTTTTCTATCTAAGGAAAACCAGTTGATTGCATCGACTCATTGACTCAAATGCAATCCCTTACACTAAGCATGCCTCTAGTGACAGTGGAGAGGAAAAACACCCTTTTAACAGGAAGAAACCTCCAGCAGAACCAGGCAGAAAATAAATAAATAAAAATCTGAATATCGATCTTGCTTAAACTAAACAAAAGATTAAAGTATTAAAAGACGTATTAATGCATAGATATCCAAGATGGCGCCGTGGATGCAGCAGCCTTTTACATCAGATACGTGTTCTCCTTTCCTACTTTCTCTATTTAATGACTCTGTGATAGAATCAGCCCTCCTCTACGTTGTTGCCTGCTGGACCACTGGCAGCGTAGAGCGGGACAGAAAAAGACTGAGCAAACTGGTGAGAAAGGCCGCTTCTGTTCTAGGCTGCACTCTGGACTCAGTGGAGGAAGTGGCTGAGAGGAGGGTGCTGTCCAAGCATCTTCCACACCTTCCACCCTCTGCACCAGACTGTAGAGGAGCTGAGCAGCTCCTTTAGAGAAAGACTTTTATTCCCTGCTTGTAAAAAGGAACGCTAACCGCAGGTCATTCATCCCTGCTGCCATCAGCTTCTACAATGGGACACTACAACGGCAATAACTTGTGCAATGTATAATGTGTAATTACTATTTAAAACCTTGTGCAATAACCAGTTTTTTTATATTCGACACCCATTGCAATAGAAATATCCATCTATATAAATACCAATGTAAATAACATGTTCAATGACCCAGTTTTATAATCCTACAAAAAAAAAAAACGCTGTAATTTATGGACGCATTGTATATAATGTATACTGTATATCCCATGAACCTTTTTCTTTCTTTGGCACCTTTTTATCTTTTTGACTAATTCAGCTGCTGTAACACATACATTTCTCCACTGTGAGATGAATAAAGTCAATCAGTCAATCAATATTCTAAAAACTGGTTTGCAGTGTGTCCAGGAATCAAGGAAAAGGCATATTCAGAGGTTACAGCAAAACGAAGATGCAAGCTCAAAAATTATTCTAAGATGAAGGTGAAAAGAAAATGGTAAAAGATAAAGAGTTGCCTTTTTAAATGTGGGATTATAAAAGGTTTTTATAATAATATTATGTCTTTTCTAGGTCATTGGTTTTGTTTACATTTTGCATAATCCTAGTAGGTTTCTGGTTGTATTGGAGCACTGCAGTATTTCTACAGTGGCCCCTTGTGCCACTTTCCTTTCCCCTAGCTCCCTTCTAGACGCTTCTGTCCACACCTGCTCCCAATCATTTGATTACTCGATTTATTGTTTTGCTTAGCATACAGTAAATATTCCTGCACTGCAGTTAGTGCTTGCTGGATTATTTTCATTGTCTCATTCTTTCAGTTTATTCCTCCCGAGTGTCTCCTAGTTATTGGTTTCTGAGTGTGTTGTACATCCGTTCTGGATTATGGCTTCTCTACTTTTACTTCTTTATATTATTATTATATTATATTACAAGAAATCATCTCTCCCTCCTCAGCTCTGCATTTCGATTGACAAGTAGCCTCCAATCATGGCAATAAATAAATGTAACATTTCTTTATCTGAATCATGAGTCATATACTAAATATATCATTAAATTGTAAAATGCATTATTGAATAATTAAAAATACATTCAAAATGTTGTAATATATGATGAGATAATTACTCTATATGTATAAATAAATTGGGTGTTGAAATTCAATGTATTTTTGGGGGTCACCAGTTTGTTGTGTTGTTAATTCTGAGGTCAGAGGCGGAAATATCTGGAAACCTCTGGTCTGGGAGATTTGTCTTGTCTTTCTAAGTCACATCGAAACGAAGTTTAATTATGGAAAACGTTAAAATGAATCTAAACAGACCAAAGTCCCTAGCAAGTCAATAGGATATAGTTTATATCTGCAGCAACTATTGACATGGGAAATGTATTGTTTTAATCATAACTTATCTAAAGATAAAACATTTCAATAAGAGTAAAGCTGTTTATAAAGTGGAAAGTTAATCTGTGTTTATAGGGTGAGAAACAGCCAGAAAAGTTTTTCTATACCTCCCTTCTGCTGTCTTGACCTCCTCCCAAACTCCCAGCTCAGCTCAGGTTTCTACTCATCTGCATGAGGCTCACCGAAGGCCTCCGGTGTCCACAGCCTGCTTGCTAATGAGGGGCAGAGACGCCGATCTAGTTACACACACAGGGTCCTACACACTGATCCAGCTTTTACTATGGCTCAGTCCAGCCATCGATTCTTGGTTCTGTACGCACCATTAAACTCATATTAATAACTAGCACAAGATCAACGGTTATAGAAGCTCTGCCTTCATCAAATACATCCTTAACTGTTTGGTTCACCTTATAAACCACAGGCAGTTCTAGGTGGAACCAATTGGTCCAGGACATGCATGAGGGTGGGTGAGGGTTGGTTGGTGTAAATAAATATGAAAAGGAAAGTGATGAAGAATTTGAGACGGCTGCAGCGAATACTGTTGTCTTTTCTTTGTGGTATATTGATCAGGGAGGGGAGGGCCGTGTCTGGTAAGAGTCCGGGGCCGGCCGTGTTTTATAGAAAAAAAGTCTATTAGGCAAATGCACCCTCTGTTTCTTGTTCCATCTAAATGTACAGATCTGATAAAACATTTTTGATATAAACATTACAGGGTTTTAATTTTATAGAAAATCCTTGAAATATTCTTTTTACACTACATAAGAAAATATTCTCAAATGAAATTATTTAACCCTTTAAAGCCCGATCCAAGAATAAAACAAAACAGAAAATTACTTTTTTTTGGTTTGAAGTCCTTATTTGGCCGTTTAACAAAATATGTAAAAAGAAATAACAGAAATACATTTTTGATATTAATAATTTATTACTATGCGATAAGTCAAGATTATTTTTTGTTTAGTCTTCCACTGGCTGTTATCAGGTATATCTGATTGTGTGCAATAGGATTTTGAGCAAAGTTTTTACCATTAAATTATGCAAAAGGTGTCAGACGCAAAACATTTCAGAAACCGTATGTATCAAATATGATACATTTGTCATTATAGGGTAAAAAAATCAACGTTACTGGTTGTTGATGCAAATGATGGTACAAAAATTGCTCTTAAAATGTAGAAACCAGGTGGTGAACACTTCCTGTGTTTTCTAAAACTTGAAGTGACTTTATCTGATAATCATATAAAAAAATAAACTTTTGAAGTATTGAAGCAGGAATAAAGATACTTTCCACCATCTGAAATGCTGATGGCATCTTGTGTATAGTTTCAGAGTTGGGTTGTCTGATGAACTGGAGAAATATATATATTTTCAATTTCAATTCAGTTTATTTATATAGCGCCAAATTCACAACACATGTCATCTCAAGGCACTTTACAGTTCAACCAGATCATACAGTCAAATTAATACAAAGTTTTCTATCTAAGGAAAACCAGTTGATTGCATTGACTCATTGACTCAAATACAATCCCTCACACTAAGCATGCTCGTAGCGACAGTGGAGAGGAAAAACTCCCTTTTAACAGGAAGAAACCTCCAGCAGAACCAGGCTCAGTGTGAGCGGCCATCTGCTGAGGCCGACTGGGGTTCAAGGAGACAGAAGCAGAGATACAAAAAGCAGCTGTAAAAGGCGGCCCCGTCCAGGAAACACACAGCCAGGCAGACGAGCTCCGAGCCAGCTCCCATGCCAGAGGACGAAGAGAGCACATCCACCCAGCCACGGTCAGAGAAACAGGACCGATCTCCAACATCTATAAACAAGGGTGTTGATGGAAGCAGCACAGCTGATGTTTCTTTCCAGGATGACGTCACAGCCAAACAGGAACAGACGAGGCAAAGCTACTCTGAGGAAAAGCAGAGAGAGCAGAAGGTTAGAGATTGAACTAACAGATTCTGCAGAATAGGAGAACAGAGAGAGAATGAAGCAGAATGATGTAAAGGGGTCCCTATGTCTATGTAATCTATGTAATGGGTTAGCTTCATCTGGATTTATAGACAGATATAGCTGGGTATCATCAGCATAACAGTGGAAATTAATCCCATGCTGTCTAATAACTCTACCAATTGGGAGCATGTATAAAGTAAAAAGAATTGGTCCTAGCACTGATCCCTGTGGTACTCCACAGGTAACCTTTGAGCATGTTGAAGATCTATCATTAACATGAACAAACTGAATTCGATCAGATAGATTAGATTTAAACCAGTCTAGTGCTGTTCCTTTAATTCCAACAAAATATTCAAGTCTTTCTAAAAGAATATTATGATCAACTGGATCAAATGCAGCACTGAGATCCAACAGGACGAGCACAGATACAAGTCCATTATCTGAGGCCATGAGAATATCATTAGTGACTTTCACCAGAGCTGTTTCAGTGCTATGATGAGCTCTAAAGCCAGACTGAAACTCTTGAAAAAGTTCATTATGGTGTAAGTGATCGCAAACTTGTTTGGCAACTACTTTCTCAAGAATTTTGGATAAGAAAGGAAGATTGGATATAGGTCTATAATTGACCAAGTCATCTGGGTCAAGAGACGGTTTCTTAAGCAGAGGTTTAATCACAACAACCTTAAAAGCTTTAGGTACATATCCCTGTAACAGAGATAGATTAATCACATCTAAAATGGAGGAGGAGATCAAAGGGAATACCTCCTTAAATAACCTGGTTGGAACTGGATCTAACATACAAGTTGAAGGCTTAGATGAAGACAATAATTTTGCTAATTCAGAAAGTTCAACTGGATCAAAGCAGTCTAAACCCGGTTCAGATTCCATGACTACCTCAGGTACAATCGCGGATAGAGGAGTGCTTTGATCTTATTTTTAATAAGATCAATCTTATTTATAAAGAATCCCATAAAATCATTGCTGCTAAGAGCAGGTGGAATGGACGGTTCAACAGAGCTATGGCTCTGGGTGAGTTTGGCAACTGTATTAAAAAGAAATCTAGGATTATTCTCATTCTCCTCTATTAATGAGGAGAAGTATGCTGCTCTTGCTTTACAAAGGGTCCTCTTATACAGCAGTAAACCATTTTTCCAGACTAGGAAGGACTCCCGCAGGCCTGTGGAGCGATATTTTCTCTCCAGTTTCCTAGCATTTTGCTTCAAAGTACGCAGCTCTGCATTAAACCAAGGAGCAAGCTTTGTATTTTTAACGGTTTTCATTTTCAAGGGAGCTGCGTTGGGTTAGGCAGCACGCAGAGAACTAGCAACCCCATCAACAAAATCATCAACCTGTGAAGGGGAATAAGCTATGCTTTTGCACTCTGCAGCACTGTTCAGCGACACAGAGGAGAGAGAAAGTGAAGCAGATTCTTTAAAATTTATAACTGCACTATCTGATAAAGATCTACTAAAATTGAACCTTCTTTTGGGGGAGGAGAACTCTGTTAAAGTAATCCTGAAGGTTATTAGAAAGTGGTCAGAGAGGACAGGGTTGTGAGGAAATACTGTTATTTCTTCACATTCTATGCCGTATGTCAGCACAAGATCCAAAGTATGAAGATGAGAATGTGTGGGACTATTCACATTTTGAACAAAGCCAATAGTGTCTAAGATAGCATTAAAGGCTGCTCTTAAGCTATTGCCTTTAATGTCAGCATGGATGTTAAAATCTCCCACTATGATGACCCTGTCAGTATTTAATACCAAATCAGAAAGGAACTCTGAAAACTCATCTAAAAATTCAGAGTAAGGACCTGGCGGACGATACAAAGTTACAAAAAGAAGAGGTTTTCTTGCTTTGAAATTTGGATGAGGGAAATTAAGGGTTAAATGTTCAAAAGAGTTGTAGGTATTAACTGTTTTGGGAGTAATCAGTAAGTCAGACTGGAAGATTGTTGCTACTCCTCCTCCTCGCCCAGAACTTCTGGGTATGTGAAAATTTAAATAGCTTGAAGGAGTTGCCTCATTTATGCTCACATAATCCTCTTGCTGCAGCCAGGTTTCTGTAAGGCAAAACAAGTCAATGTGATTATCACAAATCAAGTCATTAACTAGCAGACTTTTAGAGGAAAGAGATCTTATGTTAAACAGACCGCATTTAATTGTTTTAACTTTTTCCCCAATTGGAGTTATTTTGATTTTAATTAGATTATCATGATTTACTCCTTTGGGAATCTTTGCTAATTTATTAGATTTTGGTCGTGGGCAAGACACTGTCTGGATGGAGTAAAGAGTGGGTAACAGTAGAGAAGCTGCAGAGATGTGTGTTAAACTACAACTCTGCTTCCTGGTCTGCACCCTGGGTTAGGGTTAGTTTGGAGGACTAATAAATGTGGCAAGATTCCTAGAAAGAAGAGCTGCACCATCCAAAGTGGGATGGATGCCGTCTCTCCGAATCAGACCAGGCTTTCCCCAAAAGGATTGCCAATTATTAATGTAGCCCACGTTGTTTTCAGGACACCACCTAGACAACCAGCGGTTGAATGACGACATGCGGCTAAACATGTCATCACTGGTCAGATCAGGGAGGGGACCAGAGAAAATTACAGAGTCCGACATTTTTTTGGCAAACTTACACACCGAGGCAACACTAATTTTAGTGACCTCCGATCGGCGTAACCGGGTGTCATTACCACCAGCGTGAATAACAATCTTACTGTATTTAACCTTATCCTTAGCCAGCAGTTTCAGGTAGGATTTGATGTCGCCCGTTCTGGCCCCCGGCAAACATTTGACTATGGTCCCTGGTGTCTCTAATGCCACGTTTCTGACTATGGAGCTGCCAATCACCAGAGTGGGCTTCTCAGTGGGTGTGTCACTGAGTGGGGAAAACCGGTTAGAAACGTGAACGGGTTGGTGGTGACCAGTGGGCATGACTATATATATATATATATATATATATATATATATATATATATATATATATATATATATATATATATATATATATATATATATATATTTGCAGATGGCTGATCACACTGAGCCTGGTTCTGCTGGAGGTTCCTTCCTGTTAAAAGGGAGTTTTTCCTCTCCACTGTCGCTACAAGCATGCTCAGTGTGAGGGATTGCTGAAGAGCCAATGAGTAGATGCAATCAACTGGTTTTCCTTAGATAGAAAACTGACTGGATGATCTGTTTGAATTGTAAAGTGTCTTGAGATGACCTGTTGTGAAGTGGTGCTATATAAATAAATGGAATTGAATTGAATGATGAGTTTCACAAATAGCAATTTTTAACTTAATAGGAAAATCACAACATATGTCAACATGTTAAGCTAGTCGTGAATCACTTTAAGAAAAATTATCGAGCTGCAATAAACTGCTAAAAAACATTTTATGTTCTTACAAACTGATAAAATATGATTTCAAATATTCCTGCATTATTTCTGTGATCCGAATCGAAACAAACAGGATGCTGTCTCACGCAGATGAACATAAATACATATGTCGCCATAAATACCTGAACAGAAAGTAACTTGACATTAAACACTGGCATTAGAGATTGTTTTACCTACCAGTGCTAGGCACATAGCCCATAACAGGTAACGCTCTGGAGAAATTATTTATAGTAAAATCTGAACAAAATGTCAGCAGCGATCTATTTTTTTTTAACCTGAATATTGGTGAAAAGGGAGGATGTTTGCAAGAGCTGTTTGCCTGAAATTCACTAATTCGTGTGTCTCTTCAAGTACCTACTCTCTCTGATCTCACTCACATTTTCCTGGACTTCTGGGGTTCAGTCTGCAAAGCCCGCTGAATAAAACCCCCACAGATCCATGCTGCCTCCCCTTCATCCCTCAAGTAAGTAAATCAATCAGTTTTCATCAACCAACTTCTTCCTGATCAGTCTGCTTTCTCCCATCAGACCAACAAGAAGGTTCAACTGACTTCCTGCAGTTCTCTGCTTCCACATTCTTGTTGCATTATGTAAATAAAAGTTTAAAACTCACTGGTTCTCCATGTGATTCTGTATGTGGGTTAAAAAATCTGCAAACCAAAATGAAAGGAACAGGACATAAACTATGTCTGGATATTTAACCTCTCAAAACCCACCGTTTTAAAGCGTTTACAAATAATAACTCAGAATGCATGAAAATTTCACTGGTAAAATGTTTACCAATATAGGCATGTTAGACATCATTGGACAACTTAGATTCTCTACAATTTAACCACCTAGTTTATTTTATGGACACAGCGAGCACCAAAGCACAATTAACACAAATATAGCAGCATGTCAAAATGTAAAAAAACAGAGCAGCCACAACAAGTAAGCATGTCTTTATTTGTGCTGTTACAAAAAGACCTATTATTTTCGAGAGAAAAAAGCAACTTTGAGTCATTTTGAACCAATGCAGCTTGTGTTGGCTGTGTTTTACTCAGCCAATGTTCATGTATATATTTACAAACTAGAAGGTGTTAGCTTTTAAGTAATGCATCACACATATAATTTGGGATTACAGTTCCTAAGTTATTTGCTTTTCCATGTGGGTATTTCAAATAGGAGAGAACTTACCAAAATGAAGTGGATGTTAAGTTAACCTTTTTTAGATTAGACTTTCCTTTAGATGGATGTTTATTGATAACATATTGATAATATTGTTAAGTTTCCCTTTGGATGTCCTTTCTAACTAATAACACAAATAATAAAGGAGGTGAAGGTCCAACATGGTGTTTTATTCAAACCTTTTCCAAACACCTCTAAGCTTAATTTAACATCTTTAGATTAAAATATCTTAATATTTAAGCAGTTGATAACAAATTTTAGAATTTAAACACAGAAATCCATTTATTGACATCCCCAGAGGCCCTCCCAAAAAAATTTAAAAATGCAAAAAAATTTTGAATTTTCCTCATCCATACTTTATTGTAGGTGGGACTATGAACATATGTGGCTATTTTAACGGAATAGTGGAAAATGTTCTTTTTCTGGGTGGATCATCACAATATGTGGTCCTCCAAATTGTCAATCATTCTGGTGATATGTTTAGCTAAGGCCGTCCTACGTGCTCGTCCCCATTTTCACTTACAGGTGGTGAGTCTGACGTTTGGAAAGTAAGCTTGTATGAGCGATGCAAAGAGCAACTTTAAAACAGAGCGTTCACGAGGAGAAATGGGCTCATGCACGCTCTCACACGCATTTCATGGACGGGAGCAGGTACAGGGTTGTGCATGTGAATTTTTTTTTTTTCTGCTGTAAAAAAAAAAAAAAAAGAGGCAAAAATCCCCCACTAAACCTTTAAGTCAAGTCAGTGAATGTTATTTATACAGCAGATTACATATGACACCCCCATCATAATGTGGAAATTAATGGGCTAAACTAATTAATATTATTAAGCTGGCAGCACAATTTTAAAGCAACAGCTGGCAAGTTATGAGTAATATGTATATATTAAGTAGCCTGATGCAGACTACCCTATGTATTCAACTCTGCAACTCTGCAAAAAGCCAAACAGTTTAACATCTAAACCAGCGGTCCCCAAACAATACAGCCTGCAACCCCAAAAATAACATTGCAACGGAGCAGTAACCCCATTAAAAACACATCATTATTTCACTCTATATTTACTCTTAAATGCAAAGTGAATATCTTATATTCACCTTTTATTTAATTATTTCAATTACATTAAATTATATAGTTCAACATTTTAAATGTGTTTAAAAATGAGGCATTTTGAAATTTAATTGTGCATTTTAATGGTAGATGTAATATCTGAATGTTACAAGAAATAAAGAAAATGCAATCTAGAAATAAAACTTCAAATAACTTCTCAATCAAACAAAGTTTTAGGAGTAACTTTGCTGTTGACTCAGATTTTACTAAATAATTAATTTATACAATTGCATAATTTTTTTAAAGCAT
>CM060064.1:44694786-44824786 GCA_030533445.1 Cyprinodon diabolis | reverse complement strand
TATCTATCTATCTATCTATCTATCTATCTATCTATCTATCTATCTATCTATCTATCTATCTATCTATCTATCTATCTATCTATCTATCTATCTATCTAGTTTAATTTTATTGTATTTTTGCGTTTGATCTTTTTTAAATATAAGATTCTATTTGTTTAAAAAACAAAGATTAAGAGAACAGACATAGAGCAGATAATTCAATATTTATTAACAGCTTTGTAAGCAGATGTTTTTTTGTCAGCACTATAATGTTTTAATTCGGCTGATGAAAGCAATTACTTAATTAACATTTCAGAATAAAACTATTTTATCAGTCATAGATCATTGAATACATGTGTGTTGTTTATTGTTAAATCCTTCTTGTTACACATTTTATTTTAGCTCAGACCATAAATCGTGGGATGTAACTTGTTCCATTGCTGTTTAGTTAGTGAGTCGATGCACGGCTTAAAAAAACTGCAGGCAGAAGCAGAAGATGGCACACACAAAAAAAAGTGCACGACGTGCATTTACCAATTCAAATCTAAAAGCTTTTCCTTGTACTTGATCCGAAAGAGCTTTTACTCACCCGTTTGTTCTCCTGCTGGACTCCCTCCAACTCTTTCCTCCTCCACTCTTTCCGTCCTCCTCCATTCCCTTCAGTGGCTTTAAATATGAAACTGATTGAATATAGTTTAAGGATCTGACAGTGGAACATTCTCTCTATATGTGTATGGCCTCTAAATAATTATCTCTATCTGTACATATATATTTATTTAAAAGAAAAAAAGGGGAAAAGCACTTCAGAAAAAAGGGCTTTACTTTGGTTTATTGATTTATTTCCCCCATGAAGCCCTACATATAAAGCTAATACAAAAAAAAAAAGGTTTTATTAAGTCACCTGGAATGTGGTAATTAATGATAATAATAAAAAGGATAATATAAGAGTCTTTCACCAGTAATGTTGATCTCATACACAAAATTTCCCCACTGAATAGAATATATTTTAACTATTTATATGCAAACCTTTTAGAATGTTATATGTCAAAGTGTTTTACATTCATCAACAATGCTGTGAAATTTGTTCTATTATTATTGCAAGCAAAAAACTTATTTAGACAAAAAAGAAGGGTTTGGCTGTTTTCTCTGATTTGTTTTCTTATTTATACTTTTTTTTTCTTAATATATTTTTTCAGCCTTTATAATTAATTCACATTCAATTTTTTTAAATACATTTTTCAGATTGAGTTTATGAAATGCATTCGTTTCAAATGGCATTTTATTTATCTTCACTTTCAGGGTGGGCTTTCCTATGGACTGAGGAGCAAAAAGGCATTTCTAATGGTTTGGAGTAAGTTATGAAGAACACTTTTATTGGTCAATGTGTGTGTTTTTATTGGGCTTGAAGTGAAAAGAATCTGATCAGTGAAATTTAATTTAAAAAGAATGGAATTTGGACAGCTAAATCTGTAAAAGAGAAATTTGTTTAAAAAAAATTAAAATAAATTTCAAAATAAAAAACTTGTAAAATAGAAAATTCTAAAAACATAGATTTTATTTTATCTGTAAAAAGTTTTCTAATGTTCCTTTTCTGGAATATCTTTTTTTTTTAATATTTCTGTTACAAAATTAGTTCTTTGCTTGCAACAATGTCTGAACAAATGTCACTAATCACTTTTATATTTTTGATTTAATCTTTTAAAAGTTTGTCTTTAAATAATAGAAAACCAAAATTCATGCTCTTCTTTTAGTAAAAATAAAGTCATTCATATTAAGGGTATATCAATAAAAATTTAAGGATAAGAATGAGAATTGCGATTCCCTATAGCTGCAACACTCCCTCTGACCCCCCCTTCTAATGCAGGGAAACCACGACCCAGATGCAGTGTTCCTGACCTTCATGCAAGCTGAAGAGGCACGTCAGCCACGAAATCTGCCAACATTCAGAAACCTCCGGTAATCAGGGGAATCTCATCCATCCCTAAATCCTTGCTGCCGCAGAGTTTTTTGAGCAACTCCGTGACTTCAGCATGTGTGAAGAACAAATCCGGACTAGAGTGAGTCAGAAGTCAGAATCAACCCACTAAAAACAGTGTTAGGAAAGTACTGCTTTACTCTCCAGAGGCGTCGGATGATTTACCAGAATTACTTTATGGCTGACCAATGGTCTTTCACAATGGTCTCTAAAATCTTCCTAGGCCAGCGTTCAGTGATAGCAACCGCAACAGGCAATACAAACCTTACAGCCACAGGTACAAGTGGTCAAATTAACAACTGACCAAGGGCTCCACCAGACTTTCCCAGTAGACCCTCACTACTCACATGGGCCTCCTGAGCCTTTCCATCTTCCTCCTCTTCTAGCACATCCGGCTCATTACCAGCTAGTGATTGTTGGACAGCTCCACCCCTCTCTTCACATGAGTGTCCAAGAGCCGTCCACCTCTGCTCTCCAGAGTAGAACAGAATCAAGCCCCTCTCAAGGAGATGGGTTCCAGAGCTCAGCCTGTGTGTGGAGGCAAGTTACACTATTTCCAGCCAGTCCCTCTCCACCACCCACACAAGATCAGGCTCCTTTCCCCATTGAATTGACATTTCATGTCCCCAGAGCCAGTTTAAGCGTCTGTGACTGGACTGCTGCCAAATTCCTCTTTGCACCGGTCCCTCTTAGTCCCCCCGGGAGGGGGTGGGCACACTAGGGAATGGCCTCTGACCACTTTGGGCTTGTACCAGACCACAAGTTCTTGCTGACGGACCTAAACCCTGCGTCTGGCTCCAGGGTGAGCTGCTGGCTATACCATACCGGGCGACATCACATGTCTAGTTTTTCATGTTGTTGTAAGAGCTTTTGGAACTGCTCTCTGTCGGAATCGTCGCCCACAACCTGTTTGCTTTGGAAGACCAGAGGCATTGAAGCCCCCAACAACTTAAGGCTGGTTTATACTCAGAAACCAGGTCGTCTGCGTGTGTGTCGCAGCAAACGGAAATGTGCCTCCGCCCCTTCCGCAGACACTCTGGTGCAACTCTCCAAAATTGTAGGTGACCGCAGACAGGAGGCCTCTGATTGGTCAAATCTACATCTGCTCTACACTATGGGTATTTCCTGTGTGGTACCTTAGCGGCTTGTTTTGTTACTATCACCGCCATTATGGAAAATGACTTGTGAAAATGGAGCAGCTAGAAGAGCGAGGTGCGCGAGAACGCTGGGACCCTTTTCCACCTGCACCCCCACTATTTTTAGCCCTCATGTCCCTCCGTCACACAAACCTGCCCCTCTTCTTCACCACCTCGGCCGTATCTAGACCCACAGCTAGTTCCTGATTGTCGCTCTTTCGTTGTGGGGTGGAATAATATAGCGCAGACCACGCTCCAAAATTGGGCATAAATCAAAAATATCTGCCACAAGCCCACTGCGACGCAGTGCTGCGGGAGGATAACCAGCCCTTTAGCCTCTGGAATCATGTCGAGACTGAAACCCCTCCATCATGCTTAGGTGCTGTTCAAGGAGGGGGTGCTATATCATTAGTAAAAATATCAAATTGTTAAAATATAACTTAGCAAATTATGTAATTTTTAAACATTTATATGTTAAACTATTTTTAAAGCCCTTTATATTTTTTTTCATCTGTGCACTGGATCTCTGCAGGAGAAATGCTGAAGAAAATTTAAAATTCTGGAAGTCGGGAGAAAAGATCATCTTCATGCTTTCTTACCTTTGCCAGGGCTTTTGTCGTTATGAAATACATTCTATAGTGGAAAACCTTTATCACAAATTCTATATATTGGGACTGAATGACATCATCTGATTCAACATTCCTGAACTTTAGCATTAAAAAGTGACAGTTTGAATCTGTTGATGTTTTGTCTGCATATAGATATTGACGGTCAGACAGGTCTACAAAACAGGATGCAACCCTGACTGCATCTGTTCCCTGTGGGTGGATTCTTCACCAGCGCATTTATCTTTGACCTAAAGCGAGAAGACTGATGTGACAGCCAAGTATTACAATTAACCCTTGCTGGCTCCATCAATCACCGTGGAACATAAAAAAACAGTAATCCAATTAAAACCTCATCGAGATATGAGGACGCAGTTATCTGTCAAATGTCTGAAGTTTTTAAATGAGGACAGGATGAAAATGATTGCATAGCTCCACGGAAATCCGATTGTTTTTAAATTAATGCTATGGATTGTGTTATGGATTATGGTTTAAAGGAGAAGACAAACAAAATATTAGATGTAAACAGCTTTCTGTGCTACATCGGCAAAAAAAGGTTATTCTTTTTTTTATTGAGGTTATATGAGATTTCTGGACATCTAGTGACAAGATAAACTAAACCTTTACTGTAATAATCTGCTGATGTCGAGCCAAGCTTTTTTTAATTTAATTTTTACTTTGATTTTATATATTTTAAAGAATACCAATGATATCTGTTTCATTGTTCCATCAAGACTTATTCTGTCACTCATGTAGATGGATACTAAATTTAATCCCCTCTCATTTCCTCTTTTTGAATCCATTTCTGGATGTCATGATTTTGTCAAGAGCTCGGACGCACATGCAGATAAACCAATCCATAGAGACAAGAGGAAAAGTTTAAGAGGTTTATTTAGAAGTCTTTGTGGAGATTTCAGTGTTGCTCTAAACACTGCTCAACCGTAACTGAAAGGTGAGGGGAAAACACTGCAGTTAGTTCAGGTTCAGTGGGAGAATTGATTCTCGAACTTGAAGAGGAGAATAGGTAGGCAGACTCACGTTTCCAGAGATTAGGTTGACTCTCAGCATTCAGTAGGTGAGGAATGTGTTCCAGTGTTTGTCTCATACGGTGGAGGGCGGACAGGGTTACCCAGAATGCGGTTGCTTATAGATGAACGGAGAAGACTCACTGCCACTCAGATTTCCTGCGGTACTTGAACGGACTGTTGTGCAGATGAATCCCTTGCTCAGTGTGAAGCTCAAACCATTCCTCGGGGGAAAAGTGGATCCAAACCTCCGGTCTGTATCCCCAGCTCAGTTTGAAGCTCAGTTGATCCTTCCAGGGAGAGAAGGTCCGAAAAATCCAGTTTGCAGGATAACTTCCTGCCGAGAGGCAAAAACAAAATAACAACGTTAACTCAGTTTGACTCAGCAAAACTCAGCTAGGCCAGAGTACCCAAAACTGGCAAACACTCTGGCGTCGAGGTAGTGGCAGTCAGGAGCTTAAGAGCACTCCGTTAACGAGGTAACCATCAGCAGGTGTGTGAGGAGGAGAATCAGAACCAGGCGCCGCCTGGTGGAGGAAGGAAGACAAACACACAAAAACACAGACCACACAGACTGGAGTCCTAACACTGGAAAGCTGGAGGTGAACCGAATCCTGGAGCAGAGTAAACTCAGTGTAATTACAGCTGACTAAAAATAAATATTTTCAAATACATTTTCTAGATGATGGGTTTATGATTTATGGTGCTGCCAATTTTTAGAACTTGTCTGAAATGTTTTTTTCAACTTCATTGTTGTTTGGTATTCTATTTTAACAATTTTTTGTTGGAACTCCGCTGATATTTTAGGCTTTCTAATACCCCGACAATTAATTTAAATATGATGAAATAAGGAGTGCTTCCCAAAGACGAACTCATGAATCTTGCTAAAGGGGTCACAGTTATTCAATTCGGTTTTATTATCATAACACCAATTCACATTACAAGTCATCTCAAGCACTTTACAGAGACAATTCAAACTGCCTGATTAGAAATTTTCTACCTCAGAAACACAGCTAATTTCGTCAAATTATTGACTCATAGAATCCCATCATCCTGGATGAGGTTGTGGCGAAAGTAGTTGACTTTGCAGCAATCCCTCACACTGAACATGCATGTAGGGAAGGTGGAGAGGAAAATCTCCTCATCTCCAGGATTAAAGGACTAAAATCTCATCACGAAGAATTAATGCGTTCATCCTTCGTAGACTTGATTCATGCAATTTCAGTCAGAGAGAGATAATCTTGTAATTGTGACAGAAAAAATTATTACATGAACTTAGAGAGAAATGGCAGGTTTGAAATTCAGAATAAAATTAGTACAAATAGATGAATAAAAACAGTTCTCTTTTAACCAAAGCAGGTTTTCAGGACAGTCCTGATCCTGAGACAACTGCATATAAAGAAGAGACAGTGCCCTGTTTTAGAAGGGACAATATTCAAACCAAACCTTATCAATAAATTACTGTTTGAAGGCATTACAGGTATGTACAGTTAGCAACTTAGTGCTAGTAGGGTTCCAAATGGGAAATTCTATTGGGACCAAGTAGCACTAAATTGGTGACTTAGAAACGACACTGTCAAGGAACGCTATGGACAGCGAAAACATGCAAGAGGAGGAGAGTTTAGTGTCGGAGGTCGTGGATGAGTCTCCTCCGTCATCCATTTTTTATTTAGAGGAGGAAAGCGGGGATGAAGATGTTGTGGAAGAGGACGCCAGGGCAGCAGAAGCTTGGTTTGGTGTAGAAGGCTTCCAGCCATACATGTTTGAGCCCTTGCCTCGCAACGCTGCCAGTTCTGTTAGCTCTACGCCTGCCGAAGACACAGACGTCCATCCCCGTGAACAATGGGACAGAACTCAATGGGAAAGGAAATTATTCTGATTTCAACCATTGCGTATATTGTTGGGATCTGGAGATTCACCACCCTTCTCCAGTGCGCTGTGGATCTCCTGGGCTGGAGCCCTCCGGCACAGCTGACGTTCATCAGCCCATCAGGAGACCTGCCTTTATAATCAGCAGCCAGACCTTCCTTCAACGCCGCAGTGTTGACCAAGTTTGGTTAGCGAACCTGAGCCTCTGTATCTACTAGAATCTTTGTCTCTAAGGAGAAACCCAATTCTAACCAGTCTCTGTCTTCTCGCTCACAGGAAACTTGTCTCTTGTCTGAAGCTCTGGATGAGCTTAGCCTGTTACCTGCCTGCCTGCCCTAGAGAGCCAAACCTGAAGATCTCACTCTGGAATCCACCTGCTGCTCTTAGGGAAAGAGCTAATCACCCCAACCAAGGTCTGTCACTGGAAAGTCAGAAGCTAGACGCTGCTGCTGCTGAGCACTCTGCTGAACCAACAGTCTCTGGACCCAACCGGTTACCCTTCTCAGAAAGGAAAGCCTGGACCTCTTCAAGGTATTCTCAGAAACATCTGAAAGCAACGATTCATCTGTTAACCTGGCTAATCAAAATATCCGTCTCTGCAGACGCCTGAGAATCCCGCCCGGACCAGCTTACCTGAATCCAGTTCATGTTATCTTTGTGCAATCTTTAATAAACTCCGTTGAACTTTTTATCAGTCTCCAAGTGGTGTTCTGCATGTGGGTTTAATTCCTAAACCAACCATGACAGAACACTGCGGCCAAACACAAAGCCCAGCAGATCACCTCCGGAGGAGGCTTGAGGAGCAGGATGCCCAAATCCTTGGACAAGCGCACACCCTCCGTGAGTTACACAATAAACTTGAATATCAGAACTAAGTCTTGCAGAACTATGCTGGCTACATCGGAAATGCTAATGCTACGCCTGCAGTCCGTCCTGTTCCGGAACCACTTCCGCCACTAAGGTCACCATCCGAGTCCTCCTGAAAGATTTTCAGGTAATCAAAAGGAGTGTAAAGGATTTTTTTTTCAGTGTCGTTTGCTTTTTGAGCACTTCCCTGGCAATTTTCCAAATGATAGGAAAAAGATTTCCTTCATTCTCTCTCAGCTTACTGGACGAGCCCTTGAATGGGCGGAGGCAAGGTTCTCTTCTGAGTCCAGTTTTTCATGTACTTTTTCTGAATTCATATCTGAGTTTTCTCAAGTTTTCAACCATGACTCAGATAAAACTATTGATTCCCGAGCCCTGCTAAATTTAAAACAGGGAAATTCCACAGTAGCTGAGTTCTCCATTGACTTCTGGGTTAAAGCCGCAGCTTCAGGATGGAACGAGTGTGCACTTAAGAGTGCTTACTTTAAGGCTTTGAATGACAACATTAAAGATGAACTCGCCACATTAGACGAACCTGCTAGTTTGGAGGATTTAATCCGTTTGACCATCAGGTTGGATAATAGACTTCGGACTAGAAATCACTCAAGGCACAGAAACCTGAATTTTTCCGTTTCATCTCCTGCATTTAATAATGCTTCTGTTTTTTCTGGTTCCTCAGAACCCAGTGCCAAGCCAAGGTCTAAGAATCAGACTCTTCCAGCGCCTGTCCAAATCTCTCATTTTTCTTCTTCAGAAGGAACGGAGGTCGAACCAATGCAAGTGGGACACACTAGGCTATCCCCTGAAGAGAGGCAACGGAGATTTAAGGCTAAACTGTGTCTGTATTGTGGTAAGACTGGCCATTTCATCGCTTCATGCCCGGCTAAATCAAAAGCCAGGGCCCGTCAGAGGATGTGAGGAGTCTGACGGGCCACCTAAAATATGAGATAACTCCTCATTTGTTGTTGCCTGCAACTCTGTTCTTTTCTAACCAGAATCTCACCTTATCCGCATTCATCGACTCTGGCTGTGAAAGAAACCTGATTGATTCAGACCTGGTCCAGCAGTTAAAAATTGAGACTGTTCCTTTAACTAAGCCTCTCAGAGTATCTGCTATCGATGGAAAGAAGCTTCATCAAGTCACTCATCAGACACAACCCTTAGAACTGCTTATGTCTGGAAACCACCGGGAGATGATAACGTTTTTTGTTTTTCCTTCAGCTTGCTCTCCCCTGGTGCTTGGATTCGAATGGTTGGAACGTCATAACCCCCATATCAACTGGGCTGAACGCCACATTGAATCCTGGTCCACCTCCTGTCACAAATCCTGTCTTCGTTCTGCGGCTCCTACTATTCAGTCCCCTAGAGGTGGGGGGGAGATGGACTCTCCTGACCTTACTTCTGTTCCTCCCGAGTATCATGATCTGGCACCAGTCTTCAGCAAGGTCAGTGCAACGTCTCTTCCACCTCACAGACCATATGACTGCGCCATAGATTTACTACCAGGAGCCCCTCTTCCCAGCAGTAGATTGTATAACATTTCTAAACCAGAGCGTGAAACCATGGAAAAATACATCAATGAATCTCTAGCTGCTGGAATAATTCGCCCATCTTCATCTCCTCTCGGTGCTGGTTTTTTCTTTGTGGGTAAAAAGGATGGTTCCCTGCGCCCCTGTATTGACTACAGGGGTTTGAATCAGATTACCGTCAAAAATAAATATCCCCTACCATTACTGGCATCAGCTTTTGAACCTCTACAAGGTGCTACAGTGTTTACCAAGCTCGTTCTAAGAAACGCCTACCACCTCCTTAGAATAAGAGAAGGGGATGAATGGAAAACAGCTTTTAAGACCCCCTTAGGGCAATTTGAGTACCTGGTCATGCCTTTTGGCCTCACGAACGCTCCTGCCTGTTTCCAAGCTCTTGTCAATGACGTCCTCAGAGATTTTTTTGAATGTTTTTGTTTTTGTCTACATCGATGATATTTTGATCTACTCCAAGAACCTCTCAGACCACAGGAAACATGTTCGTTTAGTCCTTCAGAGGCTACTAGAAAATAAACTTTTTGTGAAAGCTGAAAAATGTGAATTTCATCAACAATCTGTCACTTTTCTAGGGTTTGTGCTCGAGCGCGGGCAGGTGAAGCCATCAGAAGACAAGATAAAGGCAGTTCTGGAGTGGCTTACACCTGAAAACCGCAAGCAGCTTCAGAGATTTCTTGGGTTTGCAAACTTTTACAGGAGGTTCATAAGGAACTATAGCCAGACAGCTCTACCCCTCACAGCTCTTACTTCTGTCAAGAAGACTTTTCAATGGACCCCAGAAGCCGAAGTGGCCTTTAATAAGTTAAAAAGACTCTTTTCCAGTGCCCCCATCTGGTCCAGCCTGATCCTACGAAACAGTTCATCCTGGAGGTTGATGCATCTGATTACGGCGTAGGAGCTGTGTTATCTCAGCAGTCAGATTCTGACCAGAAAACTCACCCATGTGCATTCTTTTCACGCAGACTCTCTCCAGCCGAGCAAAATTATGATGTTGGAGCCCGAGAACTTCTGGCCATTAAGCTCGCCCTGGAGGAATGGAGACACTGGCTCGAGGGGGCTGAGCATCCAGTACTGGTTTGGACTGACCACAAGAACCTGGCTTATATCCAATC
The DNA here is from genome assembly GCA_030533445.1 of Cyprinodon diabolis. Lineage (NCBI taxonomy): Eukaryota > Metazoa > Chordata > Actinopteri > Cyprinodontiformes > Cyprinodontidae > Cyprinodon > Cyprinodon diabolis. Next base: position 44,814,674 of record CM060064.1, on the reverse strand, counting down.
GGCAAAGAGATTCAACCCACGGCATTCAAGGTGGTCCTTGTTCTTCTCACGTTTCAATCTCATCATTTCCTACAGACCTGGTTCCAAGAACGTCAAGCCCGACTCTCTCTCTCGTCTGTATTCCTCCGATCAACCTGAGACACCCGAACCTGTTCTCCCAGCCTCATGTACAGTTGGAGCCGTTTCCTGGGAGATCACTGATCTGATCAACTCTGCCCTGGCCTCTGAACCTGACCCAGGTAATGGTCCTCCTAATAAAATGTATGTCCCGTCTTCCGTCAGATCCCGCCTCATCCAGTGGATGCACGCAGCGAAATTCTCGGCCCATCCTGGTGTGAGCAGAACCATCGCCCTCATAAACAGACGATTTTGGTGGCTGTCTCTGCATAAAGACGTTAAAGAGTACGTTCTGGCTTGTCCCATCTGCGCCCGAAACAAGACCTCTCACCAACCACCTTCTGGCCTGCTGCATCCTCTACCTGTTCCAACCCGTCCCTGGTCTCATATCGCTGTTGATTTTGTCACCGGTCTCCCGATTTCTAGAGGTATGACTACAATCTTAACCATCGTCGATCGATTTTCCAAGGCCTGTCATCTTATTCCCCTCAGAAAGCTCCCCACTGCATTCCAGATGGCTCAACTCCTCGTAAAGCATGTTTTCCGCCTCCATGGTATTCCTCAAGACATCCTCTCAGATCGTGGTCCCCAGTTCATCTCACAGGTCTGGAAAGCCTTCTGCTCAGCATTAAATTGCAAATCATCTCTCACCTCTGGTTATCATCCACAGTCAAATGGGCAGACGGAGAGGATGAACCAGCAACTCGAGTCTGCTGTTCGCCTGCACCTGCCACCTTCTCTGCGCATCCACCCTACATTCCATGTCTCTCAGATAAAGCCTGTCATCACGAGTTCTTTCTTCTAGAAATTTATTTTTGAAAACTAGAATTTGGAATGCTATATGTTATATATTTTGGTATAAAAATACAGTTTCCTCGCAAAAATCACTTGTTGTTTTCGACGCTCTTTATTTACACACTGTAATTACACACTATATACACAAAGCTAAGCAGAAAAAAAATGTTTGAGGATGCAGGATGGATGTAAGCGACTGGTAACATTCAACAGAATCCAACGATATGGACCATTTTGAGATAGACAGAAGCTCCAGCGAACCAGCTGCAAGAGTAGCAGAGGTCTTTGCGATTTTTTTTTTTACACAGGTACAGTTTGAAATATATACTGGGAAAATTATCTAGAAATAAGTAAAAAATTTCTTAAATTCAGTATATTTACCCTTAATTTGAGTAGGTTAATGAGGTGGTTTGCCAAAGGAATGAGTATTTTTACTCTTAAAAAAAGATAATTAGATAAAATGCGCTTTAAATGAGACAATGCAATTGCATTTTCTTATTTTAAATGTAAATTGTCTTGGTCCATTGGCAAAATGTCACTTTTACCTCCTCAATCCAAGAACAAATGCACTTATTTTAAGACAAAATGTCTAATCTAGATTTTGATTTTTTCCAGTGGAGGAAGAAACATTTCAGTGTATTCTCATTATGAGTTCGTATGAAATCGTACGAAAAGTTATGCACCGTAATTTCGTATGTTTTTGACGTTTTTTTCGTCGTATTTCGTTGTATTTTTACGTCTTGCCTCGAGACAAGATATCCTTGCGCATGTGCATCTTACGCACCATTCAATAACATACAATTTAACATACAATTAACCCTAACCCTAAGATACAAAACAGCAAGCAACGTACTTAGAGACATGAAGAAGTAATTATTGCACTGTTTTTCCCAGTTTTACGTCCGTCCGCTGATCTGCTTTTTTCGTCTGTCTGCCTGCGCATGCGCACTGATCTATATTTTCGAGGAAAAACGTCAAAAACCTACGAAATACTGTGCATAACTTTTCGTACGATTTCATAGGAACTGATAATGAGAATATGTTGAACATTTAGGTAAAAAGTTGGTTATATTCCAAGACATGTGTGTATGTGCTTTGCCTGGTGTTGCTTGGTTTATGGAGGACTTTTTCGAGTGGTCAGCTGCAAATGATCAGAGTTTGGCTAATGAGTTTCACTTCAGTCGTTTCAGTGTCTCGTTGTCTTTAATTAGCAGTTCTTCGTTCGGTGCTGCTAAGAGGCCCACGGAAACGCAAATTGAGTCATAAACTGCGTTTTGGCCATCTGAGGACTGTGGTTGGCTCTGTGTTCGGTGGATATTAGAATGCATCGACAATCGATAATCTTGTACAGGAGTCTGAGATAAAAATCTAGACATATAATAAGTGTGTGTTAATTTCAGAGTTAGTCAGCTACAAGCGTATTAGTGTCGCAAAAGAGATCCACCCCCCTTTGAAAGAATGCGCTCAGGCTTAAAGGGTTATAAGCTAGGTTTGTTTCAGTAAGACAAAAGAGCTAAACGCTAGATGGTTGTTGTTAGATTCTCTAAAAACTAATGATGGCAAAATTAGGCTTTTTGATGCATTGAATTATTTTTAACCACTGTCTCATAAAGTGGTTTGCTCTCCGAAGCTTAACCCTGTAATGCCAAATGTATCATATTTGATACAAACGGTTTCAGAAATGTTTTGCGTCTGACACCTTTTGCATAATTTAATGGTAAAAACTTTGCTCAAAATCCTATTGTTCACAATCAGATATACCTGATAACAGCCAGTAGAAGACTACACAAAAAATAATCTTGACTTATCGCATAGTATTAAATTATTATTATCAAAAATGTATTTCTGTTTTTTCTTTTTACATATTTTGTTAAAAGGGCAAATAAGGACTTCAAACCAAAAAAAAAAGTAATTTTCTGTTTTGTTTTATTCTTGGATCGGGCTTTAAAGGGTTAATTCAATTCCCCTCGGTGGAATCTACTGGCAGAGGGGATTGTTGCACCAATTGAAATCCTGAGAGTGTGAAGCATCTCATCTGTATATAATAAACTTATGTATGTGTGGTATATGGCTTTTCTCCCACTTAATCTGCCTATCTCCAGCATTCGATGGGTGAGAGGCGGAGTCAGCCTGGACAAGTCGCCAGTGTGTCACAGGGCAACACAGAGACACACAACTATGCACACACACGCTCGCACCTAAGGAGAATTTAGAGAAGCCAATTAACCTAAAAGTCATGTTTTTGGACTGTGGGAGGAAGTGGGAGTACCCGGAGAGAACCCACGCATGCACAGGGAGAACATGCAGACTCCATGCAGAAGGACCCCGGGCTGGAGATCAAACCCAGAACCTTTATGCTGCCAGGGAGCCGTGCTACCCACTGATACACCGTGCAGTTCTGAGTCAAACTGGACCACATTTTTCGGGTTCACTGCAGCCAAATCTACGTGTGAAAAACAGCTTATACTGCACAAACATTTTCATTAATCATTCTTATAAATAGAAAATAGAAAAATAAAAATCTCTGTGAACTCTGTAATTTTCCTGATGGCATTTTCAGTTATCAGAATCAGGAATGGAATAATGTGAATCATATTTTTATTATAATATTACAAGGAAGGTTTACAAAAAAAGAGTTACATTTAGTTTAAACATTTTCACTGCAAAAAAATGAACATCTAAATAAGTAACTTTTTCTTCAAATAAGTGCTTGAATTGACGAGGTAAGAGAGACACTTTGCCAATAAACCAATATATTTACATTTAAAATAAGAAAAAACTATAGCATTGTCTTATTTAAAGTGCATATTATCTAACTATTTTATTTAAAGAGTAAAAATACTCATTCCATTGGCAAATCATCTTTTCATACTGAAATAAAGGGTAAATATGCTTAAATTTAGACATTTTACCTTATTTCTAGATCGCTTTTGCAGTGTTTTTTTGCAGTACCTTTTTTTCAACCTCATTAATTTTTTAACAAAGTTTTAAAATATTGTCATTGTTTCTGAGGCCCTGACAGCAAATCATCAGTTCACACATATATTTGGCTTTGTAAAACATTAATTCATAAATATAAATTTGTAAAACATATATTTATAAATCTGCTGAATGGCAAAAATTATGCAGAAAAATCATAGGTTGAACTGCATGCTTAAGATAATGTGTCCTGATTTTTTTTGCTTTTTGTTTGCATGTGCAGTTTTTGCATGATGTGTTGCTTCCGATGCTGTTCTTCAGCTTCAAATTGCTGCACTTGATCTCTCAGACACTTTCCCTGTGAATGGGGGCCTTGTCCCTCCACCATATCTGCTGAGCTAAGACCGAGAGAAAAAGGAGGCATAAAAGAAAAAGTAATTAAGACAGCAGATAATTTTGATGACAGCAGCAAAAACAGTGATTCGGCTTATGGCCAGTAATTGTGGTCAGGACACTATGACCCCTACTCATGTGTAGAGTGACTAAGAGGGATGAGGGCGGGGCAACTATCTGTCCCACGGGAGGAAACAGGCTCTGATCATACAGAGAGCATAAAAGAGATGAACAGTGGTGGGTCTCCAGAGCAGGTTAATGTTGGGCTTGACAGATGGTCAGTGAAGGCATGCAGGGTTCAACTATCAATGTGAAAGGGTTTAGGAAGGTAGATTTATGGTTTATTGAGTGTTCAGTTTGGAGGATGTTTATATTTTTTAATATATTTTGAAACCAGAAGGTTTGTTGAGGAATACGTTTAAACAAATACAGTAAAATCTTATGTCTATTTGTATGTATGTATTAAATACATGTTTTTATTCGATCAGGATATCCGTAGTAACTTGTGATTTCTCACATACTGTAAGTAAGCCAGTAATTTTCTCATAGTTAGTGTTCTACGTATCACATATTGGTTCACTTTTCTTGATGGGCCCCCTTTCATTTAAAAAGGAAGTATCCTCTCCCCCCTCCGACCAAACTTTTTCAATTCAATTCAGTTTATTTATATAAACATGTCATCTCAAGGCACTTTACAGTTCACCAGATCATCCGGTCAAATTGATTCAAAGTTTTCTATCCAAGGAAAACCAGTTGATTGCATCGACTCATTGACTAGAAGGCGATCCCTCACACTAAGCATGTTCTTATCTTATGTTTCTTAACTGTGATTCCTGTACAGCACTTTGGTCAACCCAGGTTGTTTTAAATGTGCTTTATAAATAAGGTTTGAGTTGAGCTTTGGGCGACAGTGGAGAGGAATAATTCCCTTTTAACAGGAAGAAACTTCCAGCAGAACCAAGCTCAGTGTGAGCGGCTGTCTGACGAGGCCGACTGGGGTTCAAGGAGACAGAAGTAGAGATAGGAAAAGAAGCAGAGATACAAACAAAGCTCTGAACCAGCCCCACAGGCGGCCCCCTTCCAGGAAACACACAGACAGGCCAACAAGCTCTGAGCCAGCTCCCATGTCAGAGGATGAAGAGAGCACATCCAGCCAGACACAGGCAGAGAAACAGGACTACACATAAAAACAGGCCGATCTCCAAAATCTATAAACAATGGTGTTGATGGCAGCAGCACAGCTGATTGCTTGTTGAAATTCATGGGCTGCGTCCTGCGAATGCCAGATTCAAAGAACGATTACGTCATAGCGTGGCGCGAGGTCTGGTTTGATTCCAACACTCCTCGTTATGCGGCCTTCAAATGCATCCTTTATGCCCGATCTGAAGGACGGGTCCGATGTATCCTCGCTGTCCTTGGATATCCCAGTAGACAGGGTGTCTGCCTCACGGACTAAAACTGGTAGTTGGTTCCACAGGAGAGGAGCCTGATAACTAAAAGATCTGCCTCCCATTCTACTTTTAGAAATTCGAACCACTAGTAAACCTGCAGATTGAGAGCGAAGTGCTCTGTTGAGAACATAAGGAACAATCAGACCTCTGATGGAGCTTGGCCATTTAGGGCTTTACATGTCGGAAGTTTTTCACAGTTCAGCTAATAAACTAAACTACCCCTAAAGAGTGATTGCAGTATTAGATTACAGGGTAGATACACTTAATTTAAGGATTTTTTAAATTATTACTAGATCAGTTTTCTAGTGTATGTGTGTTGCTGATTTTTTTTGGTGGGGGGGCAAAAACGAGTTTTTTTATTCCTCCATTTAAATGTTTGAAAAGTCTTGATTTACACAAAAAAAAAAAGGTTCTATTCTTTATGATCTCTGATGGTTTTAGTCCACTTCAGGAGCTTTTTTTACTTTCCCTCGATTTTCTCGGCTGCGTTCACACCTGAATTCTGCTCCGCTGATTGTCCCTGACAATATGTGATGTTTTCTCTGTTTTCTGTTGAGTTGCCGTTTCTCCTCTTTTGTCTCGGCTGCTTATGTCTACCTTCTGCTTTGTTTTCACTTTCTTTCTCTTTTATTGATTTCCTGAACTGCTACAAGTGTTTGTTTGTTTTTTTGTATCTGCCTTCTCAATCAACTCTGTGTTCGAGTCCTCCAACTTCACCGACGGGCTGACTTCTTCTCAGGTTTGATTGCTTTCTTCTCATTTCCAGCAGGAAGGCGCTCACATGATCAGGCCTGAGTGGGTTTTACATGTTTCAGTGATGCATAAATACATATGTGATGGTAAACCACCATGAACTCATAAACAATCAGAGATCATCAGTGCAGAGGGATGATGATGATGCTGCAGGAGGAGGAAGAGTCTGTGCCCCGGAGCCCTGACTTCTTGGGTCTGCTCTCACACCCTTATCCCCCCTCCCTGCCTTTATCATGCTCTCCGAGGTGTCTGGTGACTTTGGCCCATGTTAATATGTTGCTCCTCCCTTAATGGTGAAGGAGACGAGGAGAGAGGGAGGTAAAGAGGAGAAGCTCCAGCCCACCACCAGCATGTCCCCAGGGGCCTCCAGCCTGCTCGTGTGCCTGCCCCTCCTGCTGCTCAGTACAGCTGTGGCTCCCTATCAAACCCTGACCAGCTGGGATCTCAACCCCGCCAGAGAGGAGGCTCTCCACCACTCTTCATTAACTCTTCATTAGGTGAAGCACTCAGACACCAACTACTGCTACCACTCAGGTGGTACTCAGAGAGATGGACGTGGCACCCAGGGTCCTGGTGCTTCTCTTGCCCCTGGCGCTAACCCTGCTCAGCCTGTCGCCTGCACCTACTTTGGGAGGATGCCCGTCCGCTTGTCGCTGCTCTTTTGCCATGATGCAGTGCCTAGAGGCCAACGGGATAAGCAGCATCCCACCACTGGCTCCTCAGGAGAGTGATAATGTGACAGAAATGTGAGTATGGGCTCCTACCCACCCTGCATGTTACCCGAGTAAGCATGCAGCCACGTGCTTTAAAGTTGCTTTTTAAAGTTAATTTCTATTGTCCCTGAATCCCAATCAGTGCTGTTTTTGCTCAGAGTGACTTCATTGAGAGTTGTGGGTTCATTTTGGAGTTTGAAGTTATTTGCACTGCAAAAATTAAAACTGCACTGGAAAAAAATCAAAATCTAAACAAGTCATTTTTGTTCTTGGATTGAGGAGGTAAAAGAGACATTTTGCCAATGGAACAAGGCAATTTACACTTAAAATAAGACAAAACACAATTCCATTGTCTTATTTCAAGTGCATATTATCTAATTATCTTATTTTAAGAGAAAAATTACTCATTCAGTTGGCAAACTATCTAATTTACCTACTCAAATTAAGGGTAAACACACTTAATGAAAAAAAAAAAATGCACTTATTTCTAGATCATTTTTCCAGTGTGGAGTAAGTAAAGTTTTCCTACACTGCAAAAAATTGAAATCTAAATAAGTAATCTTTTCTTAAAATAAATGCATTTTGTCTTGAATTGAGGCGGTAAGTGAAACACTTTGCCAATGGAACAAAACAATTTAAATTTAATATAAGAAAAACAATTGTATTTTCTTATTCCAAGTGCATTTTATCTAATTATCTTATTTTAAAAGTGAAAATACCCCAAAAATCTTATTTCCCTACTCAAATTACGGGTAAATACATTTAATTGAAGAATATTTTACTTATTTCTAGATTGTTTTTGCAGTTTGAAATGTTTGTATATTCCATTGATTTGAGCAGGTAGATAAGACACTTTGCCATTGGAATGAGAAGATTTATGCTTAATATAAGAAACAATAACACAACTGAATTAAAATAGTGATGCCATTGGCAGATCATTTATCAGCCTGCTGAGATTAAGGGGAAAATACTGCTATAGAGGAGAGATGGGGTTTATTATTGGGTTATCTGGTTGCTGATGGTGGAAAGAGAAAATCTAGTTTCATCTAGTTTTATCTAGAATAATTCCTCACACAGCCACATGAAACCTTTCATCTCTAATCTTGACCAAAAGCTTTTTGTTTGAGGAAAATAGAGCAGTATTTGGTCTTGCATCTCCTTTAAAAGTTGATCTCAAGGTAAAACAAGCTCTAACCAAGTTGAACGAATATGACAAGTTTAGGCAAAGGAAGCAGAGGTTGGTAGTACACTGCAACAACTGACCTACATTGGAAAAAATCAAAATCTAGATAAGTAATTTTTTCTTAAATTGGTGCATTTGTTCTTGAATTGAGTAGATAAATGACATTTTGCCAATGGAACAAGACAATTTAGATATACACTGGGAAAAATCGATATCTAGATAAGTCATTTTTTCTTAAAATAAGTGCGTTTTTTCTTGAATTGAGGAGGTAAGTGAGACACTTTGCCAATGGAACGAGATAATTTACATTTAAAATAAGAAAAAAACTATTTCATTGTCTTATTTCAAGTGTATATTATCTAATTACCTTATTTTAAGAGTAACAATTCTCTTCCATTGGCAAAACATCTCATTAACCTACTCAAATCAAGGGTAAATATAGTTAATTTAAGACATTTTGACTTATTTCTAGATCGTTTTTGCAGTGTAAATAAGTAAACACTACTGCATTGTCTTATTTCAAGTGTATATTATCTAATTATCTTATTTTAAGAGCAAAAATACTCATTCTTTTAGCAAAGTATCTAATTTACCTATTCAAGAGTAAATACACTTAATTTAAGAAATTTGTATTTCTGGATCATTTTGTCCAGTGTAAAACGATGTGAGATTTCGTAAAATGAGCGTATTTGCTCTTAATTTGAGAAGATTAACAGAATAACCTGCTAAAAGAACTATTGTTTCTCTCCTCAAAATGAGATAATTTGATATTGTACCCTTGAAATTGCAAATTGTCTTACTTACCTTCCCATGTAACGGGAAGACTTATGTACACTTCATTTTTTGCAGTGTATGGACCTTGTCATGACCAGAATTCTCTTTTTTTTTTACAAAATTAAAAGTATAAAATAAGACAATGAAAGTAAAGTTTAAGTGTGAAGTTATAAAATAAGAAATATGTTGAATATAAAAGATAAGATACAAAAAAAAATAATCCTGGTAGAATAATCTTTTGACCTTTATGGGAAGGTCCTCATTTAAAGGTCTTTAGTCTCCTCTGCTTTGCTAAAACTGGTCTAATAAGTAAAGTTGTCTTAAAATAAGTTTATTTCCCCTTGATTTTAGCAGCTAATTAAGATTATCTGCCTATGGAAGATTGTTTGCTCTTAAAAACTAAATAGATGTGGACATGGAATAAGTTAATATGTTTTGTCTCTTATTTTAAATGAAAATAATCTTATTTCATTGGTAAATTGTATTACTTTATAGCTTGAATTAAGTGAAGAAAATTTGAGTTTCTCAGATTTCCATTTTACAGCCTGCTGTCACGATGGGCCAGCACCAAATATTGATTCAAAGTGTTGCTTCTTTGTATTAATATGATTTCTGATCTGATTTACTAAAGAAAGCCTCGGCTAAATCTGCAGGATTAGTAGTTCTTGCTTTTTTTCAGAATTTGTACTTTTACAGTATGAAACTACATCTAAATATTCAACTTCTGCTTCAACAGAATCTATCAACCAAGTCTTTTAATCTTATTTCAAGCCAAACAGTCTTTAACTTGTTTTTAGATTTCTATACAAAGCAAGAGCAAAATCTGTAAGATTATTAATCTCATTTTCAGAATATTCTGCAATAATCTGCCAGTTGCAGTTGGTGAGACTTCTTGAAATCATGAAGTCTCACTAAGTGCAGTTCTCTCACCCCGCTGGGCAGATTACTGCACTTATTTTAAGTCGATTTTCCTGAAAAAAAGATCATAAATCTTTTATAATCTGCTCTTGTTAAGAATATCGATCTCAAAACAAGATCAGAAAGACTTTTTGGAAGATTTTAAGACTTTTTGTAATGGTTAAACTTTCTTTTAGTTTGATAAAGTCCCACGCATTGAACTGAACAGGCTGTTAAGTTCCCATAAAAATAAAAAAACACAAAAAACAACAAAACAAGAACCATTTATGGTTGAAAATGGTGCAATTTACAGAAAACGGTACGGTTAGAAACATTTGTTGCTTAAGTGTAACTTCTTTGTCTAAATGTTTCAGTGCAATGGTCGGTTTACATAGATGTTGGTGCATTTTTGTAGTCAAACATTTGGCCTGTTTCTATAATCACCCGGCTGATGGACAGATTAACTGCAGTGGGAATATGTTTGAATAAAACCCGACTAAGACTGGAGACCTCCAGCTCGGCAGCGTCTTATTCAGTCGGCTTTTTAAAACTTTTGCTTGGAAACAGCAGCCCAAAGTGACCACCTGTGATTCGAAGAGAGCTGCTGTATTATTAAGCAACCCACCATCAGCTCCAGCATGGAAAACTAAATGTCACTCTCTGCACCGACACGCTGTTCTCTCTTTGTTCCTGGACCTGGATCCAAGCAATTAGCACTTGTTAAGAAGGAACTACATTTGTGAAACACTTTTTTATTTTCTTTTTTTTTTCAGCAGAGCAAGTCAATTTGCTGCCAGTTTCTTTTCTCCTATATGCCAGTCTCTTTCTCTTTCCTTCCTCCTTTTCTCTCGCCTACCTCTGAGGTATTTCCTTGTATCTGCTGCCGTTTCGCAGAGCTCAAGCTCAACCGTCTCTCGCAGATGTTCAATCAATACGAAAGCAGGCTTCTGTTTACCGAGCTGCTCCTACATGCCAGCAAACAGCAACACTTCTGAGTATTGGCAGTGCAGGGAAATCAAGGCGATGCGTGGAACAAACAAGGGCCCATTAACTGCAGAACAGAGGCCGAAATTTATCATACACAGAGTTATAAATTCAATTTTGTGAATTGCCAGGCAATGCCCCCACCCAGGAACAATAGATGATATACAACCCACTTGGCTCAATCCAATAAGTAAGGCCGACGGGCGATCCTGGGCCCACCTGCCCTGTAATCACATTACTGCACTCTGGGTCAATCAAACATGCATATAAGCGTCTTGTGTGTGGCAGCTGACAAACAGGGAAGTGGAAACTTGAAACAATGCCATCTGCTTAAAGTACAGCAAGTGCGCTACAGAGAATATCTTTATTTGACCAATCCTTTTATATTCCCTGTCTACTCTTCACACTTCGGAGTGAAAGAATTACAGACTGAGCCTTCAGTCAACCTTATTTATAGGCATGGATCTGAGAAAGCTTTGGAAAATTAAAGAAACACGGTCAGAGAACATGAGATGAGGTTATTAAAAAAGTCTTTTAAAGACTGCAAAAGCAGATTTGAAAGTTCTTGTGTGTTTTCCCTTATTTTGAGCATTTAAATAGAATGATCTATATATAAAATCAGGAATTTTTCCACTTTAATTGAGATAATTAGATATGATGCACTTGAAATAATTAAAAGGAGTAATTTATTCATTCTTTTAAATCCAAATTATCTTATTCCATTGGTAAATGTCTTGTTTATCTTTTGAAAACAATGAAAAATACACATTTACAATTACATTTCTTGCAGTGAATGTCAATATTACCAATAAATTGGCAGTGACAGATGGGGAAGATGATTAAATCTATCCTCAGATGTAAACAATAAAGCAAAAAAGTGAAGCAACATGTTCTACTTATACATAAAAAATTGGCACTGCAAAATCTAAAGTAAGAGTGAGCTGAAAGTTCCTGTTTTGATGCTACTGGAAGTGATATTCCAATTCTGAAAATAAGACTATTAAATATTATGCATCTGAAATAAGATGATGGTTCTTAATTGTTTGGTAAATTGTTTTATTTACCTGCTGAAAACATAGGAAAATATATTTATTTTAGGAGTAACTGACTGAACCGTCAGACATCGTGACTGTGATGGTTTTGCTCTTGAAAAACTCTGACTTTTACAATCAGACACAAGTGAAAAGAACATTTGTAATAAATACAAATAATGCATCTAATTATTTGAAATAAATGAATGCTTTTAATATTCAATGAAACTTTTAGTAAAAAATGCATTTTCTGATAATTATCTAATATTTTAGGTTTTAAAGATTAAATTCGACTTTTTTTTGCAGAGAAAATGAATAAAAGAATAATTTCTCCCCATCTTCTAAGTTCTCTGCAGCCTAGGGACTTAAAATATGAAGTCAGAATTCTGGTAAAACGGTTTAATAAATGCTCATACTAGCAGTTTTATTTTAAAGACGTTATCATCCTCTCTACGCACATTCTGAATGTTTTGCATTGCAGGTTCAATAGGGCCCTAATGCACCAAACCCATGCAGGCTCTTGCTTTTTATGCTCCTCTAGATTCACTCCTACTCTCATCTGGACCTGTTTCTGGGTTCCAATATCACTTTGAGGAAGGAGCCAACCTGAGAAATCAGCTGCCTGTGATTGGCTGCTTTTTCAGGAAGTTCTGTCTCTTGAAAATGACTGTTTAACTTCCTGGTGTCACGACCCGATCCATCCCAGAAGCACGATCCATCTTGCACACGTGCGAACAGATATATATCCAGGTGTCCATAAATAATGTAATTATGGTACTAAAATTACTTATTTCTATCATTAACTCATTAAAGAACGCTAATAAACATCTTAGAAGAACCGTCTTCTGTGAGACAGTTTTGATGCTTTTTACATTTTCTTCGTTAAACTACTTCTCTGACGTCTCCATCGGACATGCTTAGAGCAGCGGCATGATTAAACCATGTTTATCTGCATTTTAGTTGTTTCTTTCTTTAGGTTATGCACTCTATAGAATAAGGTTAATATGAAAGGAAAACATAAAACTCAAAAGACTAGATTTATGTTTAAATCCAAAGTCGAAAAAGTTAGCTACCAGTAGTAGCGTAGGAATCCCATTTCCAGTGCAGATCGGGCAGAGACGAGTGATGAAACAGAATTTGAATGCATTTATTTTTTCAGGAAATACATTATTAACCTTTAACAAGTTATATTTTATTACAATTACTATTTTAGGGAGGAAAAAAAAACGTAATTTATGTCTTTTTAACAAAATAAAATCTAGGGCGACCCGGATGTATATCTGGATGCCCTTTGGCAAATGGGATGATGGCGCATGCGCAGAACGGATCGTGCTTGCGGGACGGATCGGGTAGTGACGCCGGGGTGTGAATAGTAACGTTAGCAAAGCATCTTCAGGCTAATAGCTGTTTGAATCTGCAAGCATAAAACATTCAGAATGTATGTGGAGAGCAATTTATGTACGAGCGTTTTTATTACACATGCACACTTTTGGCATAATTTTAACATCATAGAATTCAACAGGTTATCTAATCCAATCAGGTGTGCTTGATTAACTCATCATCATCATCATCATCATGTGCACATCCATAAAAGGAGCTGGACTACAGGACTAAAAGAGAAAAAATTAACCTCATGCCTTGTGTCAAACACGGTGGAGGAGGGCTGATGATTTGGATTCTGCAGCACTGCAAAAAGAAGTTTATTTTTATTCTTACATTAGCGAAATGACCTGGATGCTTTGCAGTAATAGAGTTGATCAATATCTTATCTGTTTGATTTGCTTTGCTTAAATGCCACATTTAACTACAAGTCCTTCTTACATTAGAAGGTTGGATCCAGTGTGTTCTACTATTTCCTGCTGGTTGGTCAGGTTTTCTGCTGGCCCATGTTACCTGCTGTGGAAAATGCAGCTTAAACAACGTCGTGTTTCTCAGCTGTTTAGACTTTTACTCTCCTTTTGATCTGCAACATCTTTATCCATGTTATCTGAAGCAAACCTGCTTTTCAATTCAAACTCTGCCTTTATCTCAAATTCAGGGTATGAATTTAAAGGCCTTGAAAAGTTTCAATGTAAACCTTGTATAAACTGAAGGTTGCGGAGTTAGGAGTGGTGCTTTTTCGCCTCTATGTTAACTGATCATTTCTTTCCTCTATTTTATAGTCTAACATGTCATCCATTTTAAAAAGGTCTGAAGGAACAAAACAAATGGATTTTAAATCTCACGATTGACAACGTTCCACTCTTCGCTGTAACGAGCTGTTGAGGGAGAAGTCCTAGAGTTTATGCTGACTGGAAAATGTCATGAACAGAGGACAGATGGACCCAGTATTGAAGGAGAGACAGTCAGTAGGAAAGTTCAAAACGTTTATTAAATAAAACAAAACAAAAAGCGGAGCTGTGGCTCGCGGACACTGCAGGCGGGGGGGGGGGCGGTGCACCGCCCAATCTCACACACTCTGTAGTGGGAGAAACACAGGTAAGTGAACACAATCATCTGACAGAAGATTATCAGAGTTGGTCACTGACCTGGTTTTAAGGAATGTCCCCAGTGCTGCAGTCCCAGAGGTCATGCTGGAAGCCGATCCTCGTCAGGGATCTAGAACAGACAGAACAGGCAGGATCCAGATCAGGCAGGAACAGAAACAGGTGGCAGGATCCAGACTTCCAGGCATCCACAGGCTCCCAGGAGGGTTCAGAGTCAGACCGGGACCAGAAGCATGACCAGGTGGTCACGCACAGGAGCAGACAGGATCAGGTGCAGACAGGCAGGCTCAGTGGAAGAGGGTAGCCGAGACAGGACGCGGAACCGGAACTTGATGCAGGTCTTTAAACTGGTCTCCTCCCTGGAGCCAGGCTTATAGGATAAAAACTGAACCTCCCCACATATAGAGCCAAAAACCCAGAGGACTCCGCGGGGAAGGAACAGTGGACGATCAGAAGACGAGACAAACATTAAAACCCTCTTTCCACTATCTGCCAGGATCCAGGACACGAACCAAGGAAATAAAACTAACAGACAGACTAAACAGAAAGACAAGTAATGATCTGGCAGTGAAAGCTCAGGCTGAACTGAATATAAACCAGAGGAAACAGGTGAGGGGAATTAATAATAATTGAGGCAGGGAGGGAAAACAACAGGTGAGAGAAATAACCAAAAAAAGGGGAGCAAACAGGCCAGATCATGATGGAAAAAGCCATTCAGCTCATCTGAAATCCAATTAAAAGGAGATGTGAATTATTTTGACGCTGACTGGGCATCAGGCTCTGGGTTTGTAAAAGTTGAAACTTGA
The DNA here is from genome assembly GCA_030533445.1 of Cyprinodon diabolis. Classification (NCBI taxonomy): domain Eukaryota; kingdom Metazoa; phylum Chordata; class Actinopteri; order Cyprinodontiformes; family Cyprinodontidae; genus Cyprinodon; species Cyprinodon diabolis. The sequence continues at coordinate 44,799,372 of CM060064.1, read as the reverse complement.
AGTGTTTGGGTTGGTTTCTCTCTATTGATATAAAAGATTTTTTCACTTCTCTCTCAAACCATCTGTCCCAAAATGCAAACAGTTTGGTAGTAGAGTCGTAGAGATTCAGGCTGCATATCAGGAGAAAAGACAAGTTAGATGGCTGCAAATATCTCTAAAGGAACTATACAGCTGGATATTCGATCTTTCCATCAGTCAGATGATGATTTGCTGATGATGATGATGATGATGATGATGTAATTTTTCAGGATGATTATGTACCTATGCACTAAACACTACTGCATAACAACACTAATGTTTATAGATTTAGTCAGTTAATGCATGTGGCACAGCCCTCAGGGGGTCCAGATTTGAAAATAACTGGAAATGTTGTAAAAACTGAAAAAGCACATATATTTAACACAAATATTTATCCAGCAGCCTGCTTCATTGATTCAGTTTGGTTCAGATGGTCAATACTGTACCAAATCACAGCACATGTCATCTGAAGGCACTTTATAGAGATAGTTCAATCAGATCAGTGAAACTGCACTCCACCTCTATGACCGGTGGCGACAGAAGGCAGCTGCTTGTATCGTATCATTAAATCTGCAGCGATCTCTGATGCCTGAGATTTGATCTCAATTAGAATCAATCTTACTCATGAAGACTGTGATGAAATCAATCCTTTTTTTTTACTTATTTTGATCTGAGATGTCCGTACCTCAAAAAATGTAAGCAGAGAAGCTGCAAAAAAAGATTTTTAATGATTTAATAGTAAAATGTTTGTCTACCTAAAGTAGGCGATGCGCCCCCTAGGGAGGGCTTAATGCTATTACAGGGGTGGCCTGATAGAGTTAAAGTCAATTAATGAATAATTTGGAGACGTAATTTTAAAAAATACGTAAGTCAATGGTGAACTCTGTTTAACAGTAAAATCAAGTTAAACTTAAAAATAAGTAAACGTTAACTTATGTCTCCAAATTTGCAGCCTTGTTCTTCCACAGTTAGGCTAGAAGAGATTGTGAGATTAAATTTAATAGTTTTTCTGCTACTGAGCCTAAAATAGATCAAACTTATGGAAACCACATAACTTATGTTGATTAAGCATATTCTCCAGGGTTTTAGTGTATAAATGAAAATGATAGCATGCAACAAAACCTTTCTGCTAACTACACTGCAAAAACAATCTAGAAAGAAATAAAAAATTATCTTAAATTAAATATATTTAGCCTTATTTTTAGTAGGTAAATCAGATGATATGCCAATGGAATGAGTATTTTACTCTTTTAATAAGAAAATTAGATAATATTCATTTGAAATAAGACAATACAATTACTTTTTCTTATTTTAAATCTAAACACTGGAAAAAAATCGAAATCTAGATAAGTAATTTTTTTCTTAAAATAAGTGCATTTGTTCTTGAATTAAGGAAGTAAAAGTGACATCTTGCCAATGGAATGAGACAAGTTACACTTAAAATAGGAAAACACAATCACAATTGAGTAGAAATTTCCATTCCATTGGCAAACTATCTCATATACCTACTCAAATTAAGGGTAAATACACTTAATTAAAAAAACTTTTACTTATTTCTAGATTGTTTTTCCAATATATTGTCTTTTTCCATTGGCAAAGTGTCTCACTTATCTCCTAAATTCAAGAAAAAAGGCTGTTATTTTAAGGAAAAAATTACTTATTGAGTTTTCTTTTTTTGCAGAACAATATCTGTGAACAGGTGGAGTCCATTCAGCATGTTTGCCTTCATGAACATTTTTTCTATATGCTGATCACCTAAATGTGCAGGATATGTAAGCGTAATCCTGACCAACCGCAGTCTGATGTAGTGGTCAGAGCGCCTTCTGTCAGGGAGCCCCAGATCAGCTGTGGCTTCACTGTCGGTTAGAGTCCTTTGACTTGTTAAAGCGCTATATAAGGGCGGACCATTTACCCATTAAACCCGGAATGGATTGCAGGTCATCTGCGCAGCCTCAGCCTGCAGCGGCTCTTCGCTGTGCTCTAGCTTCAGAAGTTCTATGTGATCCTGCACTGGAAAAAATCAAAATCCAGATAAGTATTTTTTTCTTAAAATAAGTGCATCTCTTCTTAAATTGAGGAGATTAAAGAGGCATTTTGCCAATGGAACAAGACAATTTAGATTTAAAATAAGAAAACACAACTGCATCTTCTTATTTCAAGTGCATTTCATCTAATTATCTTATTTTAATGGTAAAAATGCTCATTCCATTGGCATATTGTCAAATTTACTTATTCAAATCAAGGGTAAATACACTTAATTTAAGAAATGTTTACTTATTTCTAGATCATTTTTGCAGTGTGATCTATGCACTGGAAAAACGATCTAGAAATAAGTGCAAATCTCTTAAATTAAGTGTATTTACCCCTGATTTGAATAAGTAAATTTGACAATATGCCAATGGAATGAGCATTTTTCTCTTAAAATAAGATAATTAGATAATATTCACTTGAAATAAGACAATGTAATTGTGTTTTCTTATTTGGCAAAATGTATCTTTTATCTCCTCAATTCAAGAACAAATGCACTTATTTTAAGAAAAAATGACTTATCAAGATGTTGATTTTTTGCAGTGTGGGCTAAAGAAGAACCCCGTTGTAATACAGCAAGATTCCTTTTAGCTCTTTCACGGTGTCCGGTCTTCATCAGAGCTCTTTGGTTATTTCAAATCTTTCACTTAATTATCCTCCCCAGTTTACAGTTAGTCCTTATCTAAACCTTGCCTTATTTCTTTAATTTTTTTTTTTGTCCTTTGTCATAATTTCTCTGCTGTATTCATCAGGTTCCTGTCTCTCTGTGTCCCTGGGTTCTTTATAAAATAATCATTTACCATCATGCATCTCTTGATGTTTATGAGATTACTTACCTACAGTATCTAAGCATAGCTTTTCACACATCTATGGAGCTAAAAAAGTATAAATGATGGATCACAGCGAGAGAGAAAAAAGCTCTCATCTTCTGTTTGATGATGTCTTTTTTCTGTAAATCCTCTTTTGAGAAATCATTTTTTTGTTCCTTTCTCTTTATAAACATGGTCTTTAAGGAGCAGATTTTTTCCAACCATAAAAAAAAAAAAGTTGCATTATGGTCGTCTGGAAAGATGACATTTCAGAGTAAGTTTGTTCTCAGGAACTGAAGCAATGACAGCTGTAGTGATCCAGATCGAGGGGGCTCTTCTGACTCTTTACGCCTCAGTCACCCGATAGGCATGATGTCCTGAGATTTTCTAAATCATACTAACAGAAATGGTTCTTCCTCTTCCTGCATCTTCTACACATGGCGATCATACCTGCCATCTATGTGCAGTGCTGCTGCATAATGCAGCTTCTTTTCGGACCACTCTACTCTCACATACTTATAAAGAATAGCCATTTGCAAATACAAAATCCTCTTTAACATGAGACTTCCAGTTTTTGCACCTGTTGCCTAAAGTGTATGTAATCTTAGTTCAACTCCAACTCACTATTTGCATGTACAATCTTTTGTTTGCACAACAATTTTACCGTTCCTTACTTAGCAGATTAGATCTCATGAGTAAATGTCTTTAAGATAATTTTTTTTCCTAAACTGTTGTTCTTTTCAACTCTGCTGAGAACCATGCATGTTATTGCACCTGTTATTGAGAAAATGTTACATATTTATTATATTTTTGGTTTTATTTTAAATTCGTTTTACAATAAATTTACTCGAGCAACAGGCAAATGCTTTTGGTCATGACTAATTGTATTGTAACTCGTAATTTCCCATTTTTCCTTTTTCCTTTTTTTTAGCTACATTGAAAACCAAGCAGATCTGGAGAATATTACAGAGACTGACCTTGTTTTCTACAGAGAGCTGAGAAATCTGTAAGTGCTTCACATTTCTTCTCCTTAAACTTAGGATAAAGGTCTAATGATGAAGTCAAATAGATCACCTCCTGTTGTCACTGCTGTAAATCTGTGTTCTTATGTTTCTTTCAACAAGCCAAAGTTTAATGTGTCTGCTCAATATCTTTAATGTTGACTTAAGTTAGTATTACAGTGCAATCCAGTTGTGTGCGTTTAAACCAGAGGTGGGGAGTAACTAGTTACATTTACTTGGGTAACTGTTAAACAAAATTGTACTTTTAGTAATATTTTACTCCAATAATTCCCTCTAACGACCCCCTTGCAGAGACATAGACAGGTATCAGGTATTGCAGGCAAAAAAAGAACCCCAACGACCAAAGGGGTGGACTCGTTCTTCCGGTTCTATTTGCATGTTTTCTAAGCCAAAACAAGCCTTTGTTTTTGTTCCACTCTATAAACCCTCAAACCCAACGCTATTTCTGACATTTTGAATTGAAAAAGCTGGGAAGTGAAACGTCTTCAAACGTCTCCAGTGGATTGTTTTTTTGTTTTGTTTTTTTTTTACGTTTTTGGAGTACTTGAGTCGACTTTTTACCAAATCCTTTTCTACTCTTAAATATGACAACATATGATGAAATAGTGTTACTCTTGCATGAGTAAAATGTTTGTTTTTTCTACCCACCTCTGGTACAAACAAAGGAAAGCCTGGTTGATTCATTTAGGTTTAAGATTCCTCTGAATTTCTGAAAATTGTTTTCTTTTTTCTTTTCCAGCACCATCACATCGTGTAAACTGAGGCTAATCTCTCCAAATGCTTTTCAAAGAAACCTCAAGCTGCAGTATGTGTAAGTGTTTTGGCTGAGAAAGAGGAGCTATCTTAGCCTCGTGAGACCATCCTGATCTCGCGAGCTTTCAAGGTTTTACTCGCTAATCAGTCTGGCTACTCTCCGTTAAAGAAAATTTGGAGCCGTTCACCAAACGAACGTCCAATCAGCGTTGGCTTTGAGGCAACGAGAAGCGCGACAGTTCAGTCTAAAGAACATGGCGGCTTCAGCCGATGAAACTAGCGTTAGCGTGGCTATCGAGCAAGTTTTATCGGAATTACAGAGTATTTCTTCACTGAAAGAAGAGCAAAACACTGCTCTGGAGGCTTTTCTCAGAGGAAAACATGTTTTTGCTCTTCTCCCAACTGGTTTCGGCAAGAGTAGCCTGGCTTGTGGTTGTGTTTTTGTCGTCGCTCTGTTAGTACGTCATATGTTTCGTTGATCTGATTGGTTTATTTGGCCCGTCTATCACCAACATAGGCCAATCAGCTAACCAGTATTTTCGCCCCTTCCCAAAATTACTTCAACGGAAGGTTTCCAGATGAATATGCGGAGCAAATCCATCTGGCGGAGTCAGGTTAGAGCTATCTATCAATATATGCTGTGGTTTTGCTCTATTTGCTTGTCATCTCTTTAATGTTCATATTCGAAGTCTTTCTGCTCTTCTGAATTAATCAACTAATGCAACGATAAAAAAAGGTAGGGGGGGGGGGCACCAAAACAATTAATAGTTCCCAGAAAAAAAAATCCTCTAATGCAAAGGTTAGAAAAAGTCATAGTTTTAACTGTTTTTGTTCAGCAGTATTCATTGCCATTAAAATCTGTATGAAAATGTTTACTCAAACAACAATGAATTTAAACATGATTTTATACCGACAGGAAGTAGTACTTATATGTGAAGAGACTGAACATCAGCGGCTCCTATTGGACCTTCTGTTGCAGCAGGTCTTTCTGGCTTGTTGCTCCAGCTGTTTTGCACGTCTACAGGTTGAACGTGTTTTCCATTCTGGGGAAACTCTCCACTTTCTTCTTAAAGATATGCAGATTCTTGGGGGTATTTTGGTTTGGACCTTCAGCCACTTAAACAGATGGACATGCCATGATGGAAATAATTTCTGTTGCTTTGGCGGAGTGTTTTATGTTGTTGTCCAGTATGAAGTTCAATTCAATTCTGTTTATTTCTTTAGCGCCAATTGACAACACATGTCATCTCAAGGCACTTTCCAGTTCAACCAGATCATCCAGTCACATTGATTCAAAGTTTTCTATCTAAGGAAAACCAGTTGATTGCATCGACTCATCGACTCTTCAGCAATCCCTCACACTAAGCATGCTTGTAGTGACAGTGGAGAGGAAAAACTCAGAAACCTCCAGGCTCAGTGTGAGCAGCCATCTGCTGAGGCTGACTGGGGTTCAAAGTTGAACCTTTGCCACAATCCCTGAACTTTTTTTAGCTTTCAACTGTCACTTTTTTCCTGTATTTATTTTTTTCCACCTTATAGTCAATCCCAATCTGTTTCTTGTCCCTGCTGAAGAAAAGCAAAATCCATTCATCCATTTTCTGTCTCGCTTCAACCCAGCTGGTGTTGCGAAGGGTGCTGGTGCCGATCTCCAGCTGTCTACGGTCGAGAGGCGGGGTCCACCCTGGACAGGTCACCAGTCCATCGCAGGGCAAGACAGAGACAAACTACCATTCACACACACACTCACACTTAAGGAGAATTTAGAGAAGCCAATTAACTATATAAAACCATGTCCCTGTAGGCTGCTACTCTAGTTCATGCTGTCCAAGGCGGACAGTCATATTTTAGGAGGTTATTGGTTTCATATTGGGTTGAACAGCACTGGTGACCCAATGACCACTGGAGGCACCGGCTCCCCCATGATCCAGCAACTTAAGTGGATTAAAACTGCTGTGTTCTGCGCTCTTTGTTCTTTAATGTTTTCTAGCAAATTTCTCAGACCTTCAGACAGCAGCTTGATGCGTTTTTAAGTTTTTGCATGCAAAAATGGGTGTTGAGAGATCCTGCAGGATGTTTTGTCCGTCTAGTGCAGTGTTAAATGTAGATTCTATGTCTAAACCTTGAAGCTTTCTCTCTCCGGTTTGTTTTCCTGAAAAGAGATCAAACTCTTGTACAAACACTTTATAACTTATATGTATTAAATAACCATGAGACATGACAAAAGATTTTGATAGAAATTGTAATCTTACTCAGATCAGAGAAGTTGCTTAGGGATACAGAAGGCAGCTGCTTACCAACCAGGCTCAGTTCTCGGGAAGTGGCCCCGATTAACAGTTAAAGAAGCATCCAGTCTGTCACATCAGAACATCCTTACATCATACTCGTTAGCAGATGAGGAGACATCCATGGCTTCAGCCTTATCAAAATATTACACTTTGTTCTTAGCTGAAGGACGCTCTCGTTCCATTCCCAAAGCTTTGCCACGTACAAAATTAAGTTTATAACTGTATATACCTGGACCAAGGAACTGTCGTAATTAGATAAACTACTGAGGAAAACATCAGTTCTGACACACAACAGGGAGCTAATATTAATGTGTAATAAAGTCACACATCATCAATGATAATTATTCTAACAGCAGCATGTCTTGAGGCTTATCAAGTGATGATTTGCTGTTATGGGACCGCCATACAGGACGTGGTTTGTGCTACACTTGTCAAGGGGATCAGCACATTTTTCGTCTGCAAGGCCGTGTCTTTCCTGGACGGGGTCACCTGGGTTGCTGGTTAACAGTTACCTTTTGTATCTCTGCTTCTTACTGTACATCTGCTCCTGTCTCCTTAAAGCAATGAGTGTCCCAGCAGATGGCCGCTCACACTGAGCCTGGTTCTGGTTCTGCTGGAGGTTTCTTCCTGTTAAAAGAGAGTTTTGCTCTCCACTGTCGCTGCATGCATGCTAGGTGTGAGGGTGAGGTGTGACAAGCTCATTATGGAGGAGCAGGTAATCCAAGTCAGTGACTGAATGTGACTGGTTTTCTTTGACACCAATTTAATATTATAAATATATTATAATATATAATATTCAGACTTGTGGCTGGATGGCTCAGTTTCTATTACCTGCCAGTGCACACATTGTCAAAAGTGATGTTAAACTTTGACCGTTTAGGCACAAGCCTTTCAAATCAACAGACTTCAGTGCACAGCAGTGAGTGCATTGCATAGAGGGGTCTGAGAGAACCAAAAAACCCTCTGGACAAATCAAAGTATTAAACAAAGGGACTCTGCATATTAGGGTGTTTGTTTGTTTTTCAAACCTTTGATGTAAAATTGAAGTTTTTTAAACATTCTATCTATAGATAGACATAATGTTTATGTATATTATAATATAAATAGAAACATAGTAAAATAAAAAATAAAAAATTGGTGACTATATTTATCACATACACCCTAAAGCCGGGCATACACTGTCTGATTTTTTGCCCTTTTCGGGCCGATTTTCCAGTCGTGCGTGAATTTTGCGATCGGGCCGACTTTCAGCCTCTTCGTGTGTCGTGCATCATGTAGTGTACAGGGGGTAATGAGGGGCAATCAATCACCTCCCGATCAGGAATCATAAGGTCAGGAGAAAATCAAACATGTTTGAAATTCAGTCGCTAAGTGGGCATGCGCAAACAAGGTTTCTTCTTCTTCTTCCTCTCAGAAGAAAACACAGAAGCATGGCGGGAGTGCGAGTGAAATTGAGTTCTTTTCTGTAAAATTGACAGACCATAGTAGCCATGTTTGCTCAGCCATGTCTTTGTCCAAATACGTCGCTGCCGTTTCTTTTTAGGACTTTCAGCACAAAATGGCACGAATTGCCAAGAGGAATATGAAGCTCACTCTATTGAGCTTCATATTCCTCTACTAATTATTTGGCTTCGGGATAGACGAGTCCAACCAGCGCCATCTCACTGCGGAGCTGAGTCCGACGTGGTTTTTAGACGTACAGTGTGAACATGTAGATCGCATCAGAGCGTTGGACCGCACAGTGTGAGAACATACATCGTGAGCTATGAACTTTTAAACCCTGTGGTTTCTACGTACAGTGTGAGCTGTAGCTGCCTGCAACGACTAAAAAAATTATAGAGTGTATAGCTGGCTTTAGGAACCAGTTGTAACACAAAAAAGAGCTTGCCAAAGGTTCCTAGGTCCACACGGAATGTGAAATAACTCCCATTGGGGGAATACCGTACCATTCCACATGCTATCATGGCTGTGTGCGCAATTCAAATGGTTTGTTGCAAATTAGCAACAATAGGCATCAAGGGTTTAGAAATTTTGAAGTATCCGAATGGGGGCTGAATAACGATGCACTAAATAGTTTACTTTTCCTGTTGGGCAGAATAAAATGAAAAGACATTATTTAACATTTATCCACCACTTGGTCTAGCTAATAAAATCCTTATCAAAGATTTACAATGATAAAGTGATCCAAATACTTATGTACCTTAGAGTGAAAATCATTAAAAAAACATATTAAATGCTGGATCATTTTGACCAACGGATTCAGAAACACGCTGCTGTTGCGATGCCCTTTTAAGTTCATTGATACTGTTTTCATTTGTTTTCCTTTCGGACCGTCTGGCCTCACATCTTGACTGAAACATATCAAATGAAGCCATCGGATCCATCCATCCACCAACAGCTGACTCTTATCGGCACCATCTTGTCCTCGTCGTTTTACTGAGCGTGTGCAACATGTCCAGTGTTGTTTATCTGAAAGACAAGCGTTTTTTTTCCAAGGGACCAGAGATGTTGGTCGGGAAGGCGGAGGGGAGCTGGGAGGCTCAAGAAATTGGAGAAGACATCCACCAGTCACCTTTTACTCGCTCACTTTGGCGGATTATCGACAACTGATGCATAATAAATACACTCCACTAAGGGTCCATTATCACTTAATCAATATTTTACTGTGGGAGAGGGGCCAGCTAGGCTTGCAGGGAGAGTGGGGGGTTTCTGCCACAGATGTATTTCTGAGCTCTGAAAGAGAGGAAAAAAACAAATCAGTAAAAACATTTTCTCCTTCTGCTCTCATCTAAACACAAACCTCCCAGATTTTTTAATATTTCTGCTCAAAAGCAGCTAAAAGTGATCGAGCTGCTATTCCCGGCTTGGCTCTTCCCCCCGCGGACTCCAGGAGGAATCGAGCCGGTAATGGATAAGCCCCAATGGCTAACCCATCTGACATGAACTTTTGGGAGCAAGGAAAACAAATAATTGAACCCTGGGCCCTGTCACAATGATTATGTATTGGTTTCCATGCACACGCTCCCCAGTGTGGCTTTCTGTCATCTTCTGAGGGAGGTTTATTTACAGCCTCTCAAAGTCTGAGGATCATTTGAGCTCCGCTGTGATGATATTTAAGTGGCCTGAGAGGATTGAGCAAAAAATCGCAGTTATAATACGAGCGAGACCCTGGCATGCAGGGACAAAGTGTTTGATTTATCTGATCAAATCATACGTAAATAAAAATGAGTTTTAGGTTGGAGCAGTAACATTCCTTCCTTTTCCTTCAAAGGAAATGGATTTTCTTATTGTAGTTCAGCTGGCTTTCTTAGGATCATATGGTTTTTACTTCTTTTGGACTTTTTTATTTTTAGGATTTTTACAACTCTTTCACCATTTTCAAAACTGAAGGAGATGGTTCAAAGACCTCAGATTTTGTATTTATATATATATATATATATATAGTAGTAAGGAAATTGGTGGTTCCAATAAAATAACATGCAACTATTTTAGTTTTCTTACTTACGATTCTGATAGTTATAAAAAATTGTTTGCTCATTTGTTACTGTGTTTTTGCTCCAAAAAAATCAATAAAGGAACTGTATTTTTGTTTCTGTTTAATTCAGGAGCATAAGATATCAATAATGAATTAATCTAAAATTGAATGTTTTTATCAATCAATTAACGATTAATTGATAAGTGGGTATCTTCTCAAAATCCTGTTTACTTTTCCAGAGGATGTTACCTCTGGCAAATACTAAATAACTATTTTCAGTCATCATTATGCCAGTTTTATTCAATAATTGCTTTAAAGAAAACGTTTTCTTCCACATTATTAAACTTAGACATATTTCTAAGATGAATTAAAACATTAAAAGACAGGGTATGTCGCTCTTACATACTGTCAGGCTGTAAGCTGCTTCATTTTAATGTTGTGGATGCTAACTGTGATATGACTCTCTGTTTTTAGTTTAATCCAGAATTTAGTGACGTTTATAGAGCCTTTAAACTGGTGGTTTGGTTGCTCTCTGTTATAATTTTTGAAAGCTATTATTGGTATTCTGAAGCTCTCAATACATAACTTGAAACATGTTGGTTTTGCTAATTGGTTTGCTAATTGGTTTGTTCAGTGACCACCCCTAAACTGCTATTTACAATGCAGGTAGAAAAGGTTTTAGCGTGTGAGGGCTGGCCCTCTTTAAATCATAGCGGCCCCAACACTTACTCTTCGGCTGAAGGTCCTACCTGTGACGGTAAATAATTCAAAGAGCTCAAGAAGTAATCCAATGTTAACTACCTTAATGATGCATGCAGTATATATAGCCCTTCCTTGTCATGCACATTAGAGACCGACACGGGAGTGGATTTTCACTCCTGTCCCGTCCCACTCCCACAGAAAAAATTGTGTCCCGTCCCGATCCCGGGCCAGAGTAGAAATCTAAATCCTGTCCCGTCCCACTCCTGGTGAAATTTCTCCCACTCCCATCCCGCTCCCATTCAGAATGACTCCCGCTCCTGCACCACTCCCATTCTTGTTGTCTTCAGTAAATTTTTTTGCCAATACATTGAATCTGAATTTGTTGCTTTTGAGCGCGGGTGAAAGACTCAGAGCGGAAGCACTGCTGGTTTTTGGGTCGTGTAGTTTTTTGACTCGCATTATAGTGTAGGCTTCAAGGAAAAGAACTACAAAATGGCGGCGCCAGTACTGGAGTTTTTTTCTTTCTATTTTATTTTATTTTTTGGCGTCAATCCTAGTTTTTTTTTAGTTACTATCGGTTTGCGACCGCTCCCGTCTCCTCCCGTTAATGTTTAATCCTGTACCGTCCCAATCACGTGATCGTTACTAATACTGACTCCCATCCCAAGGAAAATCCCACGGGAATCCCGTGACCCGAAAAAAAGTCAGTCTCTAATGCACATCCTTGTGACGGCTGGCATATGGTGTAATTTTCTATTTCTTGACTGTAAAATCTAACTGTAAAATCCTTGCAACAAACGAAATTATAATAAAACTAAAATGCGATCTTTGAACCAAACCTGTTCATCTTATATTTGGAGAATTTATGTTTGAATATTTTGTAAAAATATGTTGCTGTGCATGATGGGGTTTTGCATCTAAAGGCTAACGTTTCCCGTCTTATGTGCATTGTTGCCAGGTTGGGATGTTTCCCAATCTGGCAGTTCAGGATGGCTGTCTATGAGTAAAAAAGAGATCAATAAACATTTGTTCAAATTGGGCGAGATTTCGTATATCCAGGCGGTTTATGAAAATTTTTTGGGCTGGAAAACGTGAGTCAGTGACGTTCTATAACAAGAAAAAGTGTTCATTGATGTTTATTTGAGGTTTTTATTATATTTAACATCATTACTGATTAATCTAAGTCACTACTAAGGACAGGATAAACCTTTGCCAGTTATAGCAGACAGTGTTGCTATAAGAAGAACTGTTTGTATAGAAGCACTAATTAGCTAATGTACTGAGCACTGAGCAGAGGTGTGCTGGCAGCGTGTTCATGACTGTTGGTCCCACTCGGTTTGAAGTACCTGCCAAGGTAATTGATCAGAACCAGTTTGGATGCATTAATGCTTTCCACTGACTCAAATCCAGCACCACGGTTCAGTGATTGAAAATAGCATATTTTCCTGAGGGGTTTCTCATGTTACTTTGTCTTTGTGGAAACATTTACGCTCCTCCTCAAACCCTAAAGTAAGCAAGTGGAAGTTTACATCTGTCCATTGATCTTCTTCTTATCTTGTTGCTTAGAAATGACTGATCTGTTACTGAAAAACCTGTTAGATTCAGGCAAGCAGGGTTAGAACTTCCAGCTCTATTACTGTTTGACAAGTTAAATAAATCTTGTTCTGTTTTCTTTTTCTTTCACAGCAACCTGGCATCCAACTCCCTGGAACATATCAGCTGGAGAGTGTTTCATTTTCTCCCTCTGCTCAACCTGTGAGTCAGTTTCCAATTCTGCAAAATACTTTATTTTAATTGTGAATAAAAACATAGCTGGAATTTAAGATAAAATTCTTTCAATCTTCCTTATTTCATTCCTTTTTACATTTTGCAGATATACCTGTGATTTTAAACTGATTATTCATTTTTTTAGGCTTTTGAATTTTTCTCCATTCTAACGACTTTAATGAACAATTTCTTACATTTCTTTTTGTTTTTGTTTCTTAATACTTAAATCTTTTAATCTATAATGATAAAAGGCATTATCCCACCAGTGGGTGGTGAAGTTCAGTGCTAAAAGATGCTAACTGTGTGTCTGGAAAGAGCCAGAATCCAACCCCGACCACCCAAAGCTCAACTTCCTACTCTGCCAATTTAAACTTCAGATTCTGTCCATGAACCCCACAAAAGAATCAATCACTGGGCTCTGGTTGAATACAGCTCCAACCAACCAGCCTATTTCCATCCATTATGGATTTTGTTTTCATCATAAAGATGAGAGATGACCGGTGAAACATTTCTTGAGCCAAAAAATAGTAAAAGCTCATGTTTTTCCTTAAATTATGTAAAATAACTTTTAGAAATTATTCTTTACAAAAAAAATTCAATGCACAGGGAATAGGGTGATTTTTGCTCTCTGTGTTGGGACACTGCAAAAACGATCCAGAAATAAGTCAAAATGTCTTAAATTAAGTTTATTTACCCTTAATTTGAGTAGGTAAATGGGATGATTTGCCAATGGAATGAGGATTTATACTCTTAAGATAAGGTAATTAGATAATATGTACTTGAAATAAGATGCAATTGTTTTTTTTTCTTATTTTAAATGTAAATAGTCTTGTTCCATTGGCAAAGTGTCTCACTTGCATCCACAATTCAACAAAAAAATTCACTTATTTTAAGAAAAAATTACTCATCTAGATTTCGATTTTTTTTCCAGTATAGAGAGAACATAAAACAATACGGATTCTGTCTACTTTTATTTTAAATAGAAATTTTAGACAGGATAATATAAACTGAACTAAATGGTAATCCACCATTAGCAGCTGAATACTTTGAGAGCGCTGTAATTCACTGTTTGCATTTTTTCTAAACAAAAACAAGGCTCTGTTGGGCTACTCTATAAATCCTTAAACTCAACGCATTTTCTGAAATTTTGAATAGAAAAAGCTTCCTGGATGGGAAGAGAAACATCTTCAAGCTTGGAAACAAAGTCCAGTGGATTGATTTTTTACTTTTTTTAGTAGCATTAAGGTTGCCACTAGCATGTGGAGAGCAATTTTCAAACCAAACAAGCCCAAAGTGAATAAGAAATGTGATTCCTCTGTCATTTGAGCATTCAGATCAGCGACACACAAGGCTAATGTTCTCTACAAATAAAACAGATCATAAGAGGTGGAAAAATATATTAAATAGTGTTTTACAATAGAGATGATAGCATAGGGGTTTCATCTCCAGTAAATTTTATTGCTTATGTTTTTCTTTACTTGCTTTTTAATAAGTGTACAAGGTCTTAATCTAATTACTGTACAAGGTCTTAATCTACCAGACAATCTATATTCCAACCTTTTCTAGGTTATGGATTATGACAGACATAACAAAATCCTACCTAAAAGCCTCAAACCTAAGATTTTCTCAATGGATGATTCCAAAAAAGTAAAAAAAAACAAAAAAAAAAAACAATCCACTTCACTTTTTTTCCAAGTTTGAAGACGTTTCATTTTACATCCAGGAAGCTTTTCAATTCAAAATGTCAGAAATAGCGTAGCCTGGTTTTTGTTTAGAAAACATGCAAATTTTGGAACGGGGGTTGTTTGGCTTCTTTTGTTAGCGTGCAATGCCCCATATGAGTCCCTGAAAGGGGGTCGTTAAAGGAAATTGTTGGCCTGGCTGAATAAGGGAGGTCTTTTGTTCCCCTGTAAACAGTGGCGCTACCAGGATGTGGCCAGGGGTGGCCACAGCCACCCTTTGCAATGCCTTAGCCACTCCACTCGCCACTGTAAATTGTAGTAGCATCAATTTAGCATTTACTGTAGCCTCGTGAGACCATCCTGATCTCGCAAGCATTCAAGGTTTCACTCGCAGATCAGTCTGGAGACTCTCCGTTAAAGAAAATTTGGAGCCGTTCACCAAACGAACGTCCAATCAGCGTTGGCTTTGAGGCGGGTTGAGGTGTGACGCAACGAGAAGCGCGACAGTTCAGTCTAAAGAACATGGCGGCTTCAGCCGATGAAACTAGCGTTAGCGTGGCTATCGAGCAAGTTTTATGGGAATTACAGAGTATTTCTTCACTGAAAGAAGAGCAAAACACTGCTCTGGAGGCTTTTTCTCAGAGGAAAACATGTTTTTGCTCTTCTCCCGACTGGTTTCGGCAAGAGTAGCCTGGCTTGTGGTTGTGTTTTCGTCGTCGCTCTGTTAGTACGTCATATGCTTCGTTGATCTGATTGGTTTATTTGGCCCGTCTATCACCAACATAGGCCAATCAGCTAACCAGTATTTTTGCCCATTCTCAAAATTACTTCAACGGAAGGTTTCCAGATGGATATGCGGAGCAAATCCATCTGGCGGAGTCAGGTGAATTATGCACATCCAGGGATATAACATTAAAAATCACACAGTAAAACAAGAAATGAGAAGGTGTTTATGTTTTCTCCAGGCAGGTTTACCACAATAGTAGATTCAAACCCTGAAATTATGGCTTTTAGTTTCAGTGTGTCCCCCTAAGATCTTTAGTGGCCCCATCTTCCCCCCCTATGAAACATTTCTGGAGACGCCACTGTCTGTAAAGGGGTTGGTGTTGCAATGAGAGTGGGAAGGGATTACCTCTATCGCTGCATTGTTGAGATTTCCTCAATGGATGACTGGGCTCACCTTTGGAGATAAAGTAAGAAGATCCATCATTCAGTAGGATTTCAGAGTAGACCCAGTATGTTCCTTTGATGACAGTCTGAGCCAGAGTCCTACACCGGGTCAGGTACCTGCAGGTAGGAAAGTAAAGCATATTATTTCACGAGTGCAGCCGGGTTATAAATGGACAAAATGGGGTATCATAGAGTCACAGCGTGAGTGAAACGTATAGATATTTCATTTATTAACTCTACATCTTAAAAATTCAATCTAATTGGATTGGAATCTACGTTGCATTTGACGCACCACTAGAAGATGAATCGACAGATTCGGCAGTATTCATTGGCGGCAAATCATTGCAGCTTGGTGGCGGTGGCGTTAGCATAGTAGCATGGACGACGAGATGATTGAAAATGAACACAACGGAGATCTAGTCCTATTGGCAGACATCCATTTAAAATGTAGGCAACAGCATGAAAAAAGTGGTTTCTACTTTTACTTTTATACTTTAAGTAAATTTACAAGCCTGTACTTTGTTACTTTTACTTGAGTAAGGAAGTTTAATCAGTACTTCCACTTTTACCTGAGTATTTTTTAACACAAGTATCTGTACTTTTACTCAAGTACGGAAAGTGAGTACTTTTGCCATCTCTGGGTATATCCCTGGAAGGACCACTTATTCCATCTGACCTTGAAATGCCTTAAGATTCCCCAGGAGGAGCTGGAGAGGGTTTCACTCCTGATGGATGGATGGAAGGAAGGACAATTGTTCCTCTTGTATTTTGATGACTATTTCTTAGATCTTCCTCTTTTCTGGTCCAATTTTGTCAGCAACAGCAAAGTTTCTTATTTTGTTTGTGGATTATCTTGTGCCTGACTTGAGTTTCTGCTGAATTTAGAATCAAGTTAGCTTTTTTAAATTAGTTTTGCTTTTTAAAGTTTACTAGAAAACACATAGCTGGTTCAGCTTATGCTGATTGAAATCCCAGTTATAAATCAATTCTAAATCCTTCACTTGTTGGTTTTCTTGTGCTCATTATTTTAGGATTTTAAGGGAAAACCCTCTGATTTGCTCGTGTGACCTCTACTGGCTGCAGCAGTGGCAGAACGATGATCGTGGCGACGTCTACAGCCAGATGTTGTTCTGTTTGTCCGGTGATGGGGAAATACCATTCAGCTCTTTGGTGATAGACAACTGCAGTGAGTTTTGATTTTATTTATGACATTTCATGCTTTCATTTGGGACTTTGTTAGTATGCTGGAAATTTTGAGAATAAAGGAAAAGTCCGGTCAGCAAAGAATAATCAATGGATCACTATTTAGAACTAAAACTAATACGTTTGCATTGATTTGATGAATTTAGAGTTAATCAATAAAAAAAATAAAAATATTTTTCGGCGCAATCACAGAGTCTGGGAGCGGCCATTTTTGCCCAAATATAGTAACACCTCCCTCCTGCCATCTTCCGGCAGTGACGTCACGGTGCGGTAAGCCTAGCGCCATTCTCCCCGCTTTACAAGCTAAATCAATGGGAACTACTAGACACATCTGCAATCAACAACAATTATTGAAGATTTCCAGAGGACTTCACCATTGAAATTCACCAGAGCTATAGTGAAACTGACAATGCCTACGTGCATGGCAGCTGGATGCTGGAATACATCGGGTAAAAGTGGAAAAAAATTAGTTATTCCACCTTTCTGATTCCTGATCCTCCACGGACGGGTTGGTCGTTGGATCGTCAACTTGAAGAGGGAGGATTTGCCATTGAACTTCAGGCCAGAGAAAAAACCCATAATTTGTAGCCAACATTTGGAAGAAGAATGTTTTCAAGATGACTTGGATAATAGCGCGTTGTGAGAAACACCAGATACAGCACTGGGACTTGATCAACAGCCGATACCGCACCGTGACATCACAAACCGGCAGGTGGCAGTAGTGTTCTTTGACAAACATGGATACCTCATTCAAAAGAAAATACTCTTAATCAACAACACTTATTATTTATTGAACAGTATGTAATAATTTCATATTTCAAGTACTTTCAGAAGTTTGAATTCTGAATATGACCTGACTTTTCCAGATATATATAAAGTTTCAAGCCATATAAGCTTGATTTGCCAATTTTAAACGTATCAATGCTTAGTTGCTTTCATTGTGTTTTGTTCTGCCTTAGCTTAAAAATCACAAGCACTTATAGTTAATATTAGCGTTGCACCAATACAGATACCAGTATCGGGCGGGGCCCCGATCAAGCACTAAAATGGTTGTATTGGTATCAGCAAGTACCGACAAATAGAGCATCAATAACATTTTGATAGCTAAAAGTTTATTCAACTATTGTCACCCATTCCAGGTAGGCAATAAAAAGTTCTACTGGATTCACTTTGTATTAGTCTTTTTCCTGCTTCACAAAGGTAGGCAGCAGCTTGACAAAGCCATGATGGCAATTATTTTACCAGCCAGTAGAATGAAGTTGTTCATATATACACACACACACATCAATTTCAAAAAGATGGTATCTGTATCAGCCAATACTACACAGCCGGGTATCGGTGCCAAAAAATGACAGCGGCACAACACTAGTTAATATGAACTTTATTTGCTTGGCCTTTAAGTCATAGTTTTAACCACTGTTAATGGTTTTCCAAATTGTCCAAACTGTTGGGAAAATAAGTGTTGATTTACTAGTTAGGCTCATCCTGTCTTCTTCGCTGATCTCAGGTTTGCCTGAAGTGACCATATCCTTTTCTCAACTGAAGACTCAAGAGGGGGGAAACCTCACGTTTGAATGTCATGTGACAGGAAGTCCCACCCCCAATGTGAGATGGCAAACTAAAGAACTTGCATCTGACTACGTTCTGCAGGTAGGAAAAGCAGAGCTGTGCCATTTTTCATGATCATTTTAAAGTGTTGCAGTTTTTCTTTGAGATTATCTTGTTGTTCAAACACTGTTTACACCAAGACTATAATGGTTTTCAGTTTGAAATTCTATTAATATTGTAAAACTAGATTTCAAGCTTGTACATCCGACTTTGTTCCTTACTTGTCTTGTGAGGCTGAGAATTTACTTTTTACTCTGCATCAATATTTAGCTTGAGAACCACGTATTGACCTTTTGTGTCCCTGCAATCAGCACAGCCAAGTTTGGGCTCAATTTAGAGTTTTCATCATCTTATTTTCCTGCTTTTTTACTACTCTAGAAGACAACCTTTGCTGGGTTCAATGTGAAAGCAGTGTGGTGAATAATTTATAACTAAGAACAGGTTAGCGTTTTCATTAAAACTGTATGATGAGAGTGTTTATTGGGGGAAACCAGAGGACTGACCAGACATGTTTAACACTGATGCTGCCAAGAGCATTACAATAACTTATTTGGGGCGCTGCCAACCTTTTGTTGGTCCGATAAAGTTGTAGCCTCAAGTGTGTCCAGCTTTACTCTCTTGATGACTAAGCCACACATATGTGCATCTAGCCCAACAAAAGCCCCATAGAGAAGCTACCTTTACCGCAACCGCTTTTCCACATGCATCACTTCAGACACTTATGGGCAGAGACTATAATAATATGAAAGACCGTGGAACATCTGTTTCCTGTCCTCATGTTTTTTTAAAACAACGAAGAGTCTACATATATATATGTATATATGTATGTATGTATTTAGGTATATATATATGTATATATAAATATATGTATGTATATATAAATATATGTATGTATGTATATATATATAAATATATATGTACACTCTTTGCTGTTTTTCAAAAAACATATATGTATGTCTGTACATATATATCTATGTGTGTATTTGTTTATATGTGTATATATATATATATATATATATATATATATATATATATATATATATATATATATATATATATACACACATATATATACATATTATATGTGTGTATATATGTGTGTGTGTATATATATATGTGTGTATACATATATATATATGTATATACATGCACAATATCATATATATATATATATATATATATATATATATATATATATATATATATATATGATTGGCATATATATATATGTATGTATATATGTGTGTGTGTGTGTGTGTGTGTGTGTGTGTGTATGTGTGTGTGTGTGTGTGTGTGTGTGTGTGTGGGTGTATGTATAATTATATATATATATATAATATAATATATATAATATATAATATATTTACATATAATATATTTATATATAATATAATATATATATATATATATATATATATATATATATATATATATATATATATATATATATATATATATGTGTGTGTGTGTGTGCGTGTGTGGGTGTATGCATAATTATTTTTTGACTTACGTTCTAATAAACATATGCAATCAATAACGTTAATAGTTTCTAGATGGAAGGACCTGAATAGAAACTTTTGTTAGTAATTACAGAAGTTTTTAACTCTAATTTCCTGTTTCTATACTTTGCTTATAAAAAAAAAAAATACCATTGCAAAGTGCATGCATGTAGATATTCCTTTTTCCTCTAAACACATTTGAATAGTATTTTTCATAAACTACTTTTCAGTTTAGATTTTCTCTTGTGACCAATGTATCTGTTATACCTGAAGGAATTCAAATTTCACTTCCTGACTGCTTCTGCAGGAGACAGTCATGGGCTCCTCGGTACATCTGGTGCTTCAACTCACCAATGTTTCCTCCAAGGACAACCTGCACAACCTGACGTGTGTGGCTGAGAACCAAGCTGGGCCCAACGAGGGGATGGTGCAATTGGACATTGAGTGTAAGTGCCTGCAAAATAAAATGCTGCGCTCCTGAAAGCTCACTAGCTCAATGCAAGTCGGCGGCCTTAATGGAGGCGAGGGCGAGAGCACACCGGGACTATTTGGTAGTGCAGGCAGGGTGGACGGTTGCACAAAAGAAAAATGCACTGCGCTGATTTCTTCTAAATGCCCCCTCTACAAATATGGGTACGTACCCACCATGCTTCTAATGGAGCTCTCTGTCCTCTGCCACTCAATCCAGCGACTGGTGAGAAGTGTTAAAATAATATGACTGAAGTGCTTCAGGTACAGCTTGCCATTTAATGTAGGGATGCAATGAGAGGACAAAGGAAGGTGAACTTACCTTATCTTCCTCGTATAGAACTCCACCACCTTATGTATTTTGCACTTTCAAATTACAGATGGAGCTTGACTCTGAGGGTCTGCTGCTGTTTTCTGCTTTCAGATACATTAGTGCATCTGGAAGGTGAGCAACGCCGAGAAAAGACAGCACCCAGTAGTCCCACAGAAGACATTCAGATGCATTAGTGGTACATTACTGAAAATACAACCCCAAACAATATCATATAGCTCCCACTCAATGACACTCATTTGAAAATATAAAGCCAAAAAAAGACAGGGGCGCCAATCAGCTGCATGAGCATCAAGGGACAGATAATGAACATCAGGAAAATGGGAGCGGACAACCCGTGCTAAGATCTGATTTAAGCTTATCCTAATGGACTTTTCCCTTCAACTCCGGAAAACCGCTTCTTCCATGGTGATTGGCAGTCTTTAAATGTGTTAGTGCTCCTAATCTATCAACATCAGCTCCACTGGTGGACAGACACTCGTTAACCGCTGGCCCTTTAATTACTTCTAATTACCTCCCAGAACAGTGGGAGCTTACTGCTGAGTGGCTCCTCGTGCCATTGATTCATGGTAGACATGCAGCTTCCTCTTCATAGAAACCCTGCTCTGAATCAACCATTTGAAATCTTAGAATTAAACAGAAATTTTAGGGAAATTTTTATTCGGAGGATCATTAATGATATGCAGTTAACATACCTCATTTTATAGATATAATAATTTTAATGTTTCAAGTTGTTTTTTTTAATGATTTTTATGAAATCAGAAGTCTGCCATAAGGAAAAAGGCATAACAAATAATCAAACCAGCAGTTTTATTTAAAAATGCATTTCAATTGCTTCTTGCAGGCAGTTTTGGTGACATTCATGTGTTCATGCTCCTCTGCTCGTGTAGCCTCTTTCCTACTTGTTTGTGAACCTGTCTCTGTGCGCTCATGTCAACTTTTTGTTTTATTTTGAAGGTGAAACCCATAGACATTATATATGTAGACGCCTCATTGGACGTTTGCCCACGTGCTTAGAGGGC
This sequence comes from Cyprinodon diabolis, assembly GCA_030533445.1. Taxonomy (NCBI): domain Eukaryota; kingdom Metazoa; phylum Chordata; class Actinopteri; order Cyprinodontiformes; family Cyprinodontidae; genus Cyprinodon; species Cyprinodon diabolis. The sequence goes on along the minus strand of CM060064.1, from coordinate 44,777,530 downwards.
GGCCATCTTGGATCGGACCACAGTTCAAACAGCTGCTGTCAGAATGAATAGAAGGTGCCTTAGATCTCATTTTAATCACATGAAAGACAAGTCAGAGATAATATTACAATTGTCTCTTACATATCAAAACCACAATGAACTTTCAGTTAGATTACACATATTTATTTAATGAATGTCTCAAAAGGCGGGTTTTCCTGAAAAGTAGCCAATCACAGGCTGTTTACTGCATCCGATTTGTTCCATCCTCAAAGTTGACAAGAGGAGAGAGAAGGAGCATTCACTCATGAGTTTGACATATTTTTGGTCTCATGCTATTGAATCTTCACACATAAAATATTCAAAGTGTGTGTGGAGAGTAGTTCACATGTCTGGGACTTGACTTGAATAAAACTGTTTGTTTTATTATTAATGGTGTGTGTTCCCTTTCCCCCAAATTCTGACTTTATAGATTTTTTGGTGTAGATGTCATGAACCGATGACAGATGGACCCAGTATTCAAGGAGAGACAGTCAGTAGGAAAGTTCAAAAAGTTTATTAAATAAAACAAAAACTAAAGTGGAGCTGTGGCTCGCGGACACTGCAGAAGGGGAAGCGGGGCACCGCCCAATCACAGACACTCTGGTTTAGCAACTCAGGCCTAGAATGTCCCCACGTGCTGCAGTCCCAGAGGTGATGCTAAAAGCCGATCCTGGTCAAGGATCCAGAACAGACAGGAACAGAAACAGGTGGCAGGATCCAGACTTCCAGGCATCCACAAGCTCCTAGGAGGGTTCAGAGTCTGACACGGTCCGAAAGCGTGACCAGGTGGTCACGCACAGAAGCAGACAGGATCAGGTGCAGACGGGCAGGCTCAGTGGAAGAGGGTAGCCGAGACAGGACGTGGACCCAGAACTTGATGCAGGACTTTAAACTGCTCTCCTCCCTGGAGCCAGGCTTACAGAGATAAAAACTGAACCTCCCCACATATTGAGCCAAAAACCCAGAGGACTCCACGGGGGAGGAACAGTGGACGATCAGGAGACGAGACAAACACAAAAACATCTTTTCACTGGCCGCCAGGATCCTGGACATGAACCATGAAACAAAACTGAACAGACAGACTCACAGAAAACAAATAATGATCTGGCACTGAATGCTCAGGCTGAACTGAATATAACCCAGAGGAAACAGGTGAGAGGAATGAATTATAATTGAGACAGTAGGGAAAACGGCAGGTGAAAGAAATAACCAATTGAGGGAGAGCAAACAGGCCAGATCATGACAGTAGAAGGATCATCCACCATCTGAAATTAATATTTAAAGATGAGAAAGTGGTGCACAAGTTTGGATTTGCTTCAGATGATCAGTAATGGGGTTCTAGACCCTGTTGCTCAGGCTTGCAAGTGGCTATTTGGACCCTCTGCAATGGCTCTCTAAAATGTAAGAAAAAACTATATTTTTAAACATAGTAGATGTAACCAAAAGGGCTACGACCTTTTTTGTTTGTGGACATATTTAAATTAAGTTTGAGATTAGGATAAAATAAAAATAATCACTAATATTTTTTCCAGATCAATCTTTCTTGCCAAACCTAGCTTGTTTTTGCAAAGGTTTTATGTTTTTTCTTTTATTATAAAACCTAAAAGATGGAAATAAAATGTTTTTTTATTTTACAATGGATAGCATGAAAAAGTGCACTGCAAAAATGACCTCAAAATGAGTAAAAATGTCTTAAATTAAGAGTATTTACCCTTAATTTGAGCAGGTAAATAAGATGATTTGCCAATGGAATTAGTATTTTTAATCTTAAAATAAGGTATCTAGATATTATGCCCTTGAAATAAGACAATGCAATTTTTTTTCTTATTTTAAGTGTAAATTGTCTTGTTCCATTGGCAAAGTGTCTCACTTAAATACTTAATTCAAGAAAAAATGCACTTGTTTTAAGAAAAAATGACTTATTTAGATTTAATTTTTTGCAGTGTATGAGTTGTCTTTTCTTAAAAGCTCAATAATTCATTAATTTGGGGCTGTAAAGGAATTTTTTTTTTAGCTGCACTGAAAGCAAAGAGTGGGGCTGCAGAACCCTGGTTTAAAAACTTCTGTCATATAATTTGGTAGAATATCCCTGTGAGGTTTGGCCCTGAGCTCTAAGATATTCAAACATCCATAATAGTGGCATTATTATGTTTCTCTGTCTGGTTCTACAGAAAAGTTTTATTAAAGACTACTCTTCTTAAAGCAATAACTTCAGGGCTAAAAAAACAAAAATGAGTGCAACGGGGTCCGTGACGAACAACAAACTGGTATCAAAACATGAATCTGACTCAGTCTTTGCATGATAAAAGCTGACCATCTCATCTGTGAGATCTTGACCTTTTTTACATCCTCAAAGACTTTCTTATTTTCAGCATATAAGTGCGCTGAACCTGCATGCACAGTTTGTTTGTTCGTTCAGATCCACTCTGCAAAGAAAAATGGCTTCTGTTTATTGAAAAGCAAAAAAATGCCCTTATCAAATAACTTAATGTCTAAAAACTTTTGTATTTTAGATTTGATCGTTCAAAGAAGTGTGCTGGAATAAATTGTGGCAAACTTCAAATGAGGAAATAAGGTGTGACAAGCAGCTTGTTCATTAAATGGGTTTCTAACCTTTATTTTATCCCCAGCAGTGTGAGATCAGAAGAGGCTACCAGTGGGGGATTATTAAAGGTGATTAAAAAGCAGTATTTTCCAAGCAGTGTAGTGGCTTTCAGAGTGCAGAGAGTAAAGGGGCACCTGAGCCGGTATCCGCCTTATTACAGCACTTTCCGGGTCAGGGTTACAGGTTAAGAGCAGCACAATTTCCAGGGCAGAGCAAAGGGTCGCTGCACTTGAGAGTTGTGTTCGATCTGAACGGTGGCGTTTCCTGTAACTTCATGTCCAGGAGAAAGCTTCCAGGTAGTTCTTGTGGTTGGGAGCACGACGATGACCAGGATTCATTATTCATGGCAGGTCAGCTAAGGTTTGCAGTTCAGATGGAGAGCATTGATTCATGGAAAATCCCAGCCAACATACAGCACAGTGTGAAACTGGGATATGTATGACAGAGTTGAGGTTTCAGCATAAAGAGGAAACGTTTACAGCTCTGTACAACAATACCTTTAGTAGTTTTGATCAATAGATGCTGTGACTGTCTCTGTCTGAAGGACTTTGACAATTTTTAATCTCAATTAAGCTGCTTGTTCAACACTTTGAATGTTGAGTCCTGGTTTGTTTGTGGTAGCGTGAATGAAATCAGGAACACTGCAGCAGATCTGTATGTGGTCGTTGTGGGCTTCCGCTTTATCCAGGACTGGGATAAAGACTTCACTCACCGTAGAGGCCTCCTCCAGCTCTGTTGGGGGAAGCCGGGGCGCCTCCAGGCCAGTCGAGAGACACAGTCCCTCCAGTGTTTCCTGGGTTGTCCCCTGGGCCTCCTCCCAGTGAGACGATCCTGGAACATCTGCAAAGAGAAGGCGTACAGAGGGCATCCTAAAAAGATGTCAAAGCCATCTCTGCTGACTCCTCTGGATGTGGAGGACAAGCAACTCCAGGGAGAACCTCTCCTGGATGACCAATCTCCTCATCCAGGACCTAAAATTGGATAAAAATATTCGGGTGAAATTTCCTCATCCACCATAAAGAACATTAAAAGCTTCAAGTTGAAGTCCTCCCTGCCAGTAAGGCTCTCTTCATGTTGCTTTGTTTTGGGGTATAAAGGATGTTAACTTTCTGTTGTGGGGGCACCCGCAGGCTCTGGGTAGGAGTGTGCTTCAAACAATTTCAAATAGAAGATCAATCTTCTTTTACTTTAGTGAGGCAGTGTCTTACTCCTTGATGATTAAAATTTCCATAGACGTAAATGTAAATCCCTTTATTGTACCACGATGGGGAAATTTGTTCTCTGCATTTTGGCCCAAACCCTTGGGGAGCAGTGAGCTTCCATTGTGTGGCACCCACATAGTGGTGACAGTTAGCTTTAGAAAATATTTAACTTAAACAGCAACCTCCACGTAAATTTTAAGCAAATTTTTCATCCTTAGACCGGTCGTTTGTGTTTTTGGCTAAAAAAAAAAGTGATGTTTATAGTCTATATGAGAATGTGGAGTTTGGTTCACAGTCTGAACAAACTGCTCCCATTCATTCATATTTATGCTCTAGTTTTCAAAAACCACACAATTCTGAAAAGTGAGGTAAAATTGAGCTAATTTGTTAACAGTTTTCATTTCAATCACTTGAAAAGCAATCTGCCATTGTTGCTGGATGATTTTAATACAGTAAATGTTGTCTGGCATTATTTAGATGAGAATGGATATTTTGGCTAGTTTTACATGTGTTGTGGTGAAGGAATCAATTCGAAAGGAGAAGACAGAGATGCATGTAGACAACCAAGTAGCCAAAGTTTGTCATGAGGGTCTCTGTGCTTGCAGGAACCAGTCAGTCCCTCCGAAATAAAGCTTGATTAATGTCGTCAAACTATTCAATTTCAATTCAATTCAGTTTATTTCTATAGTGCCAATTCACAACACAAGTCATCTCAAGGCACTTTACAGTTCACCAGATCATCCAGTCAAATTGATTCAAAGTTTTCTATCTAAGGAAAACCAGCTGATTGCATCGACTCATTGACTCAAATACAATCCCTCATACTAACCATGCTTGTAGCGACAATGGAGAGGAAAAACTCCCTTTGAACAGGAAGAAACCTCCAGCAGAACCAGGCTCAGTGTGAGCGGCCATCTGCCGAGGCCGACTGGGGTTCAGTCTAAGCTACACTCAGTTCCAGCATGTCTACTTCCTTCGGTAAAACACAAAATTTTAAGCCTGGATAGTTTTTAAAAACATTCTTCATGTAAATTTTGTTTTTGTTTCATGGGCCTTGTGTTTTGGTTTTTGAATTTCCTAACAAGCTAGATCATTTTTCTGCTGTATTGTACGGACAAATGAACCAAAACATTTAAAATAAAAAGTAAAAGATTTATAGGAGTTATTGATGGACATTCTTTCAAATGATTGCAAGATAATCCGTCTTTTTAGGAGGAAAATAGAAAGAAATGAAGATGATATTTAACAAAATGTTAAACTCTGACCTCACCTGAACCTCCAAACCTGACATCTCCCCGCAGTTCCAGCCAAAATCATCTTCCTGAGAGACGCTGTGCCGCAGCACAACTGGTGCTTCCCCTTCGCTGTGGATGGCAATCCAGAGGCAAAGATCAGCTGGCTGTACAACGGCTTCCTAATCAGAGAAACCAAATACCTCTACAGCCAGTTCATCCCTGACTCAAATGACGGGTCGGTAAAACACGGCTGCCTCTTCCTCAACAAGCCCACCCACATCAACAATGGGAACTACACTCTGATTGTGGAGAACAGGCTTGGCAGGGATGAGGCCACGGCTATTGGAATGTTTATGGACAATCCTTTTGATCCGTCGGATCCAGAGGGGAAAATTCCAGGTGAGTTCCTGAAAATGTTTTATGACTGACCATCAGTCCATGGTAATAACTGTTAGAGAATTATTTTAAAAACTGGATTATCAGCATCACACACTAATTTAGCTGTTTAGCTGCAAATAATCAAGATCAGGTCGTCCCAACAAGATCCTTATCCAAGTATAAAAATATTACTGGATATTTATTTAAAATACTGATCTAAGTGTTAATCTGGTCATAAAAATGTTTATATTCTCTTTCCTCCTTCATGCTAGTTCCTAATGAGAATCAAAGTAAGTCCTCCATTAAATTTATGATTCCTAAAATCCTGAAGTATTTATATATACTGACTTGCTGTTTGTCCATATTTTCCCTTTCAGGCCCAACAAACAAACCGGATATGGACGTCACAGAGAATCCTGAGAGTCGGGTGTTTGTGGTATGTCTGTGTTGTCAAAATATCCCCTAAGATGCTAAAAGTTATTTAGATTTACCCTCATAAGTTTGTTTTTTTTCTTTGAGACTAGGCCAAATTAATTAATTAAAAATTTGACTTGATATTAAAAATAACATTTAGTACTTGGTATTTGTGATATATAACATATGGCTTCTCATGAAATAATAATAATATAAGAAGGTTTCTGCAAATCTTCTTAAAGATTGGATGAGATTCAGATGTTTTATGCAAACTTATTTTAATACTGGGACAGACATTTGAAAGTATAATAATGTAGACGGTATAACCATCTATTTAACCAACATTAGTATTTCTTTATTAGAAAAAGTTTATTTTTCTTTTATAAACAAACAAATAAATAACAATAAATCCTAATAAACAGTTTTTAATTTATCGCTACTAAAAATTGCAAAGATCTAAAGGGATCCATGACTAGTTGAATATGTTGACATGATTTATGGAACTGTCTTATTAAGCTAAAAGATGCAATCTGTTATATGTTAAAGACTCATAATTACTTTAACAAATAAATATCCTGTGTTATATTTTTTACCCATGGAGGTTGCCATTTTTATTTATTTTTTGTTCGGTCTTACTGTACTTACGGAAGCCGAGAGCGGCCGTACTTGACCTGATTTGACTTTTTTCTGTCTTTGTCTTCTCGAGATTAGTCAATTTAATTTAATTCAGTTTATTTATATAGCGCCAATTAACAACACGTTATCTCAAGGCACTTTACATTTCAACCAGATCATGCAGTCAAGTTAATTCAAAGTTTTCTATCCAAGGAAAACAAGTTGATTGCATTGATTCATTGACTCGAATGCAATCCCTCACACTAAGCATACTTGTAGCGACCGTGGAGAGGAAAAACTCCCTTTTAACAGGAAGAAACCTCCAGCAGAACCAGGCTCAGTGTGAGCGGCCATCTGCCGAGGCCGACTGGGGTTCAAGGAGACAGAAGCAGACATAGAAAAAGAAGCATAGATACAAAGAAAGCTGTGAACCAGCTCCACAGGCAGCCCTATCCAGGAAACACACAGCCAGGCAGACGAGCTCTGAGCCAGTTTCCATGTCAGAGGATGAAGAGAGCACATCCAGCCAGTCACAGTCAGAGAAACAGGACAACACTGGAAAACCGGCTGATCTCTAAACAAGGGTGTTGATGGCAGCAGCACAGCTGATATTCCTCTCCAGGATGGAGTCACAGCCACACAATAATGACATCACTATCTCATTATCACGGTTAAACAATAAAAAATTTTCTTGAGATAACAAGATCATTATCTCGTTATCATGAGAACACAGTTATTGATTTCTTGAGATAACGAGATAATTAACCTGTATGAGTAATGAATGAAGCTGGCCAACAGCAGTCCATCCATGCCTGTGGTGCCTGTAGTTCTGCAGTTGAGAATCATCAAACCAACAACGTCGTCTCATAACCTAAAAGTTAAACACAAGATTATTTTCAGAATTATACATAGGCTGCCATGACCTATAGATTAATACAGATTAAACACAGGAAGGCTAACATCACCAGAGCTATTTTATATCATATTGTGTTTGACTAATCTTAATTTAGACAATGCTGCACTGGGTCAATAAAAAGATCGTCCTCTATACCTTTAAGTTATACAGAGAAAAAAATGGCTGCCTGATATTTAATAAGAATGATTCTATGAACTGTGCACTAACTTCTAGGTGGCTAAATAAACACATCATTTTGTTTCAGAAATCAGCTGCATATACTCATAGGTGAGGAAAATAAGCTAGTTTCTGTTTTTTAGCTTTCATTTAAAATTCCAGAATTATAAACAGATCTTGGCTCTATTCGGCCATTTTTTATAATGACTGGGATTCAAGTTATTTTCAGGGTATTTCTGTTTTTTGAGCTGAAACAACATCCTGCATGAGGTGATTAGCACATGTCTAATTGCAGTAGCAATAACCGTCTCAAATCTTCCTGTGATGTTTGACAGGTGTCTGTGGCTGTGGGCCTTGCAGTGTTTGCCTGCAGCTTTCTGCTCATCATGGTTCTGGTCATAAACAAGTGTGGTCAGCAGTCCAAGTTTGGAATTCACCGTAAGTAGACACACAGGGGATGTTTTTGCTGCATGAATGTACAGCTAATGCATTAATGACATTTACACAGAACCGGCCCACCTGGCTTTTTGGGAACATTTGATAAAAACATTCGATGTTTTATCTGAGTCCGTTGTCTAGGGCGGGGTTTCGATTCAAATGTCAAGAATCGATTCAATATTTATGCACAAGATTTGGAATTTGTCCTTTTGGCTCTGATCCAATCTCAAGTTGGATGCTGCTATTAGAAACATTTTGTTTTCGCTGTTATTTCTGTAGTTATTCAACGTATTATATTAGTATTATAATACTATTATCAGCGAAGGAACAAAGTAAGGGTAGTTAATGGCAGCTTTTTACTGTCCTTAAGGCCAGAAAACACCTAATTGGATTTTGTGCGTGATCCGACAGAAATCCTGTCAGACGAGGTCGTGGCGTTTACCGCTGATTGAAAGGCAATGGGGAAGAAAACGACCGAAACTATTTTGCGTAGCTGCAACTAAGACAGAGCCCAGGACTATTCTAGTCGGAATTTAGCAGCAATTTCATGGGTCTGACAGGAAGAGAGACACAGTTACAAAGTGAAACACATTCGCATTGGATGAAAATAAGAAATAAAATCTTACATTGCAGTGTCCATAAAATCTGTGATACTCCCTGCATGAATTGTAATAAAGCTATTTATATGCATAAATCAAGCGGAACACTATGGCGATAGCCGTACTGCTCCACTTGTGAAAGTAAAATCTGTTGAGCTTTGTTTGGGATCAAGACAATTACTGTATTCTTATTGCCACATTGCCAGACAGGACTGTCATGATTGGCTTAAGAGACTTAACCCACATGCAGAACAACACTGGAAGCAGAGTAAAAGTTTAACAGAGTTTATTGAAAGGTTTTCACAGAGAGAACATGAACTGGTTCAGGCACAGGTCCGGGACTGGAATCACTGATGTCTGCAGAGACGGATAGTTTGATTAGCTGGGCAGTCAGATGATTTGTCGAGTTAATTAATTCAGAATATACCTTGAAGAGATCCAGACAAATTCTTTGTGAGGGAGGGAACCGGTTGGGTCCAGAGACTGTTGGTTCAGCAGAGTGCTCAGCAGCAGCAGCAGCGTCTAGCTTCTGACTTGTGAGTGGCAGACCTTGGTTTGAGTTTCCAGCTCTTCCTTGAGAGCTGCAGGAGGAGTCCTGATTGAAATCTTCAGGTTTGGCTTCCTTGGGCAGGCAGGCAGGTTTACAGGCAGAGCTCATCCAGAGCTTTAGACCTTAGACGGGTTTCCTGTGAGTAAGAAGACAGAGGCAGGTTAGAATCATGTTTCTCTCTAGAGACAACTAAGATTCTTTCTGAATAACAGAGGCTCAGGTTCGCTAACCAAACTTGGTCAACACTGCGGCGTTGAAGGAAGGTCTGGCTGCTGCTTATGTAGGAAGGTCTCCTGATGGGCTGATGAGCTTCAGGTGTGCTGGAGGGCTCCAGCCCAGGAGACCCACAGCGCACTCTGCTGGAGAAAGGTGGTAAATCTCCAGATCCCAACAAGGACACTGTTAAAAAAGAAATAAAATCTGTTAACCGCATGAGGAAAGAGTCAGTTTTGGAGTCGCACATCGCCTATATAGTAAGCAGGACAGACTTGTGCAAAAATAATGAATGAAATATTAAAAAAGGAAAACTTTATTCATGATAGGAGTTCAGGAGGACAGAAAAGGGATAAAGTAGTGATTCTCTTTGAGCCTCACAAAAAAGGAAAAAAAAACGAGGGATAGAAAGTGTAGTTTATCAATGTTCTGGAGAAAAAAAATTACTTCAAAAGGAGAAAAAAATGGATATAGTGAGAAACTGATCCTCCTTGAGCCTCACAAAAAACAAAATAACGAGGGGCAGACAGAGCAGGTAAGTGCAGCCTATCTGTCTCACCGCTTTATGAAAAAAAAAAAAAGAAAAACTTGGATAAACTTCCCAGATCTCTCTCTGAGAATCATCTCTCTGCCTCATTTATTGCTGTGTTTTTCTTTTCTTTAGACGTAAATCTCATTATTTTTTTAATATATGAACATTCTTTGTCTGTTCTGGTTTGAGATACTGCACAGACTCATTAAGTGGGGCTTTGCGTTTTAGCTGCGCCGTTGATCTTTATTTTATTTTTTATTTCTGTTCATAATCTTACCAGCTCAAATGAGGGAAATTGTTTACATTTGTGTAGCACAGAGATGGTAGTGAAATAAAGCTTGAGCAGATCTGCCCACCCTGCCTAAGCGGAGCCTCTCTATACGCAGTCAGTGTGACATGGAAGAAAATCGGATTAATTAGTTGTATGCAGCCGATGTGTTCTGCCCTTTAATATGGAAAATGTACATTTTTTTTAAATTCAGTGTTGGTTATGTGATTCGTTCTTTAGGAAGTAGTTGATTTAGAACTGAAAAATCTATTCCTTTATCATCCCTATTTTAAACTGAAGGAATATAATTTAGATATTCTTTATCCAATAAACCTGAAGGTTTCATGTCTCAATGAATCGTTGTCATGTAAGCAAATAGGGAGACTAGCTTTGGCTGCAAAGTGGAAGCTGGTTTCAGATTATTTCTCCACACGATGCACAACTACTGTTGTATTAATATCAATTTTCTGTTCAACAATTAATTAATCTGTATTTTCAAAGATTTCTAGTAGTAGAAAACCAAAAAGCCTCCTCCACTATTTCAGATACGTTTAAACAAAGTTGTTGATTAATAATAAAATACTGAAAATAATTTGCCTGAATTTGCGAGTTAGATACTTTTTTTGTTATTTAAGCCATCAGGATAATTGAAAAAAAAGTGTTTCTAATTCAGCTTCCATTGAACTGATGCTTGGATCTATGCTTCAAAGTTTAAAGGGAGAAAAAAAATTATTTCATCTCAACCTATGATAGTTTCTAGAAACAGTTGTTTGGAATTATAGCTGGTTGTGTCTTTTCGGGACTTTAATGGACTAATACAGCTTTGCAGTGTGATGTCACTTTGCACACAGGCAGCTGCTGTTTGTTTGTTGGGTAAAGTGCCTTAATTACAGCGTAGGCCTCCGCTGCCCACCGCCACGTGGTGAGAGCCATTAAAAACGATGGATGGATGGATGGATGGATGGATGGATGGATGGATGGATGGCTGCAGGAAAAGCCAGCTCCGTGTGGACACCCCACCCTTTTCTCTTTTCACTCAGAGCTCCTAAGTGTGCCTGATTGCCTAAGTGGACCGTGCTCCCTCTTTCCTTCCCTCCATCTCCTCTGGGCTCCCTCGTTGTTGTTCCATTTTCTTCTGTTTTGGACTCTGGGGGTTCTGCGGTTTGCCTTGCTGAGTGGATTTTACAATTTGGGCCCCACTTGTTTGGCTTTTAATACTTGCCATAGTCAGGTGTTGCTAACCATCCAGGCTTCCTGTATGGTCATTTTTCCCCCGGTTCAATGTGGCCTGATTGCTGCATGGTTGATGATGGTGATTATTAGAGCTTGTCATAATCTGTCACCATGGTACCAACAATTGGGCCGCCAAGCTGGTAGTGGAGTATGTTTGTACCGTAGGAGGGGAAAAAATTGGTCCAGAATTGCTTCTTTTGTCGGCTACCGCAATCAAAGGAGGTTGGGGACTGATTAGGTGTCATGTATCCCTCAGCCATGCTTGTCTCTTGTGTTTCATTAGGCTCATCAGTTCTGGGTACCGAGGATGACCTGGCCGTCTCACTTCGTTTTATGAAGTTTGGAACCAGCCCGCCTTCCTCAGATGAAGACTCCGGTTTATCAAGTTTTGTGGAGAACCCGCAGTACTTCTGCGGCATCATCAAGGACAAAGACATGTGTGAGTGCCGGTGCCATTTCTGTTCAACCACTGAGTACTTTCATTCTTATTAGAAGGCTGTTTGACGTATCAGTTCATCATTTCAGAGATATTTAGAATGCTTTTGATGGATTCCCAGGGGGTGTTTTTGTTTGGGCTTTTGTTTGATTTTATGGATCACACCCCTCTGTAGGCACTCACAATGCAATCTGCAAAAGTCCAGGAGAAATAAGTCAACAGCCTTCAAATAGAAACCCTTGGACTAATAGGGGAGTTCCATTAAAATGGAAATGTGCTATCCAGAAATAAAACTTTGAAAAATATTTTAGTACAAAAAAGTTTTGAGAGCAACTTTACTGTTTTGTTAGATTTTTTTTTCAAATAATTTTCTTTTGTTTGTAAACATTTTATTATTTAATTTTTTTTTTTTTTACAGATTTTATATTTTCAAATTTAGTTTTTTTCACTTTTGTTTTATAGAAATTTTAATTCTTTAAATTGAGTTTTATGAGTAGCATTCTTTTCAAATTTCTATTTACATTCTCATCCCTTCTGGAGGCGGGCTTTTACCCCAGAGGGAGGACTGAAGAAGCATTTCTATTGGTTTACTGGATATTAGTGACACTTTTACTGGTCGAGAGTGAGAGTAATTGGACTTGAAGGGAAGAGAACGTGATCTGTAGAACTCAAATAAAAAAGAATTCAATTCATAAAAACTCCCTCTTAAGATAATGCTGGTGAAGATTCTCAGTCATCCAGGTCATAGCGATTCCAAAAAAGTTAAAAACAATCCAGTGGACTTGGTTTCCAAGTTTAAAGATCCATACAGGAAGTGTTTTCAATTCAAAATGTCAGAAATAGCGCTGAGTTCAAGGTTTTATACAGTAGCCCAACAAAGCCTTGTTTTTGCTTAGAAAACATGTAAATTTAAACGGACGAACGGGTCCACCCCTTTGGAATGGGGGTTGTTTTGCTTTTTCTGTTAGCCTGCAATGCCCCATACCTATCTATGTCTCTGAAAGGGGAGTCGTTAAAGGGAATTGTTGGCCTGGCTGAATAGGCGAGGTCCTACTTTCCACTATAAAGGGGTTGGGGTTCCCTGGATGGGAAGCAAAACATCTTCAAACTTGAGAGCCAAAATTTGAAATAAATAAAATATATATATATTTTGAAAAGAAAATATGACAAATGAATATAAAACAAAATATCAAACAAAAAAAAACTAAAAAAGCAACCTTTCAGAACAACTTCAGAAATATAAAAACAACCTCAGAAGAAAATACAAAATAAATATCAGACTTTCTTTAATTTTTTAAAAGAAAAATAAGAGGTACTTATAAGAGACATAAGCATCAGGGAAATATGGCATGCCGTACTTGCAGAAAGTTTAGCTTCTGTTGTCTGTAAAATGGGCTGCTGGGCTGGTCTTTTGAGGGTTGGGAGCCTTGTGTGTGTGTGTGTGTGTGTGTGTGTGTGTTGGGGGGGGGGGGGGGGTCTTGCTGTGTAAGCCATGAGGACTGCGCTCTATAAAAATCTGAAGGAGAATGTGAGACCATCAGGTTCCAAATTTGTTTAGATTATGTAGCGGTAAAATGATCCAAAGCACCACAGTGAGTCGCTTTAGATAAAGCTTAAACAACATAATGATGTCTTTGAATTGATATGTTCAAAGTTCTACTTAAAGCTGCCCAGTTACCTATTATGACTTTAAAAAACATAAAACAAACATACTGCATATACAATTTGAAATTATTTTTTTAACCTTGAAATTTAGCAGCTGGAGCGATTAGCAGAGAACAGATTAAGCTTCATCTGACGACAGCTTCTATTACCAAATAAAACAAGAAGCGTAGCAGCTTTTTTATTTTCATTACGCAGTAACAAGTACATAGCAACGAAATGAACTCTCTGCATTTAACGCATCCCTTTGAGGAGCAGTGGGCGACCATTGTGCATCGCCTGGAGAGCAGTGTGGGGTGAAGGGTCTTTGCTCAGGGATCCAGAGTGACAGTCTGTGGGAGTGGGGCTTCAACTCAGAACTGGATTCAAAGCACAATGCCCCTAACCACTAGGCCACAATCCCCCTGGTATATGCATCACATACCATTCAACTCCACTAACAGCCTAAAATCAGCATTGCTATCGCCGTCATCAGTAGTAGTGCAGTGCACGCACACATCTAACAACCAATCAGTGAAATCTGAATGCTTCCACAGCTTCAGCTTCAACATTTATATTTTATTCTAATATGATTCATCTTGATCATTCATTAAAAGGCTCAAACAACCCGAAAAAAAATCGTTTGTTAAATAGAACGGATGTAGATACTTCTCCATAAGTTGTGTGATTTCTCCTACCCATAATTAACCGCTATAAAGGTATAAATTCCAATATTTTGCACCCTCAGAAGTTTAATTAGTTGAAGCACAGATCTCCTTTGTGAGAATAAATGTAATCATGTTCATTGCGTAAGTCACAAGATTAGAGGAAGAGAATAGAGCAACCTAAATAGATATAATAGCTCATATAGATGATAAGTGATATAGGTAATCTCCTGAAGAGCCAGGCTGATAAGGACACTTCTATAACCCTGTAAGAGCAGCAGGGCATGTCAGGCAGGGATTGTGATGTGATGCGTGTGTGAAATGATGACACCCGATCAGATAGACGCTCACATGGAGACACGTAGTCCACTGAGGTATAACAACCAACAGGAAATGGTTCTCTTGGCTCGTCTTCATTTCCTTTCATGTTGATGAAAACAGCAGCCCAGCGCTGTGAAACTTCACCAGTTCTCTGCAAAGCTTAGATTTAATCATGCTAACAACAACTTTAAAAGTTGTTTTCTATGAGAAGAACTGAAATTAAAGTGTGATCACTTCAGGGCGCCGTTTCAGGGGAAACGGCCGTCCTACTCCTGAGTAGAAGAAGAGTTTGAGTGATATCAGTCAGGTAACTACACTCTGAATCTGTTCAACTCCTACTTATCTGGTACACAGATAAAGCAACAGCAGGGCAGTTCAATTAGTGGCCACGCCCCCAGGAATGAGAGGGGAAAGGTGGGCGGAGTCATCCAAATCCTGGCTCCTCTTCTCATTGGTTCCTCTGCCCTAAGAGAAATGCGGTTCATCGTCTTCTAAACTTTTAAATCTGAGAATTTAACTTAAATATTTAAGGTATATTTATGATATGTAATGTTTAGATATAAGCTATAGATTTAGATATAAAATTAAAATGTCTAAATAAGTATAATATTTAATATATAGATATAAGATGTAGAAATAGATTTAACAAATTAATATAGATATCATATTTAGATATAGAGTTATATTTAGCATTTGTGAGGGAGAAAAAGCCCTACATTTTAAGTTTGGTCAAAAACAGAAATAGAGTGTAAAAAAAAAATGATTTTTTTTTTTTTTTTGCTAAATTTCTATTCTGTACAGCAATTCAATTCAGTTTATTTCTAGAGCGCCAGTTGACAACACACGTCATGTCAAGGCACTTTACAGTTCACCAGATCATCCAGTCAGATTGATTCAAATTTTTCTTGAATCTAAGGAAAACATATTGATTGCATCGATTCATTGACTCGAAGGCAATCCCTTAAACCAAGTATGTTCATAGCGACAGTGGAGTGGAAAAACTCCCTTTTAACAGGAACAAACCTCCAGCAGAACCAGGCTCAGTGTGAGCGGTCATCTGCTGAGGCTGACTGGGGTTCAAGGAGACAGAAGCAGAGATACAAAAAGCAGCTATAAAAGGCGGCGCCGTCCAGGAAACACACAGCCAGGCAGACAAGCTGCGAGCCAGCTCCCATGTCAGAGGATGAAGAGAGCACATCCAGCCAGTCACAGTCAGAGAAACAGGACTACACTGAAAAACAGGGAGATTTCCAACATCTATAAAGGTATTGATGGCAGCAGCACAGCTGATATTTCTCTCCAGGATGGAGTCACAGCCAAACAGGAACAGAACATTAGAGATTGAACTAACAGATTCTGCAGAGTGGGAGAATAGAGATAGAATAATCTTATACTTGTGCTGTCTATAGGTGCATAAACTAACAGACAGCAATTAGTGATGCGATTACCCAAAAAAAATCACAGTGTAGCAGGTCATCTTCACACCGCCAGTGTTTCATACTGTAATACTAGCGGTAACAGTAAACTGAAAATGCTCCACATGGATCTTCTTAAGTGCCTGATTAAAAAAAGAATTCTGAAAATCTTTATCAAAGCCATTTTTTTAAAATAGAGATACTGCTTTGGAAAAGATAAAACATCTAATCGCTCTCTAACCACCCTCTCCTCACGGAGACATCTCCAGAGCGTTTGCACTCTGACATTAAAAGGTTCTTCCAGAGAAGGGTATGCCATTTTCAACAATTTTTTCAAGCTTTTTTTTATTGTCATTACACTGTCACAAGTACAGAGCAACGAAATTAACTGTCTGCATTTATCCCATCCTTTTGAGTAGCGGTCGGCTGCCATTGTGCAGCGCCTGGGGAGCAGTTTGGGGTTAAGGGTCTTTGCTTAGGGACCCAGAATGGCAGTCTCTGGGAGGGAGGGCTCAAACTCAAACTCTATGCCTTAACCACTGGGCCGCTGTTCTGTCAGATTAGCATACCTATAGTCAATACGAATGCCAAGACATCAGATTTGCATTTATCTCTTTAGTTTAGCATGAAAAAGAGATTTTAAACTACCTTATAGTGCAGTATTATAGACTCTATTAACTCCTGTAAAAACCACTTTGCAGCTATATTATAGTTTTTTATTTATTGACTGTGCAATATCCTGTGCAATATCCTGTGCAATATCCTGTGCAATATCCTGTGCAATATTTCTCCACCTGTATATAAGCCATCCGGATTGTACATATTTTTATTTCTTTTATTTTTTTTTTTTTCATTGTGTGCGATACATGTACACTTGCACCTTAATCCTATTTATCTTGATATACTGTATATATATATTGCTTATTCTTAATGCACCTTTTTCCTCCTTGTTTGCTCCTTCTGTAACTTCTATGCCAATATGTGACGAGTGAATTTCTCCGCTGTGAGATCAATAAAGCTCATCTAATCTAATCTAATCTAACCTCAACAGTCGTGTATCCCATTAGTCATGTGCAAAAAAAAAAATTAAGTTCAGATCGCCATACGCCTCAAAAAACACCAAAAAGTAAGTAATTAAATACTTTTTTTTGTACATGACTAAAGGGATACATGCCAGGTAGTTTAAAGTGTATTTTTCTGACAAAAATAAAGGGATAAACAGGTATTGGATATGCTGGTCTGACCAGGTAGGCTCATGTGACAGAACACTGCCACTCCCCTCAGCTTTGTTGGATATAACATTTATTTTCATCATTTCAAGCATAAAAATGTGAGAAACAATCAAATACAAAGGAAATCAATGACGGTTGAAATGTTTCTTTAAAGCGTTTTATATTTACTGAGAAAACCCATCAATGTAAACCGCATGGATGAAGTTTAAATGAAAGCGGTCTGGTAATGGAAAAATATTGATGTTAGCAGACATAAATATCCATAAATGAAGACATGAACTGATGTTTTATTAGGAAACTAAATTATTTAGGAGGATTGGTAAGTTTTAAAACGCTCAGACAGATTAGTGGCTGGCTTTACGAGAACGCAGCCCTTAGAAAAAAGAGCTTGTTCTTGGATCAACAGATGTCAGCAACAGTTCCTTCACAGCTGTTTGTCTTTCTCATTGTGGCAGGTGTGCAGCACATAAAGCGGCAGGACATTGTGTTGAAATGGGAGCTCGGCGAAGGAGCGTTTGGCAAAGTCTACCTGGCAGAATGTGCAAACCTCAGCCCTGACAGCGACAAGATGCTGGTTGCCATTAAGGTGAGGAAATCTTGCCTCGTCTCCTACGTCGTTCGGAAGCAATTTAACAACTAATGTGCTCTAAACATTTTCAGCAGCAGTGAAAATGTCAGCTGTTAGTATGTGGTCTAAGCAGAGGAGTTTCCTGAGAAGAAAAGCTGTTTGTGGTAAACAGAACAAAAAGTTATTCCTGCTGCAACAAACTTCCAGTTAGTTTTTTTAAAAATACTACCTAATGGCACCTGTGGTGTCAGATGTACAAACACCTTTAAACAAGTTCTGCTAAAATAAATTCAGTCACCTATGTTTTATTTTTTTTATTTGATATTTTACTTTATTGGTTCATCAAACTCACAAGGAGCTTTAAATTGGTGATCTTTAACTTTGTTGGATTTTTTCTGTGGAATAAATTATATAACACAGAGGCCCTTTAAGGTTAGCCTCTCTTCAAAACAGGAAGGATGGTTGAACACAGCATTAAAGTAACTATATTGTTACGTTCACACTGAATGCTATTTTAGCAGCAAAATCGATTCTGCTGCTTTATTTTTGATGCTTGTAGAAATTAAGGTCAGACACACATCAAAGATACTCTTAAATTGCATCCAGTAAAGTGTGTCCAAATGCATCTGATGCTTCTGCTGCTGCTGTGTTCAATGGCAGAGAGCCGCTTTCCCAGACATCCCAAGTCCCCCGGAAGTTCCTACAGTCCCCATGAAATACATATTTTTTTAAGGATGCCCGCGAGTCGATAACTTATTCCAGATTTTAGACTTATGCAAGGTGGTGCTTTTTAAATGCGAGTGACAGCGTGTAGGCAGTACAATAATTCGTGCACCATGTGCGAATTAGAACTACTTTGATTTTGCATGCATATCAAGAGGGAGGGGTGTGTGGAGAGGAAGTAGCTTGTGAAACCTGTGCAGCGTATCTGTCCAAAGTAATGCTCTGTTCAACAAGCGTTTAAGGCGACCGGTTGTCAGAAAGCTGATTGGATGAGTCAGAAAAACAAGCCAATAAGTTTCAGTTTCCTTTGACAGTCACCTTTTACCACTCAAAGCTGTACATCCTGTGAAATAGGTTGGGGGGAAAAAGTTTAACAGGTTTATTGAGAAGTTTTGTGGAGGTTCCAGTGCTCAGAACACTGCTCAACCGGAACTGAAAGGTGAGGGGAAGACACTGCGGTTAGTTCAGGTTCACTGGGAAAATTGATTCTCGAACTTGAAGAGGAGAAAAGGTTGGTTGGAATGTGTTCCGGTGTTTGTCTCATACGGAGGAGGGCGGGCAGGGTTACCCAGAATGCGGTTGCTTGTAGGTGGACGGAGAAAGACTGACTGCCACTCAGATTTCCTGCGGTACATGAACCGACTGTTGTGCAGATGAATCCCTTGCTCAGTGTGAAGCTCAAACGTTTCCTCGGGGAAAAGTGGATCCAAACCTCCGGTTTGTTTCCTCAGCTCAATTTGAAACTCAGTTGATCCTTCCAGGGAGAGAAGGTCAGAAAAATCCAGTTTGCAAGATTACTTCCTGCCGAGAGGCAAAGACAAAAAACAATGTTAAGACTCAGGTTGACAAAAACTCAGTTTGACTCAGCAAAACTCAGCTTGGCAAGAGTACCCGAACCTGGCAAACACTCTGGCATCGAGGTAGTGGCAGTCAGCAGTTTAAGAACACTCCGTTAACGAGGTAACCATCAGCAGGTGTGTGAGGAGGAGAATCAGAACCAGGCGCCGCCTGGTTGAGGAAGGAAGACAAACACACAAAAACACAGACCACACAGACTGGAGTCCTAACAGCTGTGGGATAAACCAGCTACTGCGCATAGGCAAACAGAATAATAAGATCGGGAACACTCAAAAACTATGTAATAACTGTACAGAAAATACTTATTTATATACTTAAAACATTAAAGAATGCTAAACGTTTTGTTCTTTAGAAATAATTCAAGAAATTGATACGTTTTATATTCTCTCCATTGTGTTCCATAATGTCATCATTGGTCATGCTCAGAGCAGTCGCAATAAGGTTCTTAAGGCTATCCAAGTGTATTGCTTTAGACTAAGTTTAGTGAACAGGTCCACCCCTTTGGAAGGGGGGGTGGATAAACTCGTCTATCCATCCAGGCCAACAATTCTCTTTAAAGACCCCTCTATCAGAGACATAGACAGGTAGGGTCTTTGCAGGTTAAAAAAAGTAGCAAAACGGCCCCCATTCTAAAGGGGTTGACCCGTTCGTCCGTTTCAATTTGCATGTTTTCTCTCCACTGGATTGCTTTTTCACTTTTTTGGAATTACTATGATCTGGATGACTGAGAATCTTCACCAACATAAGGAAGGTTGACAAGTTTGTCCTATTTTGGCTACTCTGATCAAAAATGGTGATCCAATATGGCGCCTCCCATTTGGTGCACCACCCCCCATGTATTTATGAACCAATAATTCTAACCTATGAGAAGATTTTCCTTTTAGATGGGATTTTATTAGACTTTTAAAGAATATTTAATTATTAAAGCAATGCTTGATTTTTGCCAATAGAAAAAGCTAAATTTCGTACACACTGTCCATTTAAGGAAAAAACTGTTTTTTTACACCCTATGGTATCGAACGCCACAATGAAATGTGATTTCTTTAGAATATTTCCTTGTGCAAATTCAAAAATGCAGAACCATTATTTGTCCACAGACCCTGAAGGATGCAAACGAGTCAACCCGGCAGGACTTCCAGCGAGAGGCAGAGCTGTTGACGGTCCTCCAGCATCAACACATCGTTCGATTCTACGGCGTGTGCACAGACGGAGAACCGCTGGCCATGGTGTTCGAGTACATGAGACACGGAGACCTGAACCGCTTCCTTCGGTGCGTGGAAGACCACACACTCAGTCTCTGCTGTGGGTTGTCAAACCTGCGCTGCCCAAATGCTTGATCCTAATGCTGGTTAATGTTAGACCCTGAAAGTGTTGAATGAAAGGCCGCAGCAGCAGAACTGCCTTCATAGGGAATGTGTCAGAGTAGAAAAAGCACAGTAGGAACATTTCCCAGCAGTGAGCCACTTTTTACAATGCAAGGCCCTGAATTCAAAGCAGCTAAGTGGAGTGCAGCCATCGTGCCTTTCAGCGTGTACAGTAAAGCTGAAAAGATGGGTGGATAATAATATAGCTGGATGAATAAGGACATTATTTATCCCCTAAATGTGACTTTTAGGTAGAAAATTTGAGAAACTGCTCTTGCTATGAGGTTAAATGTTTCAGGAAGACTCAAATAGACCAATCACACGCTCATTTGAACTCTACAGTCTTTTCTACAAAGAGCAGTTTATTCGTAGAGTTATCAAAGAAACTGAATGCAGTCTTTAACCCTTTACAGGGCACTCAGTGAATTACTTTGAAAATCCAATTTTCAAGCCAATAGTGTCATTGGAACCTTATTACCTTTGTAACATTCAGAAAATATGGATATTTTTATGGCAAAATTTGATGTTATTGTAATAACAAGAAACGCCAACTCGCCCAAATATATTAAGAAAAATAAAAAAGGTGCTTCTATAAGAAATTCATGAAAAACACACTGTGAGTAAAAGGAAAACTTTTTTTTTTTGGTAAAAAATAACATTAGAGGTATTAATGCTACGATGGAGTATTAGGGCCAGGTTAGAGATCTTTTTAATTTTTTTTAATTTTGAGAATAAAGTTGTAACATTATGAGAAAAAAGTTGTAATATTACGAGAATAAAGTTGTAATATTATGAGAATGAAGTCATCATATAACAACCTGTTTCAGAAAGAAAGCTTGAAGCTCCGCCCAGCAGATGACGGCCGACCAGCTCCACCAATCAGCAACCTGAGTCCACTTTGCTATCCTGCCTAATTTGATGCTGGTGCTAAAAGATTTCCTTATTTCTAAAAACCATTGCCAAAGTATACCTTCACATGAAGCTTGACATTCCTCATTTTAGTGAAGAAAGTGCTTCTTGTAAGAGTTTTCATAAAATACAACTTCTTTCTCGTAATTTTAGGACTTTATTCTCTTAATATTAGGACTTTATTCTTGTAATTTTATTACTGTTCTCGTTGTGACTTTTGTCTCGTAATGTTACAACTTTATTCTGGTAATTTTATTATTTTATTCTCATAATGTTATGACTTTATTCTGGTAATTTTACGAATTTATTCTCGAAATAGAAGAAAAAAAAATCTATAGCCTGGCCCTAATACTCTGTCATATTAATACTGATACTGGCACTAACATTTTTTAGTTTATGAACATAAATATTATTGTTAACTAGGCTTATTACCTTTCTAACTTTACTTTTAACCTTTTAATTAGCTTTTACCTTTTTTTCTTGACTTGTTAACTTTTTTATATTCAATTAACAGTAGGTAATATATCATTGAAGGGCTCATCTAACTGGTCAAATGCCAGAATAAGATGCACAGCCATATAGCAGGATCTTTGATGAATGGCTGGATATAGATCTTGTGTTTTTAGTTTTTGATCACTTGCTTCTGCAAGTATTTACCAGCTCTTCTTATTTTTTCTTGATTGTTAAAGCAGAGATGGAAAACATTGAGGCAACAGTTTTATATTGTTTTACATCGACATTAAGTAGAGGGATTAATCCAGTTTTGTTTATGAAAATTAGTTTTTTGTAGAATCTGGATTCTTTTTTCAGCCCATGGTCTCCTTTAGCGTCCATAGCTCAGATTTGAATTAAAGATGGACCAATCGGGTATCGGCTCCAATACTGACTAGATAGCTGGATCAGATATCCAGCTAACTAGTCAATCTAAAACACTTCACATGGAGCTGAACAGGCAGTTCATCACTCGTTGTTCTTAGGTGTGTACTAATAACTGTAAAACTAGCTGACAGTGTGACACCACTGGCTGCAAACACTTCTTGGGTTATATTTTCATTTCGTTGCAAAATAATTCAATTCAATTCAGTTTATTTCTATAGCACCATTTCACAACACATGTCATCTCAAGGCACTTTGCAGTTCACCAGATCATCCAGTCAGATTGATTCAACTGTTTCTATCTAAGGAAAAACCAGTTGATTGCATCGACTCATTGACTCTTTAGCAATCCCTCACACTAAGCATGCTTTTAGCGACAGTGGAGAGGAAAAACTCCCTTTGAACAGGAAGAAACCTCCAGCAGAAACGGGCTGAACCAACAAATAAGATTGCTTAACAAGCATGTTTCACTGAATGGTTTTATTTATGCTTTTCATTAAGCTCACATGCCAGAGGGATGACTAAAAAAACACAACTAGTTTTTGAAAAAGATGTTTGTCATTTTATATCACCAAACTCTAATCTGTTTTGTTTTTTTCTGATCTGATTAATCACTTCTTTTCAGTCATCACCCAGCCTTAATGTTAAGTAACATTAAAGTTGATTTTCAGTCCCAAACCCAAACAATGTTACTGTTAGTTCATTTGATTTTTGCTCTAAAATTTGCCTCCAGAAAGGAAATGTTCTCCACTTCAAAAATAGAGCCTCATAACTTAGGTTTTCAGACGTTTTTTCCCCTTCTGTGCAAATTATTTGCTCTGTCTATAAATAAGACAACTAAATGAAAGGTAGTTTTCTTGAATATAGGTTTCATTTTAGCAAGGCTTTTTTTTCTCCATAGATTGTTAATATCTTCAGAAGTCGGATCCATTTTGACAGGATTGCAAAGAGGCTCCTAAATCAGGTTTCTCTTCTATACTCCTGCTATCATTTCAAAAGTAGCAGCTTGTAACCTGTAACTCTCAGCTACTTTTTCTTTCTTTGTTCACTTACCTCTGTATCGTGACTCAATTAGCATATGAAACCTTCACAGCTCTAATGTATGTGATTCATGCATCCAGAGTTTCCTGCAGGTACAGTAATGGCCGGCCACATGCTGGCATTTAGCCACTCAGCTTTTCTCTTACTGGGTCTTTTTAAATGTTCAGCCTCAAGTCTCATTCCTGGAATTAAATTTTATTTTCGCTGTGAATAGCTTATAAAGTAGCAAAACCCCCAAGAAAGTTATAGAAATACAGTATATAGGGAAGTTTCTGCTCTATTTGATCTGATTTAGTTTTTTTTTTTAACAGGGCCTCTCAAGCTGTTATTACAGCTTTTTTACTGCAATGGTTGAAAAAAAAAAGTCTTAGATTTATTCTAAAAAAAACTGATGAAATTTAACCATATAGGTATGAACTCCCTTGTTTTATTATATTTTTATGAAATGATATCAAAATAATTTGCTCTTTCAATGTGAAATTGGCCGAGGGGGAACAAAATCTAAAGCTGTTCATTTGTTTGAGGACTTTTTCCTTTCTTCTTGAAAGGATTTGTTCCAAATAGCTCATTTTTAATAAGAGCTAGATTCTTATATTCTTTAAGGTGAGGTAACAAGACCAGAAAGTTAGAGACTTATATATTTTTTTTAATCATTTTTTTGATAAAACATAATCTGATGCTTTTACATACTAAAAAAAAATATATTGTTACATTTTGCTTCATATAATAAACAGACTAAAGGTGAGAAATGAACCAGACAGAACTAGTTAATCTAAGATCCTTGGATGACAGATGGTTCATTAATAATGAATAGAAATGCACTGATCAGTCTCGTTCTTACTGATAGCATTAAAGCCAAACCTGTTGATTTTGTTTACGACCAATGCAGATCTTTTCTTTTTTTTCTTTTAAAAGAGTGAAAACTTGCTGCAGGTAGAAAAGGTTGTAATAAAAGGTAATTTCCATTTAGAGAAAGTAAAGCATGCCTTTAGCTGTTATCCTCCATCGGCTTGGAATATTCTCTGAACTGAAATAAAAATGTCTGAAGTTTTCTCTTTAAAAAAACTCACTGACATAGCAACAGAAACGGGGCCAGTGTCTTTGCAATAAATAGAGATAACACTTTATCAATTTTTTTGGACCCTTTATTATATTGTTTTCTTTTTTAAATATGAGTTAATACTCAATTCTGATTGGCTGTTAAGAAGTGATATGGGACACTTAGAAAAAGCTGAATCCTTTTAAAATAACTTTGTATCATATAACAAAACCTTAAGCAGCAGATGCTCTGGCCAGAGCCAGTTACCAAGGCAACATGTCAAAAACCTTAAATAGTCCATTTAGCCACTTTGAGTATTAAACATACAATTTTAACAGTAAAACCCCCATAAATATGTGAATAAGTGATTAAGCGATATTGGCAAAGGTGGGATAATCCTCTCTATCCCTTACTTAATGTCGATAGCCATACAACTTTTTAAAAATAACCGTTTTAACAAATTGCACTTAACAATGTTTAATGTTGAACTGTTGGCCCGATCAACCTTAAAGTGACTTAAAGTGAAAAGAATAATTATTTGGCAACTGATAGGGCTAGCTCTGCTTCTTAGAAAGACAAGAAGTCTGCGATTCTGCGATTTCCGTCACAGTTGCACTTCAGCTATGATGGACTAAATGAGAAAAATATGCAGGAAATCTCATTTTAGAACTAATTTTTTTGCTAACTT
Source organism: Cyprinodon diabolis (assembly GCA_030533445.1). Lineage (NCBI taxonomy): Eukaryota > Metazoa > Chordata > Actinopteri > Cyprinodontiformes > Cyprinodontidae > Cyprinodon > Cyprinodon diabolis. Next base: position 44,752,382 of record CM060064.1, on the reverse strand, counting down.
ATGGTGGAAATAAGTATTTGCTCAATAGCAGAAGATCAGTTCCTCGTCCCTCCACAGACTTTTCCTTCCTTGTTTGGCCGAGTTGTGTGTTTAAATCATTATTGTGCTGGAAGACCCAGCCACTTTCCACCTTCTATGCTTTCACTGGTGTAAGGAGGTCCGGGCTTCACATCTCACCATTCGTGGCCTTGTTCCTTTTTACCCAAACACTGATCAGTCATCCTGTGTCCTCTGTAGAAAACAAGCCCCAAAGCATGACGCCTCCTCTTCCGTGCTTCACAGTAGCTATTCAATTCAGTTTATTTATATAGCGCCAAATTCACAACACGTCATCTCAAGGCACTTTACAGTTCAAGCAGATCATACAGTCAAATTGATACAAAGTTTTCTATCTAAGGAAAACCAGTTGATTGCATTGACTCATTGACTCAAATACAATCCCTCACACTAAGCATGCTTGTAGCAAAAGTGGAGAGGAAAAACTCCCTTTTAACAGGAAGAAACCTCCAGCAGAACCAGGATCAGTGTGAGCGGCCATCTGCCGAGGCCGACTGGGGTTCAAGGAGACGGAAGCAGATACAAAAAAGCAGCTGTAAAAGGCGCCCCGTCCAGGAAACACACAGCCAGGCAGACGAGCTCCGAGCCAGCTCCCATGCCAGAGGACGAAGAGAGCACATCCAGTTAGTAACAGTCAGAGAAACAGGACTACACCTGAAGACAGGCCGATCTCCAACATCTACAAACAAGGGTGTTGATGGAAGCAGCACAGCTGATGTTTCTTTCCTGGATGATGTCACAGCCAAACAGGAACAGACGAGGCAAAGCTACTCTGAGGAAAAGCAGAGAGAGCAGAAGGTTAGAGATTGAACTAACAGATTCTGCAGAATAGGAGAACAGAGAGAGAATGAAGCAGAAAGATGAAATGGGGGTCCCTATGTCCTCCAGAAGTCTAAGCCTATAGCAGCATAACTATAGAGAGAGAGCTCAGGATAACCTGAGCCACCCTAACTATAAGCTTTATCAAAAAGGAAAGTTTTAAGCCTAGCCTTAAAAGTAGACAGGGTGTCTGCCTCACGGACTAAAACTGGTAGTTGGTTCCACAGGAGAGGAGCCTGATAACTAAAAGATCTGCCTCCCATTCTACTTTTAGAAATTCTAGGAACCACTAGTAAACCAGCAGATTGAGAGCGAAGTGCTCTGTTAGGAACATAAGGAACAATCAGATCTCTGATATAAGATGGAGCTTGGCCATTTAAGGCTTTATATGTGAGAAGGAGGATTTTAAATTCTATTCTGGATTTAACAGGAAGCCAATGAAGAGAAGCCAGGATAGGAGAGATATGATCTCTCTTTTTCATTTTCATCAGAACTCTGGCTGCATGCAGCTATGGTGTTCTATAGCATTCTTCTTCCTTCAAACACGACAAGTTGAGTTTATTCCAAAAGCTTCTCTTTTGGTTGCATCTGACCACATGATGTACTTCCAATCCTTTTCTGGATCATCCATCTACTGTCTGGCAAACTTCAGATGGGTCTAGACATGTAGTGTCTCAGCAGGAGGACACCCAGGATCTGCGTCGCTCTGGGCGCAGTGACTTGCTGATGGTAGCCGTTGTTCCTTTGGTTCCAGCCCTCTACAGCTCAGGTCACTCCATGTAGTTCTCTGGTTTCTGTTTACAGTTCAGATTATTTTGAGCCCACAGGACGACGTCTTGATTAGGGCCTCAGAGCGAGGGAAATTATCAATGGTCTTATGTGTCCACCATTTTCTTCTAGTTGCTCTCACTGTTGATTTCTTCACACTGACCTGCTTTCTGTTGTAGACTTTTAGGTTAAAGTCTACAGTTTTCCCGCTGGTGTCCTTCAGCAGCTCTTTAGTCTTGGCCATGGTTCAGTTTGGAGTCTGTCTGTTATGCAGATAAGGCGTCTAAACAGGAGCCAATAATACAGGTATTGAGTGGAGGGCAGAGGAAAGTCTTAAGAAGTTACAGATCTGTGAGGATCAGACATCTTGCTTGTTTATGGTTAAACAGATACTTATTTTCCACCATAATTTATAAATAAATTCCTGGATATTTTTCTCATCCAGTCTCAAGTGGGTGAAGTGAACCTATGGTCATAATCACAAACCGCAATCATCTTTTTAAGCAGAGAACTCGAAGGCAAAGGCAAGGCAAATTTATTTGTATAGCACAATTCAGTACAAAGACAATGCAAAGTGCTTTACATGAATAAAATATAGGAAAATAAAACAGAATCAAAGCAAGTAGGAAAAATAAAATAAAAAATGCAGAAACAAAAAAGAATATTAAAAACAGTTGGACTAAATAAGAGGCTGAATACTTTTTAGCCCCACTGTATTGCTGTTTAGCATAATAATAATAATAATACATTTTATTTAGCAGCGCCTTTCTTTACACTCAAGGTCACTTTACAAATAATACAAAAGATAAATAAAAAGAGATGAAAATACAAAATACAGGAACATAAAAAAAAAAACAAAAAACAATCATGGATAGGGAAAAGAGCAGTATATTCACAGATAAGCATAGTGACTGGAAAGCTTACAATAGCAGCGATTCAAAGTCGCCAGTCCCAATCAAATGCCAGCCGAATGGCAGCCAACGTCCGGCCACTGGAGTGACCCCTCCTTATCCTTTGCTTTCATATTTTTTAAATCTGACTTCACCCTTTTACTGAATTACAGGGTTTGACCAGGAGACGGCGCTTCTCTTTAGATCTTAAGATAAGATAAGATAAGATAAGCTTTATTGATCTCACAGTGGAGAAATTCACTCGTCACATATTGGCATAGTAGTCAAAGAAGAAGGTGCAAACAAGGAGGAAAAAGGTGCATTAAGAATAAACAATATATATAAAGTATATCCAGGTATATACAGTATATCAAGATAAATAAGGATTAAGGTGCAAGTGTACATGTATCGCACACAATGAAAAAACAAAATAAAGATAAGAAATAAAAATATAAGCAATAAAAAATAAAAATATGTACAATCCGGATGGCTTATATGAAGAGTAGGAGCCGGTGTGACCGGCTGCTGCCTGCGCAGCGCCATCTTGAAACAAATCACAAATCCACAAATCATGACAGGAAGAATATTTTAGTACAAGATTAATGTTTGAAAAAGGGAATTGGACCAGCCAAGGGTCTATTACTACTGTAATACATTTGTTTTAATCTTTTAGAAATCATCTGTAAAGCTGCAGAAAGACTGAAGAGAAGTGAATCAATCAGAGCTTGGTTGGCACCTTGGAAACAGTCCGAGGGTATGAAGCAGACAGAGTTGATGCTGGCTGCCAGGTGTCCTGCACAGGAGACAGATTGGAAATGAAAACACACACCCCCTCCCACCCGAAACAAAAAATAAATAGAAAAACAACAAAAACAACCCACACGTGTCTCCATTCAAACAGGCCCTTTCTGGGATATATGTTCAGGGATGGTTCAGAAATCACATTTCCAGAAAACAGAATGGCTGAAATCTTTGAGAGCCCCCACGGTGCAGCTGCTTCCCACCCTGCCACCTGCCTTTTAAACTAATAGTGATTGTATAGACAACTTCCTTTGTGATATGGAGAGGAGAGAGATTAGGATGGATGGATGACACATGGAGACACATCAGCTGTGATTTGCTCATTTGGGCAGTTGGAATATCAGAGTGGGTGTTCATGATCCACAGAAACAATAGAGAGTTAATGTGCTCTGCATCTCTGAATTACATTATTGCAAATCAATTGTAGGCGTATTACAAGCCTCGTGTTTTCTGTTGAGCATCAGCTTTAAATGGCTTTATTGTGGCGTGGTCGTGCTCACGCTGGGTATGACACAAGTGTTCAAGTGTCAGATTGTTTGCTGAGGTCATCGTCCCTCAGGTGACCCAAGGTTGGTGCCGTAATTACAAATACGCTGAGAGGCCAAACTGAGTGTTTTCATAATCATAAACAGCCAATATAGGGTGAATTATTACATGGGCTGGCGGGTTCTTGAACAATGTGGGCCAAAATGACCTTGTCTACATTTATCAAGGCTCTTAGGTTTAGCTCTCAAAATAAAATGGAAAATAGTGCCTATTATGTGTTTAATGAACAGGTAGGCGATGGCCATTGAAGTGCAGTCATAGAATATGATGATGAGAATTAAAAGGACCTTTCAAATGAACAACCTTTATGCAGGTATTACTTTTCATTAAGCCAACATTACTGTATTAAAACATTTTTAAATGGGTCATTAGCTGCAAGCATAAAATCATCATAAATAACAGGAATAAAGCCTTTATACAGGTGAGTGTTTCATTAATCTGTATATTGTGCTTCAGCTCCTCATTAATAATGTTATACTGTACACTCAGTAATGAGCTCTGCAGTTAAATGCAGGGATCCATGACTAATTGAACATATTGGCCTAAATATGTTGGAATTTTCCTATTAACTCAAGAATTCCTGTTTGTTTAGATGTGAAAAATTATATATACTTACATTACAGTTAATTTAATAAATAAGGTCAACATTTTTTCACCCATGCAATGCATGCTGGGATGAAGACGCTGTTAGGTCTTAAGCTGCGTTCCCACCAGGTGTATTTGATCGACCCGGTCCACCTGCACTGGGTCCTTCGAGGTCTGTAAAAATAATGTGGCAGGAAGAGTTTTGGCTTTGGATTCAAACAGGTCCAGCCTTCTCCGGCTTTCACCGCCCATATGCTCTGTCGCCTAGAAACCATAACAGTCTACACATAAAGCAGGCAAAAAAATGGATACCAAACTTCTTCCGGCTGTTCTGGGTTCTAATAACATTTTCGAGGAGCTTCAGCAGCGGAACCATCGGAAAAATATCAGATTTATAGTCCCCACACCCATTTGCATAGGGACTGGTAAAACGTATCGATACGCGCCAAACATTTCCCTTTTAGCTCTGAGTACGAAGCAGCCGGGTTGCTTGGCAATTAATCATGGGATACCTAAAGCTACTTAGGATACAGCGGACCTGTCCTTTAAATCGGTCAAAAAGTAGACAGCATTGAAGCTTCGCTCATGTTGCTTCATCGCATGTTCAAATAAGAGAGTTTCTATCTGATGTTTGCTTGTTTCAACTCGGCATGGCGGACCTGGAATTTACCAGCTCCTTAGTTTATGTTTATGCCACATCCAGTATACGATTGGTTGTAACACGACTTGACAGTAATGTTTATATTTTCCAACTCCAGTGAAATGTGTTGCGCCTCCATCGCTGATTTCGCTTCACTGCAATCAGCCTAATTGCCCAACTTTTATCACTAGAAGTTTGTCCTTCGCATGGCTTTGCATCGCTGCACTCCTGAACGCAGCTCTACATAGGGATGACATCTAAATCGCTCTCTCTGGTCACTGGAATCACGTTCATTGTGTACGCACCATTCCATGATGATTCGGTAGAGAAGCTGCACGGCACAGGATAGAAAGGGACTTAGCACTGGTGGTCAAGACAGAACAGATCCCCTGGACCTGGACAATGCATGGTTTGCACCACTTCCATCAGGAAAAAAATAAATAAAGCTGAATAAAATCCAGACTTAAAACCCCAGTGACTTTTGTTCCCATTAGGAGCAAGTAAAGGTTTTTGATTTTATGACTGTTTAGAACCTAATTTATAACAGAGATATAAAAAATATATTTTAATAACAGTGTCCCAGTGCCTCTTTCCATCAATCTACGGGCAAAAGTCAAGGTAGACCCTGGACAATACATCATGGCTGATACACTGACATACAACCATAAACACACACAGAGAAGGGAAATATAGCAATGTCCAGATAGCCAATAGCAACCTGAATCCATGCATGCACAAAACAACAAACTTTAGACCAGAAATTGAACCCAGAAAAGAGACTTTAAGAAACTTCTCATTAATAAAAAGGTATTGTGAGGAACTTTGCTGTTTTCTCAGGTTTTATGTTTTCAAATTATATCTTACATATTCCCATATCTTTTCAAAATGTTTTTTTCCGATTTTATATTGAGATTTACAAATTGCATTGTTTTCAAAATGCGTTTTACAGATGCAAGCGCTCGCTCTTGACCATTAAAAATGTAGCTAAAGTCCCTACAGGCCAATAAAAATCTTTGCTCCTCACTCGACAGGAAATCCCGCCCCCAGAAGTGAGGAGAATGTGATCCGCAGAATGCAAATTGAAAAGATACATTTGAAAAATAACATTTGAATAGAACTAAAATTAAAAAATCTGACAAAAAAAGCAAATTTATTTTTTTTGTTAAAGACATACCGTGTAACGTTTGGCCTCTAGGGGCGCTATACCTGTAACTGCTGGTATTTTGGATCTACTAAACATAGAAAATAATAATAAAGATATATGAATGTGTACTAGGAGCAAAGTGTTAACTTACCAGTCTAATAATAAACTTGAAAAGAGAGAATTGGTTCTACATCCATCTTCTTCTGCGCCAACGAAAAACTCCTTTCCAAGATTGACTCTTGTTTTTCCTCGTGCTTGATCCCTTTCACGTTTCCTCTTTTTAGCCTCAGAAGCTTTAAACTTTTTCCTTGCCTCAACCATGATGAGTAGTCCGGCAGGCGTAAAAATAATAGAGCGAAAGCCTTATCTCAATGACGATATAAGAGTCTGTGGCTGTAAAGCGATACTTTCTTCCAGGTCACATGACCAGTGCGTCATCTCCAAATTTACATAGTCAGTATTTGAAGAGGGGAGCCCCGCTCATAGCATTGATAGTATGAAGTGCTGCATGTTGACCTGAGGAATCATTTAAAATAACTCACATGCACCAACTCTTTAAAACACATATTCCACATTGTGCCTTTAAGAAGTTTCATTTCTGTTTTTTGTTTTTTTGTCAAAGCAAAAAATTACTGATGTAAAGCTCAGCTTTAGTTTAATGGATGCTGGATTAGAGTCCACATTTCTATCTGTACCAGTATAGAACCATCGTCCAGGCCCCTAACCAGGATACTGTAAACAGATTCTAAGTTTGGATCCTTTTCCACACCAAGGGAATAGATGTGTGGGGGAAAAATTAACCCAAATCTGTCTGTTTCTGCAGTAGAATCCTCTATTAAAGAAAAGCTTTGAAAAATAAAATTTTCATTTTCATACATTTACTGTGGAGAGAATTACGTAAGAAAGTACTTCAAAATAACATTGAAAAAGGTTGGAGGTTGTTTCGCCATCAGGGAGGATTGGTTTTATGTCTGTTGGACCATTTTCCCGGTATTTTAGACATGCATACATATGTTATATATATAATATTTTTACTAGGACCCAATGGAGGCTCATTTTATTCTTTTTTTTTTTGTTTATCAAAAGCATAACATCTCCTCCCTTTACATAAGAGTGGAGCTTTTCTTTCATTGATTGCTCCCATGTTTGCTGCTTAAAAGCTTATTTTTATTCCCATCATATCTTTTATTTGGTTTTTTAAAGTTCCTCAAGCTCTGAAAATGTGATAGGACAGACAAAAAATGTTGCTCCATCTGTAAAGCAAGTTTAGTTTGCTGTCATCTGTCATAACCTTGACCTAAACTATGGAGATCAACACACATCTGCTTTACTTAAATGAAAAATTATCTCATTTGATAATATGCTTATTAAATAATAAAAATAGACATTTTTTTTGCGTCTGATTTTTTTCATTTTCATTGTTACAGAAAAAAGTACATTGAATTTCTGTCCTTAAAGCAACAGAGCAAACCTGTAGCCTTGGATTCGTCTCTGAGTGCAATGCGTGCACCGTGTTAATACACCGAGAAAGCAGCCTCAAAGCAGATCACTAGTGCTCTTTTACAAAAAAATGTCCCAGGGGAGTTTGGATTCATTCATTTAAACTAATGCAGGTCCAAAGCATAAAACAGCAGCTTTTTCAGTGTTGGGGTGTCTGAAAAAACATAGAGGCGTCAGAACCAGTTTAAGGTGTAATCTACAGTTCACTAACAGGAGAATTAAAAAGCAAAACATGCGTAAATGTTCGAGGTTACATTTTTCTAAAGCCTTTGCTAGTGATCAATGCTGCCTTAAGTAGATTCAGGGTGGATTTAATATTAGGCAAAACTAAGCAATTGCCTAGGGCCCCAAGTTGCTGGGGGGCCCCATACAATTCTATTTACATGTATGTTTAATAGAGCTATTACTTATTTGTGCACATTAATTTTGTTTTCGACAAAAAACCTTTCATTCAAATGCCATGAGAATGCTTATAATACTAAGTGTGTCTCAGGGCCCCCCCTTCAGTGTCCACCACATTGGATCAGTCCATTTGCTGCACATGTTCAGAAAGGTCCAAACAGACAGCAGCAAACCATTTGAAAACAAACCATGCAAAGAGCAGTGTTGCCAACTTAGCGCTTTAGTCGCTATATTTAGCCACTTTTCAGACCCCTCTAGCACTTTTATTATAATAAAAAAACACTTAGGGTCAAATCTAGCGACTTCTTTTCTGTATCTGGAAACTTTGGAGACAACATCTAAAAGCAGCGAACTCTGCTCTCCAGAGCGAGTAGATTGGTAACCCCGCCTCCTGCTCTCCTCTATCTTGTCTGCTGTCATGATTCATGCAGCTATTATTTCATCCAAATGAAAAATGGAGAACAGAAAAGCAGATCATGGCTTGTCTACAGTGAAAAGAAGGACTGGGTTATTTACTTTTGCAGTCGCCCTTTTGGAAACGCAGGAAGGAGCAATCAGCTAAGTTAGAATGGGCTTAGCGATTGGAAAAAATCTTTCATTCCTTTTGAGACAGCATGAAAAGTCAGCTGAGTACATTTCCAATATGAAAAGAAAAGGGACAAAAGAAAAAATGGAGAAAAAACAACAAGAAAAGGGACAAGAAGAGAGGGATAAAATTTAAAACAAATAATGTATGTCTATTATATAAAACATTCTGTATCTCTATAATGTGTCTGCTTTATGTGTTGTCTTCCCATTTATACGTGCCCTATGCCTGTCTTTGCCTAGGGCCCAAAATCTCCTAAATCCACCCCTGATTAGATGCATTTAGATGATTATCTTCTTTCAGCTTTGAGTTTTTTGGAGCCATTGTATCTATTGCTTGTCCCACATGCCAGTAATGTGATGTTCTCATCTAACCCCAATGCATGTTCATATCCAGTTAGCTTTGGTTGCAGCTCTACTTCTCTGAACATTGACTTGTGCTACTTAAATGTCTGAGAGTCAAAAGAAGCAAAAAAGTTGACTAGAAGAAGGGAAAGGCCTCTAAATAAAGAAATAAAGCAGACGACCATAAAAGATGTGTTTCACACGGGCAGCTATTTAAAAAGCGACTTAGGTGTTCCTTGCCTAAATTTCTGGAAAAACCATATCCATCATAGACTTAATCAAATTTGGTTCTGCATAATATTAACATAAACATGCATTAATACATACATGAAATGGGTTTGGTTGTTATTCATCTCTACCTAGAACACACCATTGCTGTCTTCCAGTCACAGGCGCTTCTAGACAGGGGCCAACGGGGGCCAGGGCCCCTGTAGATCAAGTCCTGGCACCTGTTATGGCCCCTGTACTGACGACATAATACTCAAAGAAATTCTAATGATGATATGCGCTGAAACAGACATGGTTACTGATAGGTCCTTTGGATCTATTTTATTTTTTTCTTTACAAATTCTGTTTTATTAACTGTTTAAAACATAGCATAAGTGGTATTGAGATAGGATCCCAGTTTTCATCTGCTAAATGTTTTTTTCCAAAACAAATGTAAAAAAAAATACTCTACTTTTTACAGCTAATTTTAACAGTTTTTCTTAAATTCTAATTCAGATTTTATAGAAAACTGTAATTGCAACTTAAATTAAGTAAAAAAAAAAAGTAAAATTCCTACATTCTGAATGTATATTGACCTATTAAGACATTTAGAATTTTAATGAAACCTAATTGAATAGAAATTTCACTTCATGCAGCTATCTTAATTTATTTGAATCCCTTGGCCTGTTTTTTTTATTTCATGCTTTTCTGTGCCCCCATGAAAACACGCTGGCCCCCTCCTGGCCCCCCTGGTCCATTCGGTCTAGAACCGCCACTGCTTCCAGTGGCACTTACCTTTCTCCTCTCTCTCTTAAAACACCAAAACTACGAAGCTCTAATAAGAATATAAATTCAACGTGTGTCATCTTTAATGATTAATGTTGGTATATAAGTGTAAAACAATCATTTCTGTTTTCAGTTTATTGTTAATATACTCACACTTAGAATGTTAAATTTGATCGGACATGCCACTTGAGAGTAGCACTGCTGCCACCCTCTGGTTTAGAGGTGAACAGCTTGTTCTGAAGTTGGTGAATGACATCGACATTGGAAAAAGTCACCTGGTACGGGCGGCTGCAAGGCAAGTTCATTTATATAGCACAATTCAGTACAGCGACAATCATGGATAAACAGTCAAATAAGGGGAAAGTAAAACCAGAATAAAAGCAAGTTAAAATAAAAGCATGTAGCAAATAAAACAGTTGGACAACAACAGTCAAAGGCAGCTCTAAACAAACAGGTTTTTAACTTTGTTTTCAAAGAACTCAGGCTTTCAGCTCTTTTCCAGTCTTCTGGGAGTTTGTTCCAGATCAGTGAAGCAGAGGAACTAAATGCTGCTTCTACATGTTTGGTTCTAGTTCTGGGTGGACAGAGTAGGCTGGAACTAGAAGACCTGATCTGGTCTGGGAGGGTGATCCCCTGACAACAGATCTGTTATGGACCGAGGTGCTGATCTATTCAGTGATTTATACACTGCAAAAAATCTAAATCTAGACAAGTCATTTTTTTCTTAAAATAAGTGCATTTGTTCTTGAATTGAGGAGTTAAAAAGAGACATTTTGCCAATGGAACAAGACAATTTATACTTAAAATAAGAAAACACAATTGCATTGTCTTATTTCAAGTGCATATTGTTTTTTTTTATTATCTTATTTTAAGAGTAAAATTACTCATTCAATTGGCAAACTATCTCATTTACCTACTCAAACAACATATTCTCATTATCAGTTCGTATGAAATCGTACGAAAAGTTGTGCACAGTATTTCGTACGTTTTGGACGTTTTTCCTCGAAAATACAGATCAGTGCGCATGCGCAGCCAGAAAGACGAAAAAAGCAGATTCGCGTACGGACGTAAAACTGGGAAAAACAGTGCAATAATCAATTCTTCAGGTCTCTAACTAGGTTGCTTGCTGTTTTGTATCTTAGGGTTAGGGTTAATTGTATGTGAAATTCTATGTTATTTAATGGTGCGTAAGATGCGCATGCGCAAGGATATCTTGTCTCGAGGCAAGACGTAAAAATACGACGAAATGCGACGAAAAAAACGTCTAAAAAATACGAAATTACGGTGCATAACTTTTCGTACAATTTCATACGAACTAATAATGAGAATACAATGACTCAAATTAAGGGTGAATACACTTGATTTAAGAAATTTTTACTTATTTCTAGATCGTTTTTGCAGTGTAGACTAAGAGAAGGATTATAGAGTCTATTCTCTGAGCTACAGGGAGCCGCTACTGGGTATGGTGGCCAGGGTCACCTCAGGCCCCCCTTTTAGCTACGTCCCTGCTTGTTCTAAGGTTTAATTTCTCCTTCATAGTTGTAAAAATCTATTTCTTCCACAGAGCTCACGGACCTGATGCTCGAATGCTGGAAGAGTCCAAGATGCCCCCAATGGGGCAGCTGACTCTACCCCAGATGCTGCACATCGCCGCCCAGATCGCTTCTGGCATGGTCTACCTGGCCTCGCTGCACTTCGTCCATCGTGACCTGGCCACTCGCAACTGTCTGGTGGGAGAGGGCCTGGTGGTGAAGATCGGAGACTTTGGAATGTCTCGAGACATCTACAGCACAGATTACTACCGGGTGAGTGTCTGGAAGTCCAGCTTCCAACAATTTTCAAAATTTGACAGGATTTTTATGTGTATCCCTTAAATAATACCTTCAACCCTGTCCTGGATTCTCATCCTCAGGTCGGCGGACGCACGATGCTGCCGATCCGCTGGATGCCCCCAGAGAGCATCATGTACAGGAAGTTCACAACAGAAAGCGACATCTGGAGCTTTGGGGTTGTTCTATGGGAAATCTTTACCTACGGCAAACAACCGTGGTATCAGCTTTCCAACAGTGAGGTAAACTGACGTTGCTGGTTCACAGTTCCAGTGTAATCTATCTTACTTTTTCAGTTATCCTTTTCATAACTTTAGTTAAATTTAAGTAGAAAGAAAAACAACATGGTTTGATATTAAGTAGTAAGTTTTAAGTAATGAGTTACTGTCCTGAAAAAAATTTATTTTCTATTTATTGACTAATAAGTGCTGCTGAAACCTTAAAGGTCACAATGATCATCTTGGATGTTATTTTTACTTCAATTGCTTTTAATTTATTTGGAAGGTAAATCTGAAGCCCCTTTCACACTTATCTACCCCTCAAACACACAAACATGGTTGCAAAGTTACGGACGGCATCACTTTGGTAACCTGACTCCGCCAGATGGATTTGCTGGATTTGCTCTGCATATCCATCTGGAAACCTTCCGTTGAAGTAATTTTGGGAAGGGGCGAAAATACTGGTTAGCTGATTGGCCTATGTTGGTGATAGACGGGCCAAATAAACCAATCAGATCAACGAAGCATATGAAGTACTTACAGAGCAACGACGAAGAGGAGTCAATTGATAGATCAAACTCTTGCCGAAACCAGTCGGGAGAAGAGCGAAAACATGTTTTCCTCTGAGAAAAGCCTCCAGAGCAGTGTTTTGCTCTTCTTTCAGTGAAGAAATACTCTGTAATTCCGATAAAACTTGCTCGATAGCCACGCTAACGCTAGTTTCATCGGCTGAAGCCGCCATGTTCTTTAGACTGAACTGTCGCGCTTCTCGTTGCGTCACACCTCAACCCGCCTCAAAGCCAACGCTGATTGGACGTTCGTTTGGTGAACGGCTCCAAATTTTCTTTAACGGAAAGTAGCCAGACTGATTTGCGAGTGAAACCTTGAAAGCTCGCGAGATCAGGATGGTCTCACGAGGCTATTGCTTTCGAGGGTCTCATATTGAACAATACCGAGATTCTAGATTTTTTTTCATATTTGTTAGTCTTGTGTTTACCTGCAGGCTTGATACGACTGAATTTCCCTGTTGTAGGACAGTAGAGGGTATTTCTATTTTATTTGATTCTACTTCATTCTATTATATTGCACACCAGCAAGCCCAAGGAGGTTGGTAATTGACCCAGTAATTCAATTCAGTTCAATTCAATTCAGTTTATTTCAATAGCGCCAATTCACAACACGTCATCTCAAGGCACTTTACAGTTCAACCAGATCATCAAGTCAGATTGATTCAAAGTTTTCTATGTAAGGAAAACCAGGTGATTGCTTCGACTCATTGACTTGAATGCAATCCCTCACAGTAAGTCTGCTTGTAGCGACAGTGGAGAGGAAAAACTCCCTTTTAACAGGAAGAAACCTCCAGCAGAACCAGGCTCAGTGTGAGCGGCCATCTGCCGAGGCCGACTGGGGTTCAAGGATTGTAATGTTCTGACTTTATTCTCATAATTTTATGACTATTCTCGCTGGGACTTTATTCTCGTAATTTTACGACTTTATTCTCGTAATTTTACGACTCTATTCTCGAAATAGAAGGAAAAAAAATCTGTAGCCTCGCCCTAATACTCCGTTGTACGTTTCTGCTCAGTAGCATTAGAAAATACAAAATAAATCAGGCAGAAACTATGACTTTCAACATCCTGTAGCCCCAGCCAGAAAATGGAGTCATCCAATCACATTGCTGTGATGTCATATCTACTAAACCATTTCAAAAGTGTGGTGATATCAGCTCTACTCATCATCATTCAGGTAGTCACAGCTTCTAAGATTATTTACAGGACAATATTTACCTTTTCACCTTGCTACACACTGGAAAAAATAGAAATCTAGAGAAGTAATTTTTTCTTAAAATAAGTGCATTTGTTCTTGGATTTAGGAGGTAAAAGATACATTTTGCCAATGGAACAAGACAATTTACATTTAAAATAAGGAAACAAAATTACATTGTCTTATTTCAAGTGCATATTATCTAATTATCTTATTTTAAGAGTAAAAATACTCATTCCATTGGCAAACTCTTTCATTTACCTTCTCAAATTAAGGGCAAATACACTTAATTCAAGACATTTTTTATTATTTCTATATCATTTTTCCAGTGCATAACCAGGAAGTTTTCTATCTATGCATCGACTCATTGACTCAAAGGCAATCCCTCACCCTAGGCATGCTTGTAGCGACAGTGGAGAGGAAAAACTCCATATTAGCTAGGGCTAAAAAAAACAAAATTATATTTCAATCATTCTGTTCCGAATGGTTCAGGTATGTTTAATGTTTTTTTTCTTGCATTCCGCCAACAACATATCTGCCCTGAACCGGTTCGGAACGCAAAATATCATTTGTTCTTACCGTTCCAGCAGGGTTTGAAGCTCGATTTTTTTACGCTGCATTACACAAGAAATGTATCCTCATCAGGTTTTCCTTGTTCCGTCCCATCTTACCATGTAAAAGCCAACATATATCGCAGCATTCAGTCTGTAACAACCACACTTGCCAGCTAACATTATGTCCAGTTGGCTGTAGCTAATAATAGCTAGTTAGCTCCCAAGAACAGTGTAGATGCTGATTCATTTTCGTAGCTAGAAATGTCTAATAGATATATTTGCAACCTTTGTAGTGAATTACCAAGTTAACATTATTATTATTAGTTATTAGATATTATTAAATATTATAGCTTATTTGCATCTCAGCATCTTGCTGGGGTGGTAGTGGAAAAGGAATAAGAAATAGTGACTGCGGCCTGGAATGAGCCTGGCGGCGGCGAAGTGGACGCACATCTGGAAATAGTCTTTTTTCCCCACTGACATTGGCTATGCTTTTGTGAAATTTTATAAAAAAAATATATAGAGAATGAAAAAAAAAACATTATTAACCGGTTTTGTGGATTTCAGAATAACGTTTCTGTTCCGCAACAGTTGAGGACCATTTCGTTTTTTCGTTTCGGTTTCTGTACCTGGTAAAATTGTGTTCTTTTCCTGGTTTTCGTTTTCGTTCCTTGAACCGGTTCGGAGCCCTGCTTTTAACAGGAGGAAACCTCCAGAAGAACCACTCAGTGTGAGCGGCCGTCTGCTGAGGCCGACCGAGGTTCAAAGAGGCAGAAGCAGAGATACAAAAAGCAGCTGTAAAAGGCGGCCGTCTCAGCCCTGTGATTAAAATCTTTGATGATCTTTTTATTTAAATTGGTTAATTATCCTCCCTTAAAACATCTTTTTAACTCATAAAGAAGTGCAGACACTTGAGTCTGAATTGTTTCACCCATTTTAACTTTCAGACCATGTAGTCTTCCAGGTTCTGCACTCTTGAACTAGTCGATATATTCATAGTAATTAAGGGCAGTCCGGTCTGGCCTTCTTAGCTTAAGCACCAAGAAGTGGGTCTCCACTGTGACCACAGCGGTGCTATTACAGGCCGGGAGCCTCTCTCCTTTCCAGGGGAGGGTGGATCACTTTTCCTCTGCACTCGATCCTAATCTCATTGGCTTCATTTCTGCCTTATGCCAATAAAGTGTAACCTCGTTATCCTAATCTGTCTCGCCCGGTGAGGGACAGGTGAAATTATCATGTTGCCTAAATACTGCGCTGCAGAGATAAATCAGCCCAAAGTAGCGGCGTGGCGGCAGCAGGCGTTTTAGTGGGTCGTTAGGAGTCTCGGCTCTGATGGGTCATATTGGTGTGAAGTGGCTCTGTTGACAGGCGTCTTCTATTCACTTAATCAGGCAAAGGTTAACAGCCGTAAAAAGAGCCTGATGGAGATCCTCGCTCTGATCCTTGACAGTGATTTATTCACTGAGCGAAGCGAGGCTGCGAACTGCATCAGCCTCTGCAGCCATTACTGGCTGGTTGTTCATATTTTGGCTGCTCTCTATTGTCCCAAAGGTGGCAGCTAATGGACTCAGATCTGTATACAGTGATCCTGCTTTCCTGTGTGGCACTGAACTATTTTTTTTTTAAAATCTTACTCTGGTTTTTAAGATCTGTTAAGAAAATGTCTTATTTATGTTTAGAATAATTAACCTGTCCATAGAGTCATGGTTTTCCAGCCCTATTAGCAAAAACATAGAGAGATAACTTTGAATCAATCTGACTGGATGATCTATTGAACTGTAAAGTGCCTTGAGATGACATGTGTTGTGAATTGGCGCTTTAGAAATAAATTGAAGTGAATTAAAATACTATGGTTATGTTAAACTGCATGAGTAAATATGAAAATTCAGAGCGGCACCATGCTCTTACTTTGAGCCACAGGCAGGGTGCCCTGGGTGTCTAAATGTTGAGGTGCGCCCTGAAGCGGTGGAGATAAAGCCTCTCATGTGCTGACAAATCCGACATGCCTTACTGTGCCGTATTTCCTCCTTGTTTTGGTCATTGGACTATGCAAATATACTAGTCTGCTGCCGCGAGCGGGATACCATGCTCTAGCTTGCTTGACGTTGCCATGACAAGGTTTCTTCCGTGAACTTTTGATTAGGCCTCAAAATGATTGAATTAAAATCCAAATACACATACTAGTAAAATAAAAAAAAGCCAAAATCAAAAAGAGTGTATTTTTTACTTTACTGAGGCAAATTATGAAGCACTGGGCGAGGTGCCCTGTCCACAGGAAAGAAGAGCAAAATGAAAAGGCAAAATTTTGCTGTTAAAGTATTTATATATATATATATATATATATATATATATATATATATATATATATATATATATATATATATATAATACACTATATTGCCAAAAGTATTTGCTCACCCATCCAAATTATTGGAATCAGGTGTTCCAATCACTTCCATGGCCACAGGTGTATAAATTCAAGCACCTAGGCATGCAGACTGTTTTTACAAACATTTGTGAAAGAATGGGTCGCTCTCAGGAGCTCAGTGAATTCCAGCGTGGAACTGTGATAGGATGCCACCTGTGCAACAAATCCAGTCGTGAAATTTCCTCGCTCCTAAATATTCCACAGTCAACTGTCAGCTGTATTATAAGAAAATGGAAGTGTTTGGGAACGACAGCAACTCAGCCACGAAGTGGTAGGCCACGTAAACTGACGGAGCGGGGTCAGCGGATGCTGAAGCGCATAGTGCGAAGAGGTCGCCAACTTTCTGCAGAGTCAATCACTACAGACCTCCAAACTTCATGTGGCCTTCAGATTAGCTCAAGAACAGTGCGCAGAGAGCTTCATGGAATGGGTTTCCATGGTCGAGCAGCTGCATCCAAGCCATACATAACCAAGTGCAATGCAAAGCGTCGGATGCGGTGGTGTAAAGCACGCCGCCACTGGACTCTAGAGCAGTGGAGACGCGTTCTCTGGAGTGACGAATCGCGCTTCTCCATCTGGCAATCTGATGGACGGGTCTGGGTTTGGCGGTTGCCAGGAGAACGGTACTTGTCTGACTGCATTGTGCCAAGTGTAAAGTTTGGTGGAGGGGGGATTCTGGTGTGGGGTTGTTTTTCAGGAGCTGGGCTTGGCCCCTTAGTTCCAGTGAAAGGAACTCTGAATGCTTCAGCATACCAAGACATTTTGGACAATTCCATGCTCCCAACTTTGTGGGAACAGTTTGGAGCTGGCCCCTTCCTCTTCCAACATGACTGTGCACCAGTGCACAAAGCAAGGTCCATAAAGACATGGATGACAGAGTCTGGTGTGGATGAACTTGACTGGCCTGCACAGAGTCCTGACCTCAACCCGATAGAACACCTTTGGGATGAATTAGAGCGGAGACTGAGAGCCAGGCCTTCTCGTCCAACATCAGTGTGCGACCTCACAAATGCGCTTCTGGAAGAATGGTCAAAAATTCCCATAAACACACTCCTAAACCTTGTGGACAGCCTTCCCAGAAGAGTTGAAGCTGTTCTAGCTGCAAAGGGTGGACCGACGTCATATTGAACCCTATGGATTAGGAACGGGATGTCACTTAAGCTCATATGTGAGTCAAGGCAGGTGAGCAAATACTTTTGGCAATATAGTGTATATATATATATACATATATTTGATTATAAACCACAATAATGGGTGTTTTCTTGACTCTTGTTCTTCCAATTGGAAAAATCTAATTTAATGTGATCATCTGCTGCCAGCAGAATGAGTTTGAAACAGGAAGACTAGCTTTTCGCAGACGATCCACTGTTTGGGTTTTCTTTAAATTTGAAACTGTCTGCTTGACTTAAAGCCTTATGCCGCCATTAACTGCTTTTACCACCTAAGCTAAGATGCTGACCTGGATACGAAGCCTTCTGCAGGCTCAGACCCTAAAAACAGAGCGCATTTATTCAGACACATTGTTGACAGTGAGATTTGTGCTCAGTCTCTCTTCACGGAGGCGAGTTGATCAATATGTTCATTTATTCCTGCTGAGCCTAAGAGGAAACATGAGCGATCAGCCCGCCTGGTTACGATAAAGTACAGAAATATCCCATTTTCTGAGGACTTAATGCCAGTTTTCACCTGTATTTGCACCCCAGAAGAAGCTCTGTTAAAATATCTACAATAAATGAATTTATGCCTGCAGTGTCTGCCTCATGCCAAAAAAATTAAAAAACAATCCACTGGACTTTGTTTGCAAGCTTAAACACTGGAAAAGTAAAAATGTCTTAAATAATTTGAGTAGGTAAATGAGACAGTTTGCCAATGGAATGAGTATTTCTACTGTTAAAAAAATATAATTAGATAATATGCACTTAAAATAAGACAATGCAATTGTTTTTTTTTTTCTTATTTTAAATGTAAATTGTCTCGTTCCATTGGCAAACTGTATATTATATCCAGAGATGGGAAGTAACGAAGTACAAATACTTCGTTACTGTACTCAAGTAGATTTTTCTGATATTTTTACTTTACTTTACTACTTATTTTTATGGCGACTTTTTACTTCTACTCCTTACATTTTTACACAAATATCTGTACTTTCTACTCCTTACATTTTAAAAAATTGGCTCGTTACTTTAGTTTTGAATCATTTCAATGGAGTTACCGTTATTATTTTTCAGGTCATCAATACCAAATTCAATCTAATTGGATGGGAATCTACGTTGCATTTGACGCACCACTACAAGATGAATCAACAGATTTGGCGGTATTCATTCGCGGCAAATCCTTGCAGCTTGGTGGCGGTGGCGTTAGCATAGTAGCATGGACGACGAGATGATTAAAAATGAACACAACAGAGATCTAGTCCTATTGGCAGACATCCATTTAAAATGTAGGCAACGGCATGAAAAAAGTGGTTTCTACTTTTACTTTTATACTTTAAGTAAATTTACAAGCCTGTACTTTGTTACTTTTACTTGAGTAAAGAAGTTTAATCAGTACTTCCACTTTTACCAAAGTATTTTTTAGCACAAGTATCTGTACTTTTACTCAAGTACGGAAAGTGAGTACTTTTGCCATCTCTGATTATATCTCATTAATTCAAGAACAAATGCACTTGTTTTAGGAAAAAATGGCTTATCTAGATTTAGATTTTTTTCCATTAAAGACCTTTCTCTTCCCATACAGGAAAAATTTTCAATTCAAAATGTCAGAAATAACGTTAAGTTCGAGGCTTTTTAGATCGGATCAAAAAGAAAGCCTTGGTTTGGCTTAGAAAACATGCAAATTGAAACGGACGATCGGATCCACCTCTTAGGAATGGGGGTCTTTTGGATTCTTTGTTAGCCTGTAATGCCCAATACTGGTATTGTCCCTGAAAGAGAGGTCGTTAGAGGGAATCGTTGGCCTGGCTGAACAGGCGAGGTCTTCTGTTCCCCTGTAAAGAGTTTGGGGTTGCGATGATAGCAGGAAGGAATCAAATCAATTACTGCATTGTAGGTTTTTGAAAGCAGAACTCCGAGTCCACCCCCTCTGTTTAAGGTTGGTTTTTCTCTCTTAACATAAATGGCTTCCTTCACGCGCCTTTCAAAACACTGATGTTCTTTGCCCAAAATGTGAACATTCTGGTCCTCAAAAGAATGTCCTTTATCCATAAGGTGTAGATGTACCCGTGCTGGGCCATGTGTCTGTGGAGGGGTTGTTTGGTTTCTCCAATATAAAGATCAGAGCATTGATTTGGCAATGACTATGACCTGGATGACTTCAGCAAAGTGTCAGCCTCACTTTGGAAATTCTAGAAGCTAATTGCATCATGGGCTCTTTAAAATATCAGAAAGGTTTGAAGAAGACTCATGATAGAGATTATTTTGGATGTGATTTTATAAAACTTTTACCCAAACTGACAGGAATGTTTGACCAGACTCAGATCTATGAGTCACAGAGCTTTTGGTAAAACTCCAGCTCTTTCTTTTTTTTTTTTTTTTTTTTACAAACTTTGTTTATTTGGTTTTTAACATGAATTGCATTAACCAGATGGATTTGCTCCGCATATCCATCTGGAAACCTTCCGTTAAATTAATTTTGGGAAGGGGCGAAAATACTGGTTAGCTGATTGGCCTATGTTGGTGATAGACGGGCCAAATAAACCAATCAGATCAACGAAGCATATGACGTACTAACAGAGCGACGACGACTCTTGCCGAAACCAGTCGGGAGAAGAGCAAAAACACCTTTTCCTCCGAGAAAAGCCTCCAGAGCAGTGTTTTGCTCTTCTTTCAGTGAAGAAATACTCTGTAATTCTGATAACATTTGCTCGATAGCCACGCTAACGCTAGTTTCATCGGCTGAAGCCGCCATGTTCTTTAGACTGAACTGTCACGCTTCTCGTTACGTCACACCTCAACCCGCCTCAAAGCAAACGCTGATTGGACGTTCGTTTGGTGAACGGCTCCAACTTTTCTTTAACGGAGAGTCTCCAGACTGATCTGCTGGTGAAACCTTGAAAGCTCGCGAGATCAGGATGGTCTCACGAGGCTAGAATTGCATAGCCATACATTTACAATGTGATACATATAAAACAAACCATACAATTCCCTGGAGTCATAAAAAAAAAAAAAAACAACAAAACGACCTCCAATCACTCCAAGGCAATAAGAAAAAGTCATAAGAAAAAGGACACCCACACGAGAGAAAAAAAAAATTAAATAAAATAAAAAATTAAAAAATATATAAAAATTATAAAAAAATAAAAAATGTTACTCCAGCTCTTTCTTTACGACCATTTTCCTTCTTAGTGTATACATTTTCCTTACATCCATTTTTACTTTAAGCTTTTAACCGTTTAATACCAAGTAAATCATTTTACATGCGTGAGATGTTGATAATTCCACATCCTCAGTGTTTTTTTTTCTCTTTTCTTGGAAAACCTGATTTAATAGTAAGAGACGCGTAGGGAACAGAAAAGGACAAATAAGCATCACCAATGATACCAATTATTTAATTCTCAGAATTTTTAATGAAGACTTTAGTTCAATTTTCTTGCACTGATTTAATGGTTCATCTTTAAATCGTTGAGGAAAAAAGATGCCATTATTTCTTTAAAGTCCTCATGAAAATAGTTTACACTAAACTTTAGCTAAATTTATTTATTTTTTAAGTTTTTAGGGCACTAGTGGCTCGTTTTTTCGACAGTAGGCTGACAGGAAAGGGGTTTAGAGAGAGGGGGAGAGTAAATAATTGTGTTACAAAAGGTTCAGAAAATGTAGTTAATGAATTTTTTTGACTTTTTAAAGTTCTCTAATAAAGGAAGCTGCTAATATAAAGAAAGTGCTTCATACACTGCAAAAACGATCTAGAAATAAGTAAAAATTTCTTAAATTAAGTGTATTTACCCTTAATTTGAGCAGGTAAATGAGATAGTTTGCCAGTGGAATGAGTAATTTTACTCTTAAAATAAGATAGATAATGTGCACTTGAAATAAGACAATGCAATCGTGTTTTCTTATTTTAAGCAAAATGTCTCTTTTACCTCCTCAATTCAAGAACAAATGCACTTATTTTAAGAAAAAATGACTTATCTAGATTTTGATTTTTTTTGCAGTGTATCTCAGTGTTTGTATATCAGAGATGTTTTAAATTAGATTTATCTAAAAGAAGACAAATTATGTGAGACGTTAAAAACAGGTTATTGATATTTAAAATAAAATCCTAATGGCTTTATGCTTTTTTATTTTTAGCCAATTTTACTCAATTAAAGGACAAACTGTATTTTTTTATACTTGAACCAATCAAGCTGTGTTTCCTTTCCAACAGGCCATTGAATGCATCACGCAGGGGCGGGAGCTGGAGAGGCCACGGACCTGCCCCAAGGAGGTGTACCTGCTGATGCAGGGCTGCTGGCAGAGGGAGCCCCAGCAGAGGATGGTCATCAAGGACATCCACAGCAGCCTGCTGGAGCTGGTCACGAATCCCCCCGTCTACCTGGACATCCTGGGTTAAAGGGCGCCAAAAGGCGGGCCGGAGCAGAAATCAGAGACTCAAAGGGTTGAGATTTATGCTGCTCAATCTAAACAGCTTCTGTTATTTGATTTAATTCTTTGCGTTTGTTTTCGAAGCCAAGCTTTCAGCCAAAGTTTCACCTCGACTCTGAGTCCAGTTTTCTGCCCTGAGATTGTCTGGAAAAATGTCAAATGTTTACTAAAGGGTTAAAGTTTATCTGCTGTGGGATCAGTTTGATGGGACGTGCATGGATAAATGTTGAAATAATGAAAAAAAAAAAAAAAAACAAAGCTTTGCGTTGCTGCAAACCTAATTTCAGAAGTGAAGTCTACATTTTAAGGGATTTGGATGAAACAGGAAGTTATTTCTATAACACTGATCATTCATGTCAATGTAAATAAGAAACTCCCAATGAAAGACTGTTTTCCACGTTTCAAATTGTCTGTATTATATAATTATTTTTAAAAAAGAAAAAAATATTTGTTGGATATTAAGTAGAGAAATTGTTTTCCAGTTCACATTTAATGTGGACAGAAAGAGCAGCGCCTGCAGCTGCAACATGGACTCCACACTGCAAAAAATCTAAATCTAGATAAGTCATTTTTTTTCTTAAAATAAGTGCATTTGTTTTTGGATTGTGGAGGTAAAAGAGACATTCTGCCAATGGAACAAGACAATTTACACTTAAAATAAGAAAACACAATTGCATTGTCTTATTTAAAGTGCATATTATCTATTTATCTTATTTTAAGAGTAAAATTACTCATTCCATTGACAAACTATCTCATTTACCTACTCAAATTAAGAGTGAATACACTTAATTCAGGAAATGTGTACTTATTTCTAGATCAATTTTGCAGTGCAGCAGCAACATGGAATCCACACTGCAAAAACAATCTAGAAATAAGTAAAAATCTCTAAAATTAAGCGTATTTAGCTTAATTTGACTCTTTTTAACTCTTAAAATAAGATAATTGTATAATATGCACTTGAAATAAGACAAAGCAATTGTTTTTTTATCATTTTAAATGTAAATTGTCTTGTTCCATTGGCAAAGTGTCTCACTTACCTCAATTCAAAAAAAAAAAAAAGTTATTTTAAGAAAAAACGACTTATGAGAATTCTATTTTTTGCAGTGCAGAGTGGCTTTTGGTTTACATTAGCAGCATTTTCACATGTGACTGTTAGAAAAAAAGAAAATCAAAGCACTGCAGTGAAATCTGGTAAGGGAGCAGGAGGGGTGGGGGGTGAAAGCCTGAGATGGTTCAGGAGGCAACAGATGGATTAAAGAGCGACTCCAGGAGGAGGGACAGATGGCACTGAAAGTGAAACTGGAGAAAAAAGAACAGGATCAGGTGGACGAACCGCTGGTGTAAATACTCCATGTATAAACCCTGTGTAGGTTTCTGAAATATACGTGTATCACAGGCATCATTACATTAAAACTTTGGGGGTTTTTCCTTCGTTTATTATATTCATTTTCCGTTCGGGCTGATATGATACAACATTAAAAAAATGATTTGAGTTTCCAATTTTGAAGTAGTCCTTTCTTAAATTTACACAAGCTTAAATAAAGTCAGAAATTTACTTGATGTTACGGACTTTTTATTTATGGCTCATCACAACAGATCAGAGCTTTGAACAGTTTCTCGTTGCAGCATGAAATAATTTATTTTGCAGCAATTGTCGTTTTGAACAATACTGGGAACAATGGTAGCCAGAAAGGATCAAATGAGCTTTCTAAAAGAAAATCTGTTGAAACTACACCAGTTTAAACTGGTTTACATCCTTAAACCTTTAAAGGGAACTCAGTAAAACACTGAAAATCCAAATTTCAAGCCAACAGTGTTATTAAAATCCAGGACAAGATCTTATTACCTTTGTAACATTCAAAAAATATGGATATTTTCATGGCAAACATCAATGTAATAACAAGAAACACCAACTGCCTGCAAATATTAATAAAAATAAAAGTGAATCTATAAGAAATTCATGAAAAACACTCTGAAAGTGAGAGAAAGACATTTGTTTTGGTCCAACATAACCTTCCAGGCATTAATGCTAATAACGGCACTTACATCTTTTAGTTTATAAACCCAAATATAATTGTTCACTAGGCTTATTAAATTATTAACTTTACTTTTTAACTTTTGTATAAGCTTTTTACCTTTTTTTTTTTTCAACTTAATTTCCAGTAGGTAATATATCGTTCAAGGGCTCATCTAATTGGTCAAATGCTAAAATAAGATGTACAGCCATGTAGCACTGTCTTGGATGGCTGGATATAGATCTTGTGCTTTTAGACCTCACTGGGGGGGGGGGGGGGGGGGCACCATTTGTTAGGGGTGTGCACGTGATCAAAAACACTAACTTCCCTATAAAGGGTTAAAGACTTGGCACGGGCTGACCAAGATAAAAGCCCCTGCTTACATATCAGCACATTCAAAATTATTGAACTGAGGTAAAAATGCCAAAAACAATCTAAACTTGACCCCAAAATACACATCTAGGTTATGGGTGGGCAGTTCTGGTCTCTAAGGCCTGGTTTCAAATAGATTTTTAATCTCTTACTGCTTACAAACACCTAATCTGAATAAATAGCTCATTCACACTGCAGGAAAAAGAGACTAAATGGATGACTGATAAGTTTCATACATTCTTAAAGGAAGACTCACCCCCAAATCGACATTTTAAAAAAACAAAAAAAAACTGTATAAATAGATGGTCAGTAGTGCCGTCTGTATTTTTTGGGCACTATCTACCATTTGACTGACAATAAAACAATAATTTGCAGAGCAGTAGCAATGAGAGGAGAGAGGAAGTGGAAAGTCAAGCCATCTCTTTGGGTCAATCATTATGGGCGATGTCAGACCTTTAGGAAAGAAATTAGAACTCAAAGTCCCAACAAGGACCCAGCCAGAATATTGGCGGTGCGGCATTATGAGTTTTACTAAAACATGGCTGCAAAGAGAAATCCAGGACTCCAGTGTCTCTCTGACATTTTTTCCGACCAGGCAAACAGGCAGAGACTTAAAGAAGGCTTGAAAACTGAGCCCGTTTCTGCTGGAGGTTACTTCCATTTAAAAGGGAATTTTTCCTCTCCACTGTCGCTAAAAACATGCTTAGTGTGAGGTATTGCATTCGAGTCAATTAGTCGATGCAATCAACTGGTTTTCCTTAGATAGAAAAGTTTAAATCAATCTGGCTGTATGATCTGGTGAACTGTAAAGTGCATTGAGATGACGTGTGCTGTGAATTGGCGCTACAGAAATAAACTGAATTGAATTGAATAATGAAGGGAGGTGGGGTGGCAGTGCTTATGGAAAACAGATGGTGTCATCCAGCACATGTTACTGTGAATATATCCATCTCTGCAGCTCAGATGTTGGTCGTGGTTTTTAATTTTTTGGGGGGTAAATGCTAATATTCCACCTTCTGGTGATGCCAGCACAGTGTGTGATGTCATCAATAATAATAATATTACTTATGATAATAATATAACTAGATTTTTATCAGGCCTCACTCTCTGCTACACTGTCAATGTTCCAGCAGTTTGTCTGATTGATTGACTTCATTGATCTCACAGGAGAAATTTACTTGTTACATCAGCTCACATACATATACATACGTATCTCTCTCTCTCTGTGTATGTATATATATATATATATATATATATATATATATATATATATATATATATATATATATATATATATATATATATATATATATATATATATATATATATATATACACACACATACACAGATATGCCACAGATAAAGATAAAAATAAAAAAGATAAAATATATATTTACAATATCTACAGTCAACCACAAATGATGGCTGAAGTCTTTTTTTTTTTTTTTTTTTAATAGCAGGATTATTATACCACAACGGAGTATTAAGGCCAGGCTAGAGATTTTTTTTTCTATTTCGAGAATAAAGTTATAATATTCAGAGAATAAAGTCCTAAAATCTACGAGAAACAAGTTGTATTTTATGATAACTCCTACAAGAACCACTTTCTTCAATATAATGAGGAACTTTGAGCATCATGTGAAGTAATATTTTGGCTCTGGTTTGACAAATAAGGAAATCTTTTATCACCAGCATCAAACTGGGCAGGATGTCAAAGTGGACTCAGGTTGCTGATTGGTGGAGCTCAAAGCTTTCTTACTGAAACTGATTGTGGTATGATGACTTCATTCTCGTAATAGAAGGAAAAAAACCTCTAGCCTGGCCCTAATACTCCATCGTAATTATACAGATGCTGTGTCAGAGAAAACAAAAGACTTTGAACTTTAAAGAGTTTAAAGAGTAATTGGATCACAATCTTTTTTCGTCTCTGCTCATAATTAGAGACGCCCTGCATTAAAAAGAACTATTGGATGATGGTCCCAGGAAGATGAAGAAGCTCTGCAAAGTTGTTTTGAGGCTATAAACTGGGATTAACTGTTTCAGTCACATGGAGAGGACATCAGTGGCTGAATATTTAAACTTCTGGGTAGATAACGTCCTCACCAGATCAATGGAAGTGTTGGCAATTAAAGGCACCTTAAGAACTGCGATAAAACAGGGTGCTACAGGAAATCTCTTCTGTCTCCAACTATCAGCATCTATTATCCCTTAGGAGGGAAAAAAACATTACATTTGGAATCCATAAGGTTTTTTTTTATTATTACTTGAATTGAATTAAGCAGGGAAACGGTCCAAACACATCAGGAATTATTTAGTTTCCCAAATTCCCAACCTCAAACCTGCAGAAGATGTTTGGTTGACAAAATTTAAAATTGAATCAAGTTAGCTGGGATGTTTGTATAATTTGTTTCCAGTTAGGAGAGGAAAATCACACTAAATGAATTCAGCTCTTTTATTAAAACCCTCGTGTTCTTCTTTCCGCTCTGCATTAAGAGTTCAATAAATAAACGGAGAGCGTAAATGTAACCTTAAACCTTAAAAATAAAGTAAAAAAAAAAGTTTCCCTGCATCGGTCAATCCATCATTAAGATTCCCTTCAGAGCGAATAATGATCGGCGCTGCTGTCTGTACTTAAAGTTGGGCATCTTAACAAGCTATTCAAGAACCTTGGACCAACTAATCAGCAACCTATGGGATGCTCAGAAGATGGTTATTGAAAAGGAATAATCAGGTTTCACTATCACCCCTCCAGCAAACAAACACCCCCTCCACCCCCCCACTGTTCCTACACTCACCTCCCTCCCCTCCCTCTATCACTCTGTATGCAGAGTGTCTCCGGGGAGGGGTAATGGATTGTGAGTAATGCTATCATCCCTTTCTCCCCTCTTTCCCTGGTGGACTGGGTGAGGAGGAAGGGGGGGGGGGCAAAGGGTGGAAAAAAAAAAAAACCCACTTGGAGGACCTAGTGTCTGGCGTATTGTTTCTTCTAGTGTCTTACAAGCAGATTCAAGCCAGATAGGATTAGAACAGTATGTAGTATTTGTCCCTGGTCTCCTTAAGGCTCCCTTTGTGGTTTCAGAACGAACCTTTTTTAATAAGCACTCGAGGCTCCACCCTGGTTGGATGTTGAATAAGGAGGATAATAAGAGCTGGAAATGAGGCCATTTTTAAAATGGAAGTCCTATTAGAGCTTTGCAGCAGGAAACTTTCCTTTTCAGTCCTTCACCTCCTCTCATAATGTACGCACACAGGATATTGATTTCTCATAATAATTTTTTCTTTTAGGATAATGGCAGAGCCAATTCATTGTGGCCCGTGTCTATGGCTAATAATAAACCACTCTGTGCTTTGCAGGCCACCTTGTGAGGTTCTGGAAGCAGGAAAGAAAGGGACCTAATGAATCAAAACAAAAACAGACAAAACGACACAAGTTGTTAGAGAGAAAAATCTAAAAGCTGTTAAAAACAAAACGTGGCTTCGCTGCGTTTTATAACCTGACTGATTAAAGTAAACTTGTCTCATAGGGTTTTTGTTCATTTTTAGGAAATAAACCCAGATTAAAATGAAATAAAACAAATAAAAGAACAATCCACATAATTGAAATGTCTGAAATAAAATGTAAATATAAATGTGAAATTAAATGAAATAAAGGTAATATAAAAGGTGGCATTTTTCATTTTTCAAAACTTTCATGAATAATTGGAATAAAATAAGTAAATTAACTTGCATTATTATTATGATGATACTAATAACTACTCGTTTTGTTTCACTCTTGGTTTAAAGCCAAATATTTTGAATTAAACGCTGAATTTCCAACAGAAAATCTTTGCCCCCCCCCCCCCTTTTCCCAAATTTTTCTAAATAAAATGATGAGCAATGAAGAGTTGGACAAATTCTGTTCAGCCTGAACAATGCATCTTGTTCTGCACTGCCCCCTGGTGGCCATATGAACAAACTACCCAGATTTACACTAAAAAGGATACAGATGCATGTAAAATAAAAAAGTATTTTGTTGGCAGAATATTGAACGTCTTTTTTGTGTTGTTAACACAGAACTTATGAATTACCTTCTTCTCTTTGCCCGAGTCATCTGCTCTCCACCATTGCTCCCGCCGACCACCTGCTGCCAGTGCAGATTGAGCTCTGCACTGGTGGTAACGTGATTTTTCAGCAGTCTGACGGCACATTTAGAGAAACTCTGAAACCGTTGCTATAAAAATGCATTAAATTTTGCTTTATTGGACAATAAAATAATTCCAGTGACAAACACTACTTTTATAAAAGCTTTAATTTAATCTTAATTTCTATTAGAAGAAAGCAGCATATTACAAATGATACATAATACAATAAAAAAGTATTTATACCGTTAAAGAACTTTGCGATAAAAAAAAAAAAAAACAAAAGCTATGCAACACATTTCTCTTTAAAAAGGCACCAATAGTTTTTTCCCTCCACTAACCTATAACATCACCATCCTCATCTATCTGCAAAATCTCATCTTTAAGTTACATATAATAAAAAAAAACCTGGAAGAAACTGTATATCAAAACAAAATGTCAAAAAGTAAGTGCCCGGCACAATCTGCACGACTCTGTCCACAGAGACCAAACAGATGAGCTGCATAAACATTACAGTGATCCAGTCATGTTCAGGTCAGCCAGGTTCGAGTTTCTGGCCAAAAATCCTGCAGCTAGAATTAAATGTAAAATATGAGAATTTTGTTTAAAGGGGGAAAGAATAGAGCAAATCAACAGGATCAAACGTGGGAATGTTGAAACCTGACGACCAACGCTGAGCAGCAGGAGAGGAGAAAAAATAAAGAACCCCCGACGAGAGCAAAGGGTGCTCATACCCCCGCCCACCGCCCCACAGCGACCCTGGAAATACCTAAAAAGTGGATTCTTACTTTGTGTTTTCTACTTGTTCACTTTCTATCCGTTTCCACCTCAGCGTCCGACGCGGACCTGAACCCTCGCTCCCTTCTAATCACGTACAGTTCTCCCGCCGATTCAGTCGTTCCGACTCAGTGTTTGTGTTTAGAGGAAGAGTTTGTTACACTGCGAAAGAAAACCTCTTTTAGAAAGATTTTAAGTCTGTTAGTCCGTTAAAATGAGGAGTACTGAAAACCTTCATCTGCAGAATGTTAACTTCTACATCTAGTCTAAATTCATCGCTTCTAATAAACAATCCTTTCCTCTTAGTGCTGGTTTATATGAGTTTACGAAATTACTTTTGCTCATTTAGATCTAAAATTTCTCCTGAAACAAGTGGAAAACAGACGAGTTTTCAGAAATCAGCTGGTTTTATTTTAAACCATTTATAGGATTTATGCACTTTTTGCTTTTCTGTTAGTTTCCAAAGTGTGTCTGTTATTATTTTAATGCTAATTGAGTATTAAGTATTGCTTTTTCACACTGAAGGTTTATGGATTCTGACTCTACATACTTTATTTTATAATTTAAAAAACATACATTTTATCAGTTTTTAAATGCATTTTCAACATTGGACGGTTTTGATTTAGCTTTTTTTTTTTATTATTGCATGGTTTATTCTGTCACATTTATCCCATCACTCCTTAAGATTCCCTGCTTTACGACGTAGATCAGGATTAAAAAAGATCAGGAAATAAAAAATACAGAAAATCTAAGTTAAGGAAAAAATCTGTTCAGCTGAAAACTGGAAAGGTTTTATCAAATTTTTCATCGGTTTTATTTTCCACTTGTTTTAGGCTAATTAAGATCATAAAATGAGCGGAGAGAACTTTGTACTTTTCAGTTAAATAAGAGTAAATAAAAAATAACCTTTTCATTGTATTTTGCATCTAAAACAACCATAAAAAGCTTAAAAGGAAAGATTTTTAGTTGTTAATGTAAACAGTCCTCTGGCTTGAGATATAAGAAGCATAACTGAGTTTTTCTTTAGTTTTCACAAACGCCTTAATAAATGTTAATAATCATAATAAACTCCGCTTTATGTTTGTTTTCATCCCGCCAACGTCTTGTAAGGCAAATGTGTTTGAGTTCACCGGATTTAAAACATCTGCTGATATGAACGACGAAGGATGAGAGGCCACTTCGGCGCTGCCGCGGTAACCCGGTGGGTTGAGGGCAGACTGTGTGGTTCATAATGAGGCAGGCAATCAGGATCAAAGAAAGGAAGAAAAACCAAACGGCTTGAAAATCAATTCCCGTCAGCCGGGATGGGAATCGATAGGTGGATATTTAAGGGCCGCCGATCCAAGCGGTGTTATTTCACGGAGCCGTTATGCTCGCAGAACCCCAAACGGCCGTCGCTCTAGTTAGGAATATTTAGGATGAGTTTTTTAGAAATTTGCTAAATTCAAGATGAGTTTTTTTCTGGTTGGAGGTTTAAAACATTCAAATAAGATGTTGTGTTAAACAGCAAGCGTCCTGCAACCCGGAACCTTCCTTGACGTCAGCGTCAGAGCAAGGCTGTATAAACTAAGCCGGGTCTTCAGCTGCTGGGTAAAAACATGAGCCCTTAAAATAACCAGAGTGAGAAAACTGTTAAACCAGCTGATGGAAAGTCACACCTTTCCTTTGGAAAGCCACCGAGTCTATAGTTTTACTTTTTTTTTTTAGGAAATGTTTCCTTACTGCTCCTTGCAGGCTTGCTGCTGGGTGGAGCCGTTTCTGGTCCTCCAAAGCAGCGGGGCGCTGAAAATGCCGATGATGGCCAGGTTGAGGGTGAGGCTGACGGCGAGCGCCCCGATGGTCCCAAGGAAGGACGGCATGGCCCCGTGGAGCTGGAGACACGCCCTGCGCGACGTCATGTCCGCTATGACGCCCTCCATCTGGAAGTGGCTTCCCACCACGGCGCTGATGTGGAACAGCTGGTGGCTGTGGCCTGAAGGAAGGAGCACAGGAGACGGTCAGTGATGGACAGAGACGCACAGCTTCCCCTTCAGGATGAGAGGTTACACATCTCTGAGCTTCCTGTCATGAAGCTACAAAGTCAAACTAAATAAGAAGCTAAGGAACCAATAGAGTAAATCTCTGCCGTTTTTCTCTCAAATCATAAATAAAACACATTATTCTACATTTTGTTAAGAACCGTCTGATTCTCAATGAAAAGATCTGAATTCCTAAAAAAGTAAAGAAAAAACAATCCACTGGACTTTGTTTCCAAGTTTGAAGATTTTCGCTTCCCATCAAGGTAGTTTTTTTAATTAAAAATGTCAGAAATAGCGTCGAGTTCGAGGCTTTATAGAGCGGACCAAAAACAAAGCCTTGTTTTGGCTTAGAAAACATGCAAATTAAACCAGACGAACGGGTCCACCCCTTTCTCAGCCTGTAACGCACAATACTGGTATTGTCCGTGAAAGGGAGGTTATTAGAGGGAATTGTTGGCCTGGCTGAACAGGTGAAGTCTTCTGTTCCCCTGTAAGGGGGTGGGGGTTGCGATGATAACAGGAAGGAATCAACTCAAGCTGAAATCTGAGTCAACCCCTTCTGTTTAAGGCTGGTTGTTAACATAGATGGCTTCCTTCACGCCTGAAAAGGTGTGAAATTCTGCAGCACATTGTTCACATCTTTGTCCCATGCACTGAGAAAAAATGTAAACAAGTCAATTTTTCTTGAATTTATGTATTTTCCATTGATTTGAGTCTAGTGAGACAATTTGCCAACAGAATAAGGTGATTTACATTTAATACAAGAAAAAAAAAACATTTTATCATCATCATGTACTTTATCATCAAACACTCCTTCTGTTCGCAGATCATCTAATTCACCTGCTTAGATTTAGGGCAAACATACATATTTTTTAGAAATATTTACTTATTTAGAACAGTTTTTGCAGAGTAGTGTTTTTTTTGTTTGTTTTTGTTAGGAAAGCTAATAAAGACATCTAAAATCAAAACTATTTTCTTTCTTAATCCATAGAGATCCTTTAATCTAAACCTGGGAAAATGCAGCCAGACACGCTTCCAGTAGACTTTGGAATTCAGCCAATTATTTATTATCATCTCAAATTTCTTGTCTTAGTTCTGTTTAGAGGTCAACCTTTGCAGAATAAAAACTGGAAAAGCTTTTTTTCCCCCCAAATTCAATCATCTACTTCCAATATACCATCTAACAGTAATCTATTTTATCTCATCATTACTTTTGATCTGGACCTCATTTGGTCCTTGCAAGTATTTCCTCCATTTACAGACAAAACAAAATAATAACTGCCAGAAAAGGTTTTCTTGAAGAGGTATAGTCGATTCATTTGACATTTTTCTATTTTTTTTAAACCAGTACCAGACTCTGGGTTAGCTTTGATGTCAACCAACATAAATCAGGGTAGTAAACAATGGAGAACAACATGTGAGGAAGCTAGGTAGAAGTTAGTGAGCTGTAATGTTTTTGCTCTATTATCTGTCTGAATCCCTCTTATCAGAGCTGCTCCATGTTAATCAAATGTAAACAGAGTTGTTTCTGCTGGTTAGATCAGACTGCGGTGTGTAGACTTCCGTAAATTGCATTCAGTAGCATTACCTAAATTAGCCAATCGATGGTGTTCCCAAAGCATGTGGATCAGAGCCGAGGTTAATTTAACGTGTGTCGCTTGGCGAGTCGTTTGACCCGTGTAGACATGTGTCAGAGAGCTGTTCCCACTGCCACTAAAACCCCATTGTTCCTGAGATTAAAGGGTTTTTTGGCCAGTGAGAAAGGGGTATATTTGGCAGTAGCCGTCTGGCTTTCTGATAGTGCGGTGTACTGCCAGCAGATGGCGCTACATCCGTTTATGTCTGCTCATTGCACCGGGTGCTGGGGTTCCATTTATGCTTAAAAAGGGCGATATATACCCCATTTACACTACCCTTGAAAAACCGTGCCGAGACCGGTCCGAGCTCAGTAACTGAGATAACTTATCGTGTGTAAATGGAAAGCAAACTGAACTGAACCGAGCTAGACACAACCGGACCGAGCTAACTGCAGACCAGTTCCAGAGGTGGGCTCGGCTCGGTTTTTCCCTGGCTCGGTTCTCTGATAACAAGAGCGCATGAGCAGAAGGCGTCATCTCCGTCTGGCTGCACATCGCGATTCACACTCCATTCCAGTAGTTGGCGGTAATGCCCCTCCGGAAGTTGCTTGCCAACCAACACAAAACAGAAGAACAACTATAAACAACAATCGAAAGCCGACTTTCTCAAGTAAATCCACGAAAGGTTGCCACCTTCGCCTGACCCTCCGCAAATATCGAAGTATAGCAATAATAATCAAGCATAACTTTCTGAATGTGAAGGGCGCCGCCATTTTGATTTGCTCGATTCCCTCCTTCTTCGTCTTCTTCTTCTTGTGTTTTATGGCGGTTGGCAGACAACTTTTGGTGCATTACCGCCACCAACTGCTTGATTTCCTCCTTCAATACTGGCAGTAATACCGCAGATCGTCACTAGGAGGCGAGGAGGAGAGGAACAGAGATAGCGTGATGTGTAAACGGTCGTCAGAACCGAGCTCGGACCGGTCTCGGCATGGATCGGTTTTTCAAGGGTAGTGTAAATGGGGTATTAAACTATCTCAGGGGTACTCAAATCCAGTCCTCAAGAACTACCATCCTGTAACTTTTAGAAGCATCTCTTCTCTAACACACCTGAATGGAAAGGGTCAACCCCTCATTTAGCCCAGCAGAGGCGCGGTAACAAGCAACTCGTTTGATTCAGGTGTGATAAAAATGAGGTGCATCAAAAAGTTGCAGAATAGTAGCTCTTGAGGACTGGACTTGAGCACCCCTGCGCTATCAGGATGGATGTTCTGTGTATAAAACCTTTTTTTATTATGATTAAATTTTGATATGCTTTTTGTACTAAACAACTTTAAATAAGTACCTGAGAAACTCATAGTATTTGTATCAACTGATTTAAGCAACATATCAGTCCTAAAGGGTTATAGCATTAATAACTGTCAGATAAGGACAACAGAATGGGATCAAAAATGGCTTTTATGGAGAATATTCTGTGATCTGCAGTAACACAAAGTTAAGCCTATTAGGTAACACACTTAATCTTTTCATTTCCGTTCAACGTTTGTAGCTTCAAATAAAGAAAGACTGTTTATCATTTGGCTTCTGTTGTAAACCGGTTCTGCTTCCTCTTCTTTATAATTCCTAACAATAAAAGTTGGAAGAAGCAAACAAACAAAGTATAGCAAAGGAACAATTGGAGGAGTCGTATGAAAAGCCGCTCTGATGTAGAGCCAATATTGTTCAGGCTGAGATTAAAGACGGTATTATTTAACAGTTTGGCAGAGATTTCGTTCTCTAATGGGAATAATTGCTTAAACCGATTAAACCACTTCAGTACTTTTTATTGGCAATTTATAAAACAGACCAACAAACACGAAGAAGTACATTTCTGTTAGAAACTGATGCATCACTTTAAACCTTTCAGGTTTAGTGTTTTTCTTCTGCAGAAAGCTGAATGAATTTTCTTCTACTACCTCCAATTATTGCATTTCCTCCATCTTCCCATAAACTGAACATTTCCCTCGTTTCCTGCCAGGTTAAGCATCTCCACAGCATCATGCTGCCACTACCATGTTTCACATTAGCGTATAGTGCTTGTTTTATAATGAACAGAGAGATTAGCAACGCAACAGAATGTAGACCAGGGCTGGACGATACGGACAAAACTCATTACGAATCATTTCCTTATTCTGGTCGATGCGATATAACAAATCCAATAAATTTGAGATATATTTTGGAAACGTTGGATTCGAGAATATCAACCGTTAATACAAGAACGACAAAAATGGATAATGAAAAAAAGGTGGTAGTTATGGACTCAACAACACCTTGAGGATCTTGGATATTACGGAAGTTATTAAAACTTTTCCAGATAAAAAGGGTCTGATGCAAGTGATGTATCTTCAAACAAAAATAAACATTACTGAAACACCTGTGACAAATATTTGTCCATTATATGAAGCTACAAACTGTTAAACTGGCAGAACAATGAATGCATAAACCGGATTTACCTCTTATGTATATTTAAACATATATTTATTTGTGGCTCCTTTAATTTAAGTTTGACAATTGCTATGTTTACTGCCACACTCGGTAGGGGTAGCCACCAGGGGGCGTATTTTACTTTGACTTCTGATTGTCTATTGGGGATAGGGTTAAAGATCAACCATGATTCTGCTACACTGGAAAAACGATGCAGAAATAAGTAAAAATTTCTTAAATTAAGTGTATTTACCCTTAATTTTAGTAGATAAATGAGGTAGTTTGCCAATGGAATGAGTATTTTTACTTTTAAAATAAGATAATTAGATAAAATGCCCTTGAAATAAGACAATGCAATAGTGTTTTCTTATTGTAAATGTAAATTGTTAGGCAAAACCACTTAACCTCCTCCTTATTTTAAGAAAAAAGTATGTATCTAGATTTCAATTTTTTCCAGTGTAGGTGTTGTTAATGAGAGGAGGAAACAGTTTTTACAGCGTTTGGTTTAGATTAATGTCGAATTTATGTTTATGTAAAGGAAAGGAGTAAAACTATTGACTTTGTTCTATTAATAAATGACTTTATTATAACTCAAAGTAAAGATCCGCATGATAATCTCAATTGAGTGCACCTAAAAACCAACGCCTTTCAGTAATAGCAACCAGTAGCCTAAAATATAGGTTTTTAGCCGCTACAATGACGATATTGATATAAAAAAACCTGGACAAACTCCAGTCCATGAAACCTCTTCAATGTAATATCTTGAAATTATTTCAAAAACAAAACTACTTCCTGAAGCTTAACAGATTTTTGATGTTCCGCTGTTCATGGCTTCTTAGCTCTTTCAGTTTTTCTGTCATTGCCTCCTTTATTTATTTGTGACCGTCACTCATATATTCAAGAGGAGAAACACTAGCCCCGTGAGACCATCCTGATCTCGCGAGCTTTCAAGGTTTCACTCGCTAATCAGTCTGGAGACTCTCCGTTGAAGAAAATCTGGAGCCGTTCACCAAACGAACGTCCAATCAACGTTGGCTTTGAGGCGGGTTGAGGTGTGACGCAACGAGAAGCGCGACAGTTCAGTCTAAAGAACATGGCGGCTTCAGCCGATGAAATTAGCGTTAGCGTGGCTATCGAGCAAGTTTTATCGGAATTACAGAGTATTTCTTCACTGAAAGAAGAGCAAAACACTGCTCTGGAGGCTTTTCTCAGAGGAAAACATGTTTTTGCTCTTCTCCCGACTGGTTTCAGCAAGAGTTTGATCTATCAATTGGCTCCTCTTCGTCGTGGCTCTGTTAGTACGTCATACGCTTCGTTGATCTGATTGGTTTATTTGGCCCGTCTATCACCAACATAGGCCAATCAGCTAACCAGTATTTTTGCCCCTTCACAAAATTACTTCAACGGAAGGTTTCCAGATGGATATGCGGAGCAAATCCATCTGGCGGAGTCAGGTTAGAGAAACACACCTAACCCTGAAAAACCTCAATAAATTAGAAACACAACGATGAACTGATAACTAGCTCTGAAAATCCAGACTAAATATCCCTAAATAATTTTACAAAAATCTTTTGATAAGCCCTTATTAATACTGTAGACTCTCTCTCAGTCATAGTCTTCTGTTGTGTTCGGGGTTTTTTTTAATTCTTTTTTGCAATCATTAATATTTGTTTGTGGACAGATTCTCCCAGAGAAGCTGCAGCTCCTCCAGAGTTACCATGCTCCTTCTGGCTGCTTCTCCATCAGAAAGCTCAGACGGCGAACGGAGGGTGGGGTTCGTACCGATGTAGTCGAAGCGCCCCGGGGCCAACCTCTCTGGGAGGTGGGCGGTAAACAGGAAGCAGGTGAGGAAGGCGAAGAGGAGGTGGTAACAGTGACTGGACAGGGCGTCACTGGGGCTGCTGCCGTCCCAGAAGCAGGTCAGTACCTTAAAAAAAAAAGAAAAAAACAGCAAAACAATGAGAACTTCACGGTTACAGAATGTTAGATTGCATAACAGACTTGTTATCTAACAGATTATCAAACCCATTAATGCTATTAATTGTATGGAATCAGATCCTGGGTCAAATCTGATGCTAATAACGTCTGGGAGCTTACATAACTAAACAGAGGTTTCCAAAATGAAGAGGACTCACCCTGTAAAACAGAGGGGCTGTGTCGAAAATAAAGGGCACAACAAACGCTCCTGTTCGTAAGGCTTTACTTCTCTTTGGGAACTGCAGCTCCACGAATCTGTGCAAAAGAGAAAGGAAAACCTTTGAACCTCCTCCATGCAGATTTCCGTAGGATAAAACCAGCCTGTGTTCCTGAACGAGTCAAGCTGCTTTTCCAGAGTTCATAATCGAGTTCCAGGGCCGCTTAAGCTAAAAGAATTTGGTCTCTATGGGGGAGTTTAAAGGCCGCATGACGGCCGTAATGCTGATCCAGATGCTTTCAGTTAGAGGGAAGAATGCAAAGCCCAGTGAAACACACTGGAAACAGGAGTCACACTTTTTAGATTTGAACTCGCTTCCAGCTGGGGCGTTTTTTAAATTAAATTCAAACAAAATCGTAACTTAAAAACATTTAAATTAAACAGTATTAAAAATAGTCAACGGTGTAATTTGATCCACATGGAGACAGGCTGCTGCTATGAAAAGGATTTTAAATTTGCAGAGGAATGTGTAGAATGCTCAGCAGAAGGCTCAGTATGTGTGCAAACAAGCAGTAAATAGCATTTTCTAAACAAATCAGTGGCCGATAAGTGGAAAACAATTAGATACAATATTTTCAAAAGTCAGAAAGCAGTTTCTGGGGCGTGCTTCGATGGCGCAGTGGTTAGCGCACAGCGGTTAGCATGTCCTCGACATGTTCGAATCTGACCTGTGATCCTTTGCCGCATGTCTCTCCCCCTCTCACTAGGGGTGTAAATAGCACCAATCACCCATTTTTTAAAAACAAAGCGGCGTGTGAATGACGTCATCGGTGCGCGGCGGCTACCATTCATTCATCCTGTCCGCTAAACTGCGGCTGGTTTTACCCACATGCCAAGGAGATGTCTAGTGCAGTGTTTTTTAATCCTGGTCCTCAAGGCAACCTGCCCTGCGTGTTTTAGATGTTTCCCAGCTTTCACAAACCTGTTATCAATTGATAGCAGATTATCAGGCTTTGCTGAACTGCAGGTCTGCTGAACCTCAGAAACATCCAAAACATGCAGAGCAGGGTGCCTTGAGGACCAGGAGTGAAAAACACTGGTCTAGTGCTACTACCTCAGATGATCTCGCTCTCCAAATGGAATTGAACGATTCAGATTAGCTCGCCGAATGAATAGAAGGGGTAGAGCGTAGCCGGCTGTGGCCCGGGCTGCCTGTCACGACTCCAGACCGGCGAGCGGATGACGTCAGACACGCGTCGCTTTGTTTTAAAAAAATATATAAATATAAAAAATATAACCGCAAATGTCTGGGGGACAGTGATTCGCCTACATGTTATGAATGCTGGCGTACCATAAATGATAAATTATGAACAGTTTAGTTTGTGCCTTCAACTCGTTGCCCATAGGAAGACGTTACTTGGATATAACCTAACGGAATATCTTCAGAACGGCTCCAAATGACACAAAACTCATATGGGTGAGTAGAACATGATGGAATAACGTAAAATCAAGGGCCTAATGTAAAAAAAAAAAAAAAAAAAAAAAGGCGTTCCCCTTTAAGGAGGCGGGATTTCCTGAAAAGTAGCCAATCACAGGCAGTTTTCTTTCGGGGGTTGTTTCCACCCTAAGAAGGAAAGAAGTTTTAACATGCACACACACTGCAAAAACGATCTAGAAATAAGTCAAACCAAGTGTATTTACCCTTAATTCGAGTAGGTAAATACGATGATTTGCCAATGCAATGAGGATTTTTACTCTTAAAACAAGGTAATTAGATTATACACACTTGAAACAAGACAAATAAATAGTTTTCTTATTTTAAATGTAAATTGTCTTGTTCCATTGGCAAAGGGTCTCACTTACCTCCTCAGTTAAAGAAAAAACGACTTATGAATGAATACATTTTGATTTTTTCCAGTGCAGAAACAGGTTCACGTGCAATTAGGAGATAATCTACAAGCAGAGACATATTGGTGTCCTCATGGTATTAAATCTGCTCATGTAAAACGCTCCAAATGCACATGGAGAGTAGTTATTGGGTTTGAATAAAGCTGTTTGTATGATTACTTATATACACATGTGACCTCTTTATTTAATCCTGACTTCATAAATGTGGCTGTAAATCTAAAGGACAAAGCAACATCAGCACTATAGTGAGTTTTTACAATGGTGTCAAGAACCTATATATCCTAAATATCATAATTTACATAGGATACAATGCCGGTTAATATTGCTTATTTTAAGAAGATTATTGTCAGATCTTATACACTGGAAAAAAATCCCTATCTAGATAAGTAATTTTTTCTTAAAATAGGGGGATTTGTTCTTGGATTGAGGAGGTAAAAGTGACATTTTGCCAATGGAACAAGACAATTTACGTTTAAAATAAGAAAACACACTTGCATTGTCTCATTATCTTATTTTAAGAGTAAAAATATTAATTCCATTGGCAAACCACCTCATTTATCTACTCAAATTAAGGGTAAATACACTCAATTTAAGACATTTTTTACAGTGTAGGCCCAGATTTTTTTCTTTCATGCATCTCAACCCTCAAGGTTTTGCATTTGAAATCTGATAAACGATATATTTTAGATCCTTCTGAAGAATAAAGAGCAAAAGTCTTCTATGGTGGGTTTTTAGCTGCCGTCTCTATGCTCCCCTTACCTGGAATAGCAGGAAATGCTGGTACAGAACAGCGAGTTCCCGATGGCGATGAGAACAAAGTGTTGATGGATCCAACTGTTCACCCAGCAGTCTGGCATCACGTAATACCCATAGCTGATGGCACAACCTGGAAACAAGCAGGAATTATCAACAGCCTCTCACGTGTTTTTCCTCAGGTCTTCAGAGGATCCATTGCTATTTAACTTTCGACTGAAAATGTGGCCAAACCTCAGGAATCAGAACAACCTCTGTAGGTTAAAATAAATTTTGACTGTATTCACACCATCATCTGTGGGTTTCATGTTGAAATATAAGGTAGGATTTCTGTGCTGTTCCAGATTTAACCACTAGAGGTCCCCAAAGGACCAACTTTTAACCTGCTTCTTTTTATCTGCAGATAATAGAGATCAAGTTGGCCCTTAGATAAACTGGATTATTCCAGTTCAGTGCAGCATTTGGTTACTTTGGTTTTGCTATTTAGATTTTTTAGAATCTTCTACATTTGACTCAATAGTCTAGTTATTCCTCTTCAGATTATTCTTAATCCTGGACCAAGTATGTTGAAATGGTTCAATGTTTACACAGGTAGAATACATATAATTGCCATCATCAACAGGATCAGCGTCTGCATGCACACCATGAGCAGAAAAACCATCAATGTTATCATATGAACTTCTGACATGTAAATAAGACGAGCCGAGGTCGTGGAGGAGACGGCTCTGGAACAAAGATGAAATTAACATCATTTGAATTTAACTGTCGGGAATTTGCAAGTCAAAAAAAGAGAAAACATTTATCTGTTGAGGCTCGTCAGAAATGGTCCACATGCTTAGTCTCTAATAAGGTGAATAATTGGGTTGAACAGGCTGAAGTCTCATCTTTACACGAGTGAATAAAGTCAATTTGATTGGTCGATTATCAAGGGGGTGGGATTGTTGTGGCGGAAGGTTCTCAAGCTTTTTGGTTGTGGCCAGTTTCTGTGAAGCATCATGCTAACCAGTTAGCAACATAGTGCTAGTAGGTTCCCAATGGGAAATTCCATTGGGACCAAGTAGCACTAAATTGGTGACTTAGAAACGACGCTATCAAGGAACGCTATGGACAGCGGAAACATGCAAGAGGAGGAGAGTTTAGTGTCGGAGGTCGTGGATGAGTCTCCTCCGTCATCCATTTTTTATTTAGAGGAGGAAAGCGGGGACGAAGATGTTGTGGAAGAGGACGCCAGGGCGGCAGAAGCTTGGTTTGGTGTAGAAGGCTTCCAGCCGTACATGTTTGAGCCCTTGCCTCGCAACGCTGCCAGTTCTGTTAGCTCTACGCCTGCCGAAGACACAGACGTCCATCCCCGTGGACACTGGGACGCAGCTCAATGGGAAAGGAAATTATTCTGATTTCTTATTTCAACCGTTGCGTATATTAGCTGCGACATATGAATCAAGATGCTATGACAGAAAAAATTTGATTGAAAGATGACCGTTGATATATGGTTGGCCGAATTTAGGT
The DNA here is from genome assembly GCA_030533445.1 of Cyprinodon diabolis. Classification (NCBI taxonomy): domain Eukaryota; kingdom Metazoa; phylum Chordata; class Actinopteri; order Cyprinodontiformes; family Cyprinodontidae; genus Cyprinodon; species Cyprinodon diabolis. The sequence goes on along the minus strand of CM060064.1, from coordinate 44,710,293 downwards.
GTTCAGGCTGATGTAGAACTAACTGGCCTGATTTTAAGACAGGGTTGTTTTTTTTGTAGAAATTTTGGGACAATGTGGTCTGATAAAAAGTACATTTATATACATGTTTAAACCAGTCTGATTTGAAATTTAAATATGATTTCCCTAGGACTTTAAATTACATAATAGAAATGACACAGAAACATTACTGCGCAGTCTGTTAAACTCTACTGGGTGCTTTGATCAGACTGGGAGACTCCAGCTGATGTAAAACTCAGGAGGGAGAATCCCCTCCTGTCCACTTTGAAGCACAGAGGAGGATCGTCTCTCGTCGGAAGGCCTAGGGAAAAGCGTTACACCTTATTACATCATTACATCAGGACAGTTTTTAAAATCAAATCTGGTATCTACGAAGTGCATGAGAAGAAAAGAAAGGCCTCAGAAGAGGCAGATATCTCCCAGAATGCTTTGCATGGAAATTCCTCCTTGCAAAGCATTATGGGATTTGCTGTCACAACGGACCGCAGTGGTAAATTGACCGAGTTCACTATAGTATATTTTTTCTCTCCAGACATGATTTAAATATTTGATGAAATCCAGAGCAGAATTCGGTTGTTTCTAATTGATTGTCCTCCAATCAGCAGGCACCTTACCCAGACTGTAGAGGCTGAGAGCGCCGTAGTCAAAGAAGTAGCAGATGTGTCTTGACTCTGCGGACATGGAGCTGAAGGTGTGGGCACAGCTGGAGGTGAAGGGGTAAATACAGATGAGCAGCATGTAGACCAGCAGGGGCCAGGTGTAGCTGTCGCTCAGGAAGTTCATGGTGGAGCACAGAGCCAAGAAACGCCACACAAAGTACCTGCAGCCATGGGATACAAAAACCACATTACTGAGAGATATAGATATATATATATATAAAACCCATCTCTGCTCAAAGACGGTTTTCACCGACCATGTGGGCAGGAAGTGGGTCCAAATGTTGATGGTTTCGTTGTTCATCTGGAAGCTGCTGAGGATGCAGTCCATGGCAGAGCTCCGAGGATGACGATATCCTGAGACGATGCTGTCCTCCCTGAACACCTGCGACACAGACAGACACGTAGCCTCAGCAGAGAAACGGATACGTCGCTTCAGCTTATGGTATCAAAAAGTAGAGCCAAATACTCGATGTTCTTTAAACTGCACCCCTGGCACATTGTATGCTTAGATTTAGTTTATTGTTTGGTTTAACTGGTCTGACTGGATCAAACTGTACTCAGAACATGGGAACTTAAACACAGCACCGTGACCCTGACAGATAAGTGGAAGAATATGAATGAATGGATATATTACCAATATAGGTCTGAAAAAATCATTATTACCATTGAAATAATTGTCAACTAATTTAGTAATAGATTAAACATTAACTTGATTGTAGATACTCTAAAACATGGCCACTAGGGCTGTGCAAAAATAATTGTCACGACGATGCATCGCAATTCAAATTTTTGACGGCAGGCATTGATTCTTAATGAAAAAAAAAGGAATAAATACATGGCTGGCACACATCAGCCGAAAAGTGTAATACAACTTCCAGTCCAGTAGATGTCGCTGTGGATGTTTTGACGCCCGCAGGATGCTGCGACGAGTCATTCATAAACAAAACATGGAGGAGACTGAGAAAATTCGCCCAACTCCATCACATTTCAAGTCAGATGTTTGGATTTATTTTGGCTTTAAAAACAATGAAGGTAAAAATGAAATTGATATGACGCACATAATTGGCAAAACGGGAAATGTCATATATTTGAGTGTTTTCATTTCACTGGTTTAAAGGAATACTGAGGTCGTCTAAACGCCGCTGATTATCCTTATTTTGGTATTTTAAGTTTTATAAATCCTAAGCACTTTTTGTCAATGTGTCCATGTCCAGTAATAGTAATATTTGTTTCCATGGCAACACCTCCAAAAGTCGTTTCAATAAGGCTGTATTTTTTTCTAACAGTGTTTAGTGAAAATGCGATGCATCACAATACTTGAAATATAGAAATGCATCGTGGCATGTGAATCGTGATTTGAATCGAATCGTGTCTTCTTTGGCAATACCCACCCCTAATGGCCACCCACTTATATCAGTAATCATATCAAAATTGTAAAAAGAATATTATATGTAAACATTTTGCATTTAAGATAAAAAATGTTTTTCATCTGTTAATATGGTCTATCCAGACCCCCTCAAGTGGAAAAGTTTTATTTTAATTCTGTAAAAAAAAATCCTATTTAAGGAAACTTTTGCTTTTGGATTTTTAATCAATGACTCAAAAAAATAATTGACAGATTAATCGATTTGCAAAAGGATTGTTAGTTTCAGTCCTATATCAACGTCAGAGTTAAACTCAAATGTCATAAAATATTAAAGTGAATCAGCCCAGGGTGCAGACCAGGAAGCAAAGACATAAGCCCCATTTACACTACCCTCTGAAAACCGATCCGTGCCGAGCTCAGTTCCTTACCACAGTTAACACGCCACGCTAGCACTGTTCCTCGCCTCCTACTGACCATCTGTGGTACTACTGCTCTCTAGAGGTAAACAAGCAAATCAACATGGTGGCGCCCGTAACATTCAGGAACTTTGGTTATAATTACGATATTTCGTTGTTTGCGGAGAGTCAGGCAATGCAGGCTTACCTGAGTCCGCCAGATGGATTTGCTCCGCATATTCATCTGGAAACCTTCCGTTGAAGTAATTTTGGGAAGGGGCGAAAATACTGGTTAGCTGATTGGCCTATGTTGGTGATAGACGGGCCAAATAAACCAATCAGATCAACGAAGCATATGACGTACTAACAGAGCGACGACGAAGACACAACCACAAGCCAGGCACAAGCCAATTGATAGATCAAACTCTTGCCGAAACCAGTCGGGAGAAGAGCAAAAACATCTTTTCCTCTGAGAAAAGCCTCCAGAGCAGTGTTTTGCTCTTCTTTCAGTGAAGAAATACTCTGTAATTCTGATAACATTTGCTCGATAGCCACGCTAACGCTAGTTTCATCGGCTGAAGCTGCCATGTTCTTTAGACTGAACTGTCACGCTTCTCGTTACGTCACACCTCAACCCGCCTCAAAGCCAACGCTGATTGGACGTTCGTTTGGTGAACGGCTCCAAATCTTCTTTAACGGAGAGTCTCCAGACTGATCTGCAAGTGAAATCTTGAAAGCTCGCGAGATCAGGATGGTCTCACGAGGCTAAACGCAGGCAGCCTTTGGTGAATTTACTTTACAGAGTCGCTTTTGAGAAGTTGATACGACAAACGATAGTCTAACCAGGGCTTACAGACGCAGGACTGTAAGCCCTGCGTCTGTAAGCCCTGGTTACTATAGTAGTTCATCAAACTACTATAGACATTGAGGTTCATCCCACTGCTAAGCAGAATCATCACTGGAAATCATGTGGCACGATAGCGGAGGTAGTATTTTTATAATTGTCTGAAATTTCCAGATTACGGAGACTGACTGTAAGGAGACGACGCGTTTTGCTCATGCACTCTTTGTTATCTGAGAACCGAGCCGGAACTGAATCCCGACGAGTCCTACTGATGAACTAGTACCACGTTAGTGCGGTTCGGTTGTGTCTGGCACGGTCCTGTTCAGTTTTGTGTGCCATTTACACTCAAGAGTTATCTCGGTTACTGTGCTCAGACCGATCATGGCACGGTTTCAAATATTATTTATATTATATTATGTTACCCACCAATTACTCCATTCAGAAAGTGTCTTGCCAATGACCAAAATCAAATAATTACATAATGATGCTAAAAGGCTAAATCATGCTAACCCAATTAAGACAAATGTCATTTATATAACATAAGATCTACCTCCTCAAGACTTTGCTAGTTAATAATTTCACCTTTAATAATCAAATTGATTTATGTTGTCTTACAGAAACCTGGCTGCAACAAAAGTATTATGTTTTCATATATGAAACAACTCACTCCACCTTTTTAAATGTTTAAATACCCAGAAATTCTGGGCGATGGAGGAGTAGTAAAAAGCTTTAAGTCCAATTTACCGATTAGTCCAAAGCCAGTTAATAGTCACAATTCGCATGAACTTTTAATCCTTAGTTTCCCCCATTCTTTTTAACTTGTTCCACTGTCTACCAGGCCTTTACTATTTTTAGATCAGTTTCAGAGTTCCTATCTGATTTATTGCTGAATACTGACAGGGTCATTATAATGGGTGATTTTAACATCAATGCTGACATTTAAGGTGATGGCTTAAACGCAGTCTTTAATGCAATCTTAAACTTGATTGGCTTAGTACAAAATGTTCATGGACCCACACATTGTCATCTTCATTCTTTAGACCTTGTGCAGACATATGGTATTGAATGTGAAGAAATAACACCATTTCCATACAGCCCTTCAATTTTAATTTACGTCATCTTCCATACGTTGCATTTCCTTGGATAGAAAAGTTTTAACCAATCTGACTATGAATTTGATTTGTCTCTGTAAAGTGCCTTGTTATCACTTGTCATGAATTGGCACTATAAAAATAAAGACTTATTTCCCTCCTTTATTATAATTACCCTTATATTTGAACACTCACTCCTTTGACGTTACAGTGAATGTAAATCTTAGCTGGTATCCACTTCGATTCTTAGAAGCAGCAGCAACACTTGGTAATAATCTAGTGATTCAGATAAAATGTAATTTAATTTGGAGGATACCAGCTTATCTCAAGGCCAGTTTTATTAACGTACTTCATCAGAGCTCATGATGCTCAACTTAATCAGAGATTAGAAGAAGCGAATGGAAACAAGTCCTTGAAACGTAGAAGGACATCCAGTTTGTTGAAGATTTTGCATGACTGGGAAATCTAATGTAAAAACTGCTTCCAAAATGGGCTGAAGAGATAAGGCGTGTGCAGCAGCACGTTGGATGGCGGCCAACACAGATGCTAGAGCCGCAGGGCCCCGGCTCCTGTCAACAGCTACCACATTCCTCTCCAGCTGAAGCCAGACCCTGATATGTCAGCCGTCTGATGCGATACCCTTAAAAGCCATTCAACAAACTATAAAAAGGTCAAAACCATTTTTCCGTCATCAAATCACATTTCTATTACTTTCGTCATACAATAATGTTCAAAATGATATTGTTAGGAAGAATTCATTATAGAAAGATGTGTGTATCAGACATGGATGTATTAAAATTGATCCACTACTTTTGTTTTCCCAGTTCCAAATCAGACTTCCTGCATTTATTCTGTCAGCAAATTCTTTGAAGCTACATATGTCAAAATTTCATCTAAACAATATTAGTATTTATCCATCCATCCATCCATTTTCTTACACGCTCGTCCCGAGTAAGGGTCGCGAGGGGTGTTGGTGCCTATCTCCAGCAGTCAATGTGCGAGAGGCGGGGTACACCCAGGACAGGTCGCCCGTTCATCGCAGTATTTAGTATTTAAGTCTCTTAAATATGCCTGAATACCTTGATTTCAATGCGACCAAATATGCTGTTTCAGTTACCAATTTAAAGAAATAAGCTATTTATGTTCCCAGTGAGAATGTAAAGTAAATCGTTTTGAACTTATTCTCTAAATTAAATGAAAAATTTTACTCAGCCAACTTATTGTCTAAAATTACAGCTAAACTGCCTCATTATTTCAGTTTCTACATGAGTAAATAATATTAACTGGAAATAAACTGATGTTTTACACATTTAGATGGTAGATGCTCTACTTCTGATTTATTATACTGATGGAGTTTTGGCTAAAATAGAAAAAAAGAAAAAAAAACAGTTTATATGGCTAACAGTTTCAGTCCTAAGGTAGATATTCTTAACCTGACTCTGCCAGATGGATTTGCTCCGCATATCCATCTGGAAACCTTCCGTTAAAGGAATTTCGGGAAGGGGCGAAAATACTGGTTAGCTGATTGGCCTATGTTGGTGATAGACGGGCCAAATAAACCAATCAGATCAACGAAGCATATGACGTACTAACAGGCGACGACGAAGAGGAGCCAATTGATAGATCAAACTCTTGCCGAAACCAGTCGGGAGAAGAGCAAAAACATCTTTTCCTCTGAGAAAAGCCTCCAGAGCAGTGTTTTGCTCTTCTTTCAGTGAAGAAATACTCTGTAATTCCGATAAAACTTGCTCGATAGCCACGCTAACGCTAGTTTCATCGGCTGAAACCGCCATGTTCTTTAGACTGAACTGTCGCGCTTCTCGTTGCGTCACACCTCAACCCGCCTCAAAGCCAACGCTGATTGGACGTTCGTTTGGTGAACGGCTCCAAATTTTCTTTAACGGAGAGTCTCCAGACTGATCTGCGAGTGAAACCTTGAAAGCTTGCGAGATCAGGATGGTCTCACGAGGCTAAGATATTTGACCTTTCTTTTATTTTCATGCTGGCTATTTTAGCTCAGGTCAAATTAATATAATTGATCAAGTTGAACGCAAATTTCTATTCTCAAACTAAAAATAATAATACAATTATTGGTCGTTATGAGATTAATGAAAAGGCAACTAAAGGCTGCAGAGGGTTAAGTTGGGCGTACACTGTATGATTTTATTTGCCCTTGTCAGGCCGATTTTCCAGTCGTGCAAGAATTTTTTCGATCGTGCCGACTGTTAGCCTGATCATGCGCATGGTAACGAGGGGCGATTAGCCTCTCACGACCCCCTACCCATCAGGAATCGTAATGTTGGGAGAAAATCAAACCGTCGTGAAGTTTTCTTGGACAAATTCTTCTGTTGAAGCAGAGCTATGAGCCAATTTCTCTTTTTCTTCGAGAATGGCGAGTCCGACCAGCATGGCGGCCATCTCTCTTTGCCGGGTCCAAGGTGTTCATTGCAAAAGCGGTCTTAAAAATAAGTACAAAATTCACAAATGTACCCTTATTTACTCTTAATTTGAGTAGGTTAATAAGATGATTTGCCAATAGAATGAGTATTTGTATTTTGAAAATAAGATAATTAGATAATGTACACTTAAAATAAGTCAGTGTAATTGTTTTTTTCCATTGGCAGAGTGTCTCACTTACCTACTCAATTCAACTTATTTAGATTTAAATTTTTTGCAGTGTGGTTTTTGGACGTACAGTGTGAGCAGGTAGATCGTATCAGAGCATCGGGCCGCACAAGAACAAACATCGTGAGCTGTGAACTTTTAAACTGTGCACTGGAAAAAAAATCTAGATAAGTCATTTTTTCTTAAAATAAGTGCATTGTTCTTGGATTGAGGAGGTAAAAGAGATTTTGCCAATCGAACAAGACAATTTACACTTAAAATAAGACAAAACACAATTCCATTGTCTTATTTCAAGTGCATATTATCTAATTATCTTATTTTATGAGAAAAAAATACTCATTCAATTGGCATACTATCTAATTTACCTACTCAAATTAGGGGTAAACACACTTAATACAAAAAAAATAAAAAAATTTAGTTATTTCTAGATCATTTTTCCAGTTTGCGGTTTCGTCTTACAGTTTGAGTTGTAGCTGAGTACAACTGAAAATATGCCCAGCTTTAGTGTAATGTGTAAGATTCCTCCTCATCGCAGACAGGTTAGTGGAGAATCAACTCCAATGGCAAGAAAAGTTATGTAGAAAGCACAGAAAATTCTCATCTTCACAGAGAAATCCCAGTTACTTCAAAGTTGAGTAGATGCTCCTCAAAAGGAGTCAGATCTTTTGAGAATCTAATTAGGATCGTTCAGCTTTCAGCGTTTTATTAAGATGCGTGACTTTCAAAGACATCCTACACGGCCGTGGCTAACTGTAGGATTCCTTTTATCTACTGCAGGACAAAAAAAGAAGACAGGATTACTGACAGTGGGGCCTTCTGTTTTTTCTTACCTTGGGAACCTGATGGATGTCAAAGAGCTGGGGCAGTTTTAAGTTCAGCAGGTCTGTGGGCAGTCTGATGGCACCTCTCCCCCTCTGACACGCCTCCCTGAGCCTGGCACGCCCTCGGCGGCAGAACACCAACCAGACGGGGTAGTCGAACACTGGGATTCTGGTGCCCCGGTCTCTGCTGTCCGGCTCCCATCTCAGGCAGCGGCCCCAGCCCTGGCTCCACCCGACGGCGCTACTGGCCCCTATTCCCCTCCACACGGGAAACACTGCAGGGCACAAAGAACACACGCTAAGAATTGGCTATTATCCCCCCCCCCGAACACAACCGGGTTAGTTTTGGTCCTTCCTATTTGGGGTGTAAATCATAATCCTTTTGTATCGATGCATCGATCCAACAGCCGACGCTCCGATGCATAGATACGTCCGCAACAGAATCGATTTATGTTTTTATTTTTATCTAATTGCTCCTGGACGTAATTCTCCCTCCCGTGCTGCGGTGGCGCCAAATCTATTTTGCTCTCCTGCCTCGCTTCCTGGTTATACTCTTACAGCAGTGTGTTGCAGTGAGCTTGACACAGACATTTTTGATTTATGCTCAGTATGGAAGCGTGGTCTGTGCTACACACTGTGGGTCTAGATACGGCCGAGGCGGCGAGGAGGTAGGGGCGAGTTTAGTCCGACGACGGAGGGACATGAGGGCCAAAAAGAGCGGAGATCCAGGTGGAAAAAGGGTCCCAGCGTTCTCGCGCACCTCGCTCTTCTAGCGGGTCAAACTTCACGAGTTGTTTTCCGCAATTTCTGTCATAAAAACAAAACAAGCTGGCTTCCTGTCTGCGGCGCTGTGTGTGAGAGGTGCAGCGGAGCATCTGTGGAGGGGGCGGGGACATCTGGAGCCGAGGTATTGCATTGCACTCATTGCACTGATTTTGTGCAGGATTTTTTTATGCAAGGTTTTTCAGTATCTATAACGCAGGGGGATTATTATTTTTTAGTGAATGAGGTTTAATAGGAATAGGTGGAGTTCAACTTTTCGACTTCTGTTATTTTCTGTTGTTTCTCAAAAAAGAAAGCATAATGATATTACAGCTTTCATTGATTCATTTCAAATTTCAAACATTGTCTAGCCTGTAAGGTGTATAAAAAAAAATTAACCAATTAATCGAATCGAAGTGTATTCTTCAGTATCGACAATAATCGAATCGCTGGGTCAGGAAATCGATACCGAATCGGAACGATGGATGTGATTTACACCCCTACTTCCTATGCTCTACAGCAGCCAACGGACCCAAACGTTCTCCATGATTCCTCCTGTTTTTGTTCTCCACCAGGACTGCACAGCTTATCTGCTGCATTCAAGTTCATGTGATGTTTGTTATCTGCAGCAGAACAATCTGTCATTGTGGCTGATAATCTCTGCAGACGCATCCCCCCCCCCCCATATGAAGAATGACTGAGTCTGTCAAACAGGATTCGCCTGTGACTAGACGCAAAGCGTGTAATGACATGTTTGCGGGTACCAACAGCTCTGCAGAGAGCATTCCTTGTCCGTCTACAGAAGGGGGACTCTTCATGTCAGACAGGCTTCAGTGACAGCGTCTCATCTCCACATATTCCAGATTACGTACTTTCCTAATAGACTCATGAGCAAGTAGGAATTTTGATGCTTGGCTGTAAAACGGTTTGTCAATGCTGATGTCATTCAGAATGTAAATTACTGATTTCATAATTCAAGAAAAATAATTATTTAGCAAAAAGCTAAGAGCTATTGTGTGGGCGGGTGAAAAACTGCCTGCTGTGATGCAGAGAACAGCTAATTAGGTAGAAATCATCCATCATCAAGTCCCAATGTTAGTTCAGATGAAGAAGCAAGAAAATAAATCTTAATCTCATTCTGCAAAGTTTTTTATAAGGCTTTTTTATTTATTTATTTTTTAACCAAAATCTGCATTTTAACTTTCCTTGCTTTGTTTTTTCACAGATTTTGTATTTTCTTTCAGATTAATTTTTATTTATTGCAATTTTTGTATTAAAGATTACACAATTTCCTTTTTAAGGCCAATATAAAAGCTCGCTCTTGACCACTAAAGGTGTTGCTTATATCCATGCAAACAAATAGAAATGAGTCTTCTCTCCTGACTCCAGAGGAAAGAACAGAATACTTCCTGACACAAAACCTTCCTGCTTTAAGGTAACTGTGGAAACTACGCCACGTTTACCTTTTTACAGGGAATACTATCCTGTTCAGAGTATTTTTTTAACACCAAATCAGGACAAGAGGACAGATGAAGGGCAACAAAACTGCCCTAAAAAGTCTATTCACTGATGCATTGGTTTTAAAATGGGTGTGTAACCTGAAGTTGCAAATACCTGCTACTTTACATTTAACTTCATTAAGAAAGGGGTGGGGTGAGCTAAGAGAGATTTTCTGCTGACAAAAGCAGAATTTTAATGAAGGGAAATTAAACATGACTCAAGTTTAAAGAAACGTTTTACTTGATTTAAAGAATTTTACATTTCAGAGAAAACAGCAGTTACTCTTAAAACCTTATTTTTAATTAAAGCATTTATAAAAATTTCCATTTCTAGATCAGAATCAGAAATACTTTAATAATCCCAGAGGGAAATTACTTTTGTTACACGCTCCATTTACAGTTATATATATATATATATATATATATATATATATATATATATTAGTGGTGGAACGGTTCACGGTTTTGGGGTCACGGTTTTCGGTTCGGTATATAATGATTGTTACACCGAAAAATAAAAAAATTTATAAAAATTTATGAAAAAACAAAAATTTATGAAATGAAAGAAAAAATCCCAAAAAATGTATGAATTGTAATTGCATATATATATTAGGGATGGAACGGTTTTCAAAAATCGTCTGAACCGTTTGGTTAGACTGTCTCGGTTCGGTTCGCATGTGTTGCGTTCGGTTCATGCGCTGCTGCTTTTTCTCATAGGCGAAGCGTTTACACTCCAGAGCAGAAGGTGGCGGTACTGCGACCAAAGCCAACCACCAGTAGTAAACAAGAAGAAGAAGTGAAGCAGCGTAGCCGGGTGTAGCAGGGGAAAAAATCAGTTGTTGTGGAGAATTGTGTGGGTATGGCGAGTGGGAAAGAACAGGAGTTGGAAGATGCGCCAGCAGCACTTTATAGGTCTGCTGTATGGGACCACTTTGCATTTAGAGTGACCTACGATGACGGCGGGAAGAAAGTTGTGGATAAAAGTGCAACAGTGTGCAAGCATTGTGCAACATGCGTTGTTTATGCTAACAGCTACATGACCAACAATCATGCTAACCCCGAAATCCCACATACTCCGTCAGCGCTCCGCCCCGCTGTGCTCCAGACCGGCTGCTCAAAGCAAAGCCTACAGTACAGCCCCCACTGTGGCTCCCGTCCGCTCTGAGTTCCTTGGAGATGATAGAGGGCATGCGCGAGATAATTAAATTCAAAGCAGCAAAACATACGGAAATGATCTAGGGTTTCCGCAGATCATTAAAAATAATTACATTATTTTTTGGGGGATTTTTTCATAAATTTCATAAATTTTTATGGGATTTCAGTGTAACAATCAACATATACCGAATCGAACTGAAAACCGTGACCACGAAACCGTGAATCGAACCGAACCGTGGATTTTGTGAATCGTTCCACCCCTAATATATATATATATATATATATATATATATATATATATATATACACACACATACACACACACACACACACACACAACCAACCACACAAGATAATAAAAATATAAATATATAAACATATAACTCTTCTGTATATCTATCTATGTACACCTAAATCCAAGTAAAGTGATAGTGACGTGCAGAAAAAGTGCAGGGGGGGGGTGTCTGAATCACTTGACGGAGATTGCATTAGTTTCAAATTTACAATTACAAAATGTGTGTTTTTTCCTTTAATAATGATGGAACAAAATTCACCCCATAAAAACACCCATGATTACCTTGGATAAAAGCAGAACCTTGGTGGATCAGACCAGAGAACCTCTGAATGAACCTCCCGCCCAGTCTGAGCTCTGCTCTCAGACTGACAGGTGGAATCGTTTCAGTTCCCGCCTCCATTGGTTCTCCTGGAACACAGAGGGTCTCGCTGCCTACAGACTCCCAGCTGCAGGATCTGGCCTACAAACTGGGACAAAGTGAGCTTTGTGGCGCCTGAAGCCTTCTGAGAGCAGAGAACCAAACAATGGCCGTCACACATTGAACTGGATGGAAATCAGGAAGAACACACACACACACACAGAGAACACCATCTTCAAGAGCTCTAACGTGCACACTCCACCCTGAATTACAAAAGGACTCTGAATTCTAATTATTGGCTGGAGATGCAACAGATTTAATAACAGACTGGAAGATAGCGTCACAGATTCTTTAAGATGGCTCCGTATTCAAGAACCTAATTATGATTATATATCAGCGTTTGCAGGTCATCTGTGACCAGTGATGACATTTTTCATGTCAACATTTCCCTTTGCTTCTGTTTCTCTTGTTGCTCAGTGTATTCGCATACCTTCAGCACATTTTTGAAATTACTAAAACATTTCATTTTGCTTTGTTCATCTCCCCTCCATCTCAGAGCCCCCCCCTTCCCGTGATCTCATCATGTGACCTCCTTCAATGGACGTCTTTATGGGTCCAATTCTGGCAAAAAGTCAGGACTGCAGAGATCGCGCCGCCCACACAGAGCCGCCTCGATCCGCGTGCTGAAATTAGGAAAATTCCACCGTTCTGTTGGAACACGTCCACTTGGAGCATAACAATCACTGCAAGTGGCCCTCGGTAACCTCACACCTCCAAACTATCCCCACCAGCATGTTTCTGCATGTGACACTAACCTGTCAGATAACTCAGCTTAACCTTAATTATTTTTACAGTTTGGCAGCAGACTAATGCAGGAAGTTTAGAGACTTTAAAAAAGCAAAATCAGACTTTTAATTGAGCATAAAGATCCAGGTTGGTTTCTTTCCTTAGTTATTGTATGGAGTGAATTTTGTTCCATTATTGTTGCAAAGAAAAAACACATTTTGTAAGTGAAAATTAAAACTACTTTTAGTGAATAGAAACTTTGATAAATGTGCAATTAAGAAAGAAAATGTCCTTGAACCTAAAAAGGTTTTGATATTGTATTCTCAGATTTTTTTTTCCATGAATTTCACTCTTTTTTTTAAATTGTGTGCTACATATGACATCATAGTTCCTTCTGGGGGCGAGCTCCTGCTCTGGATTAAGTTTTGAAAAAGCATTTCTATTGGTCTAAAGCAGTGGTTCCCAAAGATTTTCTTCTGGGCCCCCCTTTGGATTACAATAAAATCCCCCCCCCCCCAAAAAAAATAAAAAATAAAAAAATCAACTGGGCACACACATCGTTCAACCAGATATAATAAACCTATACACATATTTTGTTTTCAAACTCCACTGAAGTTTATTTCACACTTCAGGTTGCAACAAAATAAACTACACCATCTTTACAGTGGAACACTTTTGTGTAACTGTATTTTTTCATAGTTCTATACTGTAGATTAGAAGAGGATTCTTTGTTGTCTGTGTTATTTTAAGCATATTTTTTCCTTTTTTTTCATTTGTAACAATATTTAACTTTGCTATCATCAATACATTAAAAAAGCCTCTGTGCAAAATGGAGTGAAAACATTGAACAGCTCCCTGAGAGTTTTTTCTTTGTACTTTAATCCTCCCATCTTTTCAGTGGCTGTAGTGAGCCTGCTTGTTGCTGCAGATCTTCTCAAATCTGGGTTGCAGTGTCACAAATATCCATTATGCTCAGTCAAGCAAGCACTGTTTTTTTTTTGTTTTTTTTCTTCATTCATCCATACCGCGCCCCCCCCCCTGCAATTGCAGGTCCAAAGGACCTACGCAAGATTTTTAGAGGTGATGTGAAAACGCAATTTACAGTGGAATGTAATTCATGAAATTTTATTTAAATAAGAGAAATAGGAATTCAATCTTTACAAAAGAAAATTTAAAAAAGTTACAAAATGTCTTCTTTACTTGTAACTATAAATAGAAAAATATCATTCCATAGAATGATTAAAAAACAGGCTGGTAAAATAATTTCCCTGAATAAATTCAATAAAGTTAAAGATAAAACTGTCTCAGTTTCCCATAAAAAGTCTTCGTTTCTGAATCAAAGTGCAGATTTCATTAAAGACAGAAGTTACTTTCATTTCCGTTTTTCCATCAAGATCAACTGGATATTTTTAACTGTAAGATTAAAAAGAAAGGTCAGACAGACAGAGATATACCAACAACTGCTCCAGAAATAATTTGGGAAATGTTTTAAAATTGGGATTTCTCACCTGTAGCGTTGGGATTAAGATGTGGTTCGTATCGATTCCTGATTCTGACACTTTTATGAAAAGAAACATAAATTAGCTAGCTAAACACGCTCTGTCTGGATGAAATAATCTGAAGAATTGTAATTCCCTGAACATCTAACCTTGAGTGAACACCATCAATCATCACAGTTACTTTTAACATGTATATCAGGGTATCTTAAGATGTACAACATACTTGAATACATTTACTGGGTACGGACTACATGTTTTCTTTTAGCTGGGATAAATAAACACATTATTTAAAAATGTGCATTTATGAAATTGTTTCTTTTTTTATGAATAAATGTGGTATTAGGTGCCCCACAGGTCGGCTTTTGCCAAAAGAATATTAGATATATGAGATCCTAATTAGGGTTGGGCAATAGATCAATATCACAACAGATCAACTGATCAAAATTAATAGAAAAATACATCCAACTGAAGGTTTTATAATTTCAATGAATTCTGATAAAGAACTGCACGGCATTCTGGGGGATGTAGGCAAAATGATAGGCTCTAGCTTTTTAAGCTATTACTAAGCTAAGCTAAGGTTTATGATGGGGCTGAGGTTAAGGTCAAAGTCAAGCTTAATAGGGTTACAATTACTATATAATAGGGGTGGAACGGTTCACAAAATCCACGGTTTGGTTCGGTTCACGGTTTCGTGGTCACGGTTTTCAGTTATGTCCGGTATATGTTGATTGTTACACCGAAATCCCATAAAAATTAATGAAATTAATGAAAAAATCCAAAGAAATGAATGAATTGTAATTATTTTTAATGATTCACGGAAACCATGGATCATCTCCGCATGTTTTGCTGCTTTGAATTTAATCATCTGGCGCATGCCCTCTACGATCTCCTAGGAACTCAGAGCGGAGCGGACGGGCTGTAGGCTTTGCTTTGTGCAGGCGGTCTGGAGCGCAGCGGAGTAGAGCGCTGACGGAGTATGTGGGATTTCGGGGTTAGCATGACATGTTGGTCATGTTGCTGTTTGCATAAACAAAACGTGTTGCACAATGCTTGCACACGGTTGCACTTTTATCCACAACTTTCTTTCCGCCGTCATCGTAGGTTACTCTAGGTCACTCTAAATGCAAAGCGGTCCCATATCGCTGTTGTTAAAGTGCTGCTTTAACAACAACAACTGATTTTTTTCTGCTACACCCGGCTACGCTGCTTCGCTTCTTCTTCTTGTTTACTACTGGTGATTGGCTTTGGTCGCAGTACCGCCACCTTCTGCTCTGGAGTGTAAACGCTTCGCCTATGAGAAAAAGGAGCAGCGCATGAACCGAACACAACACATG